>CM070770.1:0-351777 GCA_036346955.1 Dipus sagitta
GATTGATGCACAGGACTTTTCCAATTGCAAACTGACAGTGAATTCCATATTGTATAAGCTGATTGTCTTCTACGAACATATCCCATTGTATAATAACATTGAATTCAAAGTTCTATTGCCTGATCATATACTGAGAACATTTTCCATTGTAAACGGTGAATTCACAGTTATAAAACCCGATTTTCTGCCAAACACCGTTCCCATTGTAAAATAACAGTGAATACATAATTAAATAAGCTGATTGTGTGCGAAGTACATTTCCCATTGTCAACCAAAAGAGAATTCATAGTTCTCTAAGCTGATTGCCTGCTAAGCATATTTCCCATTGTAAACTACCATTGCAGTCATAGGTCCATAAGCTGTTTGCCTGCTAAGCACATTTCCCGTTGTAAACTAACAGTGAATTCATAGTTCTATTGGATGATCTTATACTAAGAACATTTCCCATTGTTACCTAGCACTGAATTCATACTTTTATCAGCTGGTTGTCTGTTAGGGACATTTCTGATAGAAAACCAACAGTGTTTGTAGTTGTATAAGCAGATTTTCTTCTACAAACATTTCCCATTGCAATTTAACAGAAAATTCAGAGTTCTAACCTGATTGATTGCACAGGACATTTACCACTGCAAACTAACAGTGAATTCTATATTGTATAAACTGATTGTTTCCTATGAACATTTAGAATTGTATACAGTGCATTTAAAGTTCCATTGCCTCATCATATACTAAGAACATTTCCCACTGTAAACTAACAGTGAATTCATAGTTGTATAAGCAGATTCTCTACAAAGCACCTGTCCCATAGTAAAGTAACAGAGAATTGGTAGACCTAAATGCTGATTGTGTGCTAGAGCATTTCCCATTGCTAACTAACACGGAATTCATAGTTGTATAAGCAGATTGTCTAGATATAATATTTCCTATAGTCAACTAACAGACAATTCATAGTTCTATAAGCTGATTGTGTGCAAAGAACATTTCCCATTGTCAATTACCAGAGAACTCATAGTTCTAGAAGCTGATTGCCTGCCAAGCACATTTCCCATTGTAAACTAACAGTGAGTTCATTGGTTTATTAGCAGATTATCAGCTAAGAGCATTTCCCACTGTCAATTAACAGAGAATTAATAGTTCTATAAGCCCATTGCCTGCTGAGCATATTACCATTGTAAACTAACAGTGAATTCTGTAAGCTGATTGTCTATCAGTTACATTTCCCATTGTTAATAGACAGTGAATTCTTAGTTCTAAAAGCTGATTGTCTGCTAGAATATTTCCCAGTGCAAACTAACACAGAATTCACAGTTCTATATGCTGATTGTCAGCTATGGACATTTCGCATTATAAAATTCAATGAATTCTTAGGTGAATAAGCTGATTTTCTGCTAGAATATTTCCCATTCCAAACTAACACCAAATATATATTTCTTTATGGTGACTGTCTGAGATGAGCATTACCCACTGTAAACTAACAGGGAATTCCTAATTCTATGGGCAGATTGTCTGCTAAGCACATTTTCCATTGTAAACGGGCAGTGAAATCTTATTTCTAAAAGCTGATTTGCTGGTACAACATTTCCCAGTGGAAATTAACACAGAATTCATAGTTCTATAAGCTGATTGTCTGGAAAGAACATTTATCATTGTCACCTACGAGAAAATTAAGAGTTCTATAAGCTGTTACCAGCAAGGATGTTTCCCAGTGCAAACTAAGGCAGAATTCATAGTTCTTTATGCTGATTGTCAGCGAAGAACATTACCATTGTAAACTAACAGTGAATTCCTAATTCTATGTGCTGATTCTCTTCTAACCACATTTCCCATTGTAAACTAATAGTGAATTCCCAGGTCTGTAAGCAGATTTTCAACTAAGAACATTTCCCATTGTCAACTAACAGAGAATTCGTCGTTCTATAAACTGATTCCCTGATAAGCATATTTCCCATTGCAAACTAACAGTGAATTCCTAAATCTGTATGGCAATTGTCTGCTAAGCACATTTCCCATGGCAAACTAAAAGTGAATTCATAATTGTATAAGCTGATTGTGTACTAAGCACATTTCCCATTGTAAACGGACAGTGAATTCTTAGTTCTAAAAACAGTTGCCTGCTAGAACATTTCCCAGGGCAAACTAACACAGAATTCATAGTTCTATACACTGTTTGTCTGCGAAGAACATTTCCCATTGTAAACTAACAGTGAATTCCTAATTCTATGTACTGATTGTCTGCTCAAGACATTTCTCACTGTAAACTAATAGTGAATTTAAAGTTCTATTGGCTAATCATATACTAAGTACATTTCCCATTGTCAACTACCACAGAATTCATAGTTCTATAAGCTCATTGTGTGCAAAGAACATTTTTCATTGTTACCTGCCAGAGAATTCCTGGTTCTATAATCTGAATGCCTGCTGAGCACATTTGCCATTGTAAACTAACATGGAATTCATAATTCTAGAAGCTGATTGCCTGCAGAGCACATTTCCCACTGTAAACAGACAATGAATTCTTAGTTCTAAAAGCTGATTGTCTGCTAGAACTTTTCCCAGTGCAAAGTAACACCGAATTCAGAGTTCTCTATGCTGATTGTCTGTGAAGAATATTACCTATTTTAAAGTAACAGTGAACTCCCAATTCTATGTGCTGATTGTCTGATAGGCACAATTCCCATTGTAAAGTAATAGTGAATTAATAGGTATGTAAGCAGATTTTCAGCTATGAACATTTCCCATTGTCAACTAACAGAGAATTCATAGTCCTACATGCTGATAGTGTGCGAAGAACATTTCCCACTGTCAACTAAAAGAGAATTCATAGTTCTATAAGCTGATTGCCTGCTAATCATATTTCCCATTATAAACTACCAGTGAATTCATAGGTCTATAAGCTGATTGCCTGCTGAGCCCATTTCCCACTGTAAACTAACAGTGAATTCAAATTTTATAAACTGATAGTTTGATAAGCACATTTACCATTGAATACTGACTGTGAATTCAAAGTTCTGTTAGCTGGTTGTCTTCTACGAACATTTCCCATTACAAACTAACAGCGATTTCAAATATCTGTAAGCAGAGTGTCAACCAAGCACATTTCCCATTGGAAAATACCAGAGAATTCACAGTTCTATGATCTGATTGTCTACAAAGAACATTTCCCATGGTAAACTAACAGTGAATTCTTAGGTGAATCAGCTGATTGTCTGCTAGAACATTTCCCATTGCAAACTAACACAGAATTCATAGCTGTATAAGCTGGTTGTCTATTAAGAACATTTCCCATAGAAAACTAGTGGTGAATTCATGGTTGTACAAGCAGATTTTCTGCTAAGACCATTTCCCATTGTAAGCTAACAGAGAACTCAGAGTTCTATAACCTGATTGATTGTGCAGGTCATTTCCCAATGCTAACTAACAGTGAATTCCATGTTTTAAAAGCTGATTATCTCCTTCGAACATTTCCCATTGTGTACTGACAGGGAATTCAAAGTTTCATTGCCTGATCATATACTAAGAATAATTCCCATTTTAAGCTAATGGTAAATTCATAGTAGTATAAGCAGATTTTCTGCTAATCACCTTTCCCATTGTAACCTAAAAGAGAATTCATAGTCCTAAACGCTGATTGTGTGCTAGAACATTTCCCATTGCTAACTAACACTGAATTCATAATTGCATAATCTGATTGTCTGCAGAGAACATTTCCAATTGTCAACTAGCACAGAATTCATAGTTCTGTAAGCTGATTTTGTGTGAAGAATCTCATTGTCAACTGCCAGAGAATTCATAGTTCTATAATCTGATTGCATGCCAAACACATTTACCATTGTAAACTAACAGGGAATTCCTAATTCTATGTGCTGCTTTACTGCTAAGCATATTTCCTATTGTAAACAAACAGCTAATTCTTAGTTCTAAACGTTGATTGTCTGCTATAACATTTTACAGTGCAAACTAACACATAATTTGTAGTTCTTTATGCTGATTGTCTGTGAAGAACATTACCCATTCTAAGCTAAGAGTGAATTCATAGGTTAATTAGAATATTTTAGGTAAGAACATTTCCCATTGTCAACTAACAAAGAATTCATAGTTGTATAAGCTCATTGCCTGCTAAGCATATTGACCAATGTAAACTGAGGGTGAATTCATAATTCTATAAGATGTTATTCTGGCAAACACACTTCCCATGGTAAATGGACAGTGAATTCGTAGGTTTCTAAGCAGATTTTCAGCTAGGAATATTTCCCGTTGTCCACTAGCAGAGAGTTTATAGTTCCATAAGCTGATAGTGTACAAAAACTTCTCTCAATGTCTAGTACCAGAGAATTCATAGTTCTAAAAGCTGATTGTGTGTGAACAACATTTCTCATTGTCAACTGCAAGAGAATTCATAGTTGTATAAGCTGATTTCCTGATAAGCATATTTCCCATTGTAAACTAACAGTGAATTCCTAATTATGTATGGTGATTTTCTGCTAAGCACATTTCGCATTGAAAGCTAACAGTGAATTCATAGGTCTATAAGCTGATTGCCTGCTGAGCACAATTCCCATTGTAGATGGACAGTGAACTCTTAGTTATAATAGGTGATTGGCTTCTAGAAGATTTCCAAATGCAAACTAACACAGAATTCATACTTCTCCATGGTGATTGTCTGCGAAGAACATTTGCCATTGTAAACTAACAGTCAATTTAATGTTCTATTTGCTGATCACATAGTAAGAACATTATCCATTGTAAACTAATTGAGAATTCATAGTTCTATAAGCTGATTGCCTGCTAAGAATATTGGCCTTAAAAAACTACCAGTGAATTCACAGGTATACAAGCTGATTGCCTGCTGATCATAATTCCCATTTTAAACTAACAGTGAGTTCAAATTGTATAAGCTGATAGTTTGCTAAGCACATTTCCCAATGTATACTAACTGTGAATTCAAAGTTCTTTTAGCTGATTGTCTTCTATGAACATTTCCCTTTGCAAACTAACAGTGATTTCAAATATATATAAGCTGAGTGTCAACTAAGCACATTTCCCATTGGAAACTACCAGAGAATTCATAGTTCTATGATCTGATTATCTACTAAGAACATTTCCCATTGTAAACTAACAGTGAATTCTTAGGAGAATCAGCTGATTGTCTCCTAGAACATTTCCCATTGTAAACTGCCACAGAATTCATGGTTCTATAAACTGGTTGTATATTAAGTACATTTCCCATAGAAAACTAACCATCAATTCAAAGTTGTGTAAGCAGATTTTCTGCTAAGATCATTTGCCATTGTAAGCAAACAGAGAATTCAGAGTTCTATATTCCGATTGATTGCACATGACATTTCCCATTGCAAATTAACAGTGGATTCCATATTGTATAAGCTGATTGTCTTCTGTGAACATTCCCATTGTATACTAACAGTGAATTCAAAGTTCCATTGCCTGATCATATACTAAGAATGTTTCCCATTGTAAACTAACAGAGAATTCATAGTCCTAAACTCTGATTGTGTGCTAGAATATTTGCCATTGCTAACTAACACTTTATTTGAAGTTGTATAAGCTGATTCTCTGCAAAGAACATTTCCCATTGTCAACTAACACAGAATTCATAGTTCTATGAGCTGATTGTGTGTGAAGAACATTTCTCATTGTCAACTACCTGAGAATTCATTGCTCTATAAGCTGATTGCCTGATGAGCATATTTCCCATTTTAAACTAACAGTGAATTCCTATTTCTGTGTGGTGATTGTCACCTCAGCACACTTCTCATTGAAAACAAACAGTGAATTCATAATTCCATATGCTGATTGCCTGCTTAGCACATTTGCAATTGGAAAGTAACAGTGAATTCATTGGTCTAAGCAGATTGCATGCTAAGCACATTTCCATTTGGAAACTAACAGTGAATTCAAAGTTCTATTGGCTGATCATATACTAAGAACATTTCCCATTGTAAACTAACAGAGAATTCATAGTTCCATAAGCTGGTTTTCTATTAAGAACATTTCCCCTACAAAAGTAACGGTGAATTCATAGTTGTATAAGCAGATTTTCTGCTAAAAACATTTCCCATTGGAAGCTAAAAGAGAATTAAGAGTTCTATAACCTGATTGATTGTTCAGGACAATTCCCATTGCAAACTAACTGTGAATTCCATGTTGTATGGGATTGTCTCCTACGAACATTTCCCATTGTATACTAACAGTGAACTATGGAACACTGAACAATGGAACTAACATTCCATTGCCTGATCATATACTAAGAACATTTCCCATTTCCCATGGTGAATTCATAGTTGCATAAGTAGATTTTCTGTGAAGCACCTTTCCAAATGTAAACTAACATAGAATTCATAGTCCTGAACACTGAGTGTGTGCTAGAATATTTCCCATTGTTAACTAACACTGAATTCATAGTTCAATAAGCTGATTGTCTGCAATGAACACTTCCCCTGTCAAGTACCAGAGAATTCATAGTTCTATAAGCTGATTGCCTGCCAAGCACATTTCCCATTGTAAACTAACAGGGCATTCCTAATTCTATGTGCTGCTTGTCTGGTAAGCACATTTCCCATTGTAAACTAACAATGAATTCTTAGTTCTAAAAGCTGATTGGCCCCTAGAACAATTTCCAGTGCAAACTGACACAGAATTCATAGTTCTACATGCTGATTGTCTGTGAAGAATATTTCCCATTGTAAATGGACCTCGAATTCTGGGTTCTAAAAGCTGATTTTGTGCTGGAACACTTCCAACTGCAAACTAACAAAGAATTCATAGTTCTTTACAGTGTTTGTCTGCGAAGAACATTACCCATTGTAAACTATGAGTGAATCCCTATTTCTATGTGCTGATTGTCTGCTATGCACATTTCCCATTGTAAATTAACAGTGAATTTATTGGTCTATAAACTGGTTGTGTATTAAGAACATTTCCCATAAAAAACGAAATGTGAATTCATAGTTGTATAAGGCGATTTTCTTCTGAGAACATTTCCGTTTGTACGCTAACAGAGAATTCAGAGTTCTATAACCTGATTGATTGCACAGGACATTTCCCATTGCAAGAGAACAGGGAATTCCATATTGTATAAGCTGATTGTCTCCTACAAACATTTCCCATTGTATACTAACAGTGAATTCAAAGTTCCATTGCCAGATCATATATTAAGAACATTTCCCATTTTAAACTACTGATAAATTCATAGTCGTATCAGCATTTTTTCTGCAAAGCCCCTTTCCCATTGTAAACTAACAGAGAATTCATAATTCTAAACACTGCCTGTGTGCTAGAACATTTCCCATTGCTCACTAACACTGAATATGCAGTTGTATAAGATGATTGTCAGCAAAGAACATTTCCCATTGTCAACTAACAAAGAATTCATAGTTCAATAAGCTGATTGTGTATGAAGAACATTTCTCATTGTCAACTACCAGGGAATTAATAGTTCTGGAAGCTGATTGCCTGCCAAGCACATTTCCCATTGAAAATGAGCAGTGAATTCTTAGTTCTAAAAGCTGATTGGCTGCTAGACCATTTCTGAGTGCAAACTAACAGAGAATTCCTAGTTCTTTACACTGATTGCCTGTGAAGAACATTACCCATTGTAAACTAACAGTGAATTCCTAATTCTTTGTGCTGGTTGTCTGCTAAGAACATTTCCCATTGTAAACTAACTGCGAATTCATAGCATTATAAGCAAATTTTCAGCTAAGATCATTTCCTATTGTCAACTAACAGGGAATTCATAGTTCTATAAGCTGATTGCTAAGCATATTTCCCAGTGTTAACTAACAGTGAATTCAAAGTTCCATAATCTGATTGGCTGCTAAGAACATTTCCTATTGTTAAAGGACTGTGAGTTCTTAGTTCTAAAAGTTGACTGGCTCCTAGTGCTTTTCCCATTTCAACCTAACACAGAATTCATAGTTCCATACGCTGATTCTCTGGGAAGAACATTTCCCGATATAAACTAACAGTAAATTCCTAATTCTCCATGCTGATTGTCTGGTATGTGCATTTCCCATTGTAAACTAATAGTGAATTCTTAGTTCTAAGAGCTGATTGGTTGCTAAGCACATTTCCCATTGTAAAGGGACAGTGAATTCTTAGTTCTGAAAGCTGATTGGCTGCTAGAACATTTCCCAGTGCAAACTAACACAAAATAAATAGTTCTGTGCACTGATTGTCTGCGAAGATCATTTCTCATTGTAAACTAACAGTGAATTCATTGTTCTATAAGCTGGTTATCTATTAGAGAACATTTCCCACAGAAACTAACGGTGAACTCATAGTTGTATAAGCAGATTTTCTACTAATAACTTTTTCCATTGTAAGGTAACAGAGAATCCAGAGTTCTGTAACATGATTGATTGTGCAGGACATTTCCCATTGGAAACCAGCAGTGAATTCCATATTGTATAAGCTGATTGTCTCCTGTGAACATTTACCACTGTATACTAACAGTGAATTCAAAGTTCTATTGCCTGATTATATACTAAGAACATTTCCCATTGGAAACTAACAGTGAATTCATAGTTGTAGCAGCAGATTTTCAGCGAAGCACCTTTCCCATTGTAAACTAACACAGAATACATAGTTCTATAAGTTGATTGTGTGTGAAGAAGATTTCCAATTGTCAACTAAATGAGAATGCATAGTTCTATAAGCTGATTGCCTGTTGAGCATATTTCCCGTTGTAAACTAATGGTGAATTCATAGGTTTATAAGCAGATTCTCTGCTAAGAACATTTCCCATTGACAACTAACAGAGAACTGATAGTTCTATTGGCTGATAATTACTAAGAACAACTTGCATCGTTAACTAACAATGAATTCATACTTCTAGAAGCTGGTTGTCTATCACGAACATTTCCCATATAAAGTTAATGATGAATTCATAGTTGTATAAGCAGACTTCCTGCGAAGCATATTTCCCATTGTAAACCAACTGATAATTCATAGTTCTATAAGCTGGTTGCCTGCTAAGCATATTTCAAATTATAAATTTCCACTGAATTTATAGGTCTATAAACTGATTGCCTACTGAGCACATTTCCCATTGTAAACTAGCAGTGAATTCAAATTGTATAAACTGATAGTTTTCGAAGCACATTTCCCATTGTACACTAACTGTGAATTCAAATTTCTATTAGCTGATTGTCTTCTATGATCATTTTCCACTGCAAAGTAACAGTGATTTGCAATATCTATAAGGTGAGTGTCAAATATGCACATTTTACATTGGAAACTACCAGAGAATTCATAGTTCTATGATCTTATTTTCTACTAAGAATATTTCCCATTGTAAACTAACAGTGAATTCTTAGGTGAATCAGCTGATTGTTTGCTAGAATATTTCCCACTGCAAACTTACACAGAATACATAGTTCTATAAGCTGGTTGTCTATTAAGAACATTTCCCATGAAAAACTAAAAGTGAGTTCCTAGTTGTATAAGCAGATTTTCTGCTAAGAACATTTCCCTTTGTAAGCTAACAGAGAATTCAGAGTTCTATAACCTGATCGATTGCGCAGGACATTTCCCATTGCATACTAACAGTGAATTCCATATTGTATAAGCTGATTGTCTCCTAAAAACATTTCCCACTGTATACTAACAGTGAATTCAAAGTAACATTGCCTGATCATATACTAAGAATATTTCCCATTGTAAACAAACAGTGGATTCACAGTTGTATAAGGAGACTTTCTGGGAAGCACCTTTAAATTGAAAACTGACAGAGAATTCATAGTCTTAAATTCTGATTGTGTGCTAGAACATTTCCCATTGCCAACTAACACTGAATTCATAATTGTATAAGCTGATTGTGTGCGAAGAACATTACTCATTGTCAACTGCCAGAGAGTTCATTGTTCTATAAGCTGATTGCCTGCCAAGCACATTTCCCATTGTAAACTAACAGGGAATTCCTAATTCTCTGTGCTGCTTGTCTTCTAAGCCTATTTCCTATTATAAACAAACAGTGAATTCTTAGTTCTTAAAGGTGATTGTCTGCTAGAACATTTCCCAGTGCAAACTAACACAGAATTCATAGTTCTTTACCCTGATTGTCTGTGAAGAGCATTACCCATTGTAAACTCACAATAAATTCCCAATTCTATATGCTGATTGTCTGCTAAGCACATTTCCCTTTGTAAATTAATAGGGAATTCATAGGTCTCTAAGCAGATTTTCATCTACGAATATTTCCCATTGTCAAGTAACAGAGAATTCATAGTTACATAACCTGATTGTGTGTGAAGAACATTTCTCATTGTCAACTACCAGAGAGTTCATAGTTCTATAAGCTGATTGCCTGGGAAGCACATTTCCCACTGTAAGCTAATAGGGAATTCATAATTATGTATGATGATTGTCTGCAAAGCACATTACCCATTGAAAATTAACAGTGAATTCATAATTCTATATGCTGATGGCCTGCTGAGCACGTTCCCCACTGTAAATGGACTGTGAATTCTAAATTCTAAATGCTGCTTGGATACTAGAAAATTTCTCAGTCCAACTAATAGTGAATTAATAGTTCTATACTGTGACTCTCTGCAAAGAACATTTCCTATGGGAAACTAACAGTAAATTCCTAATTCTATGTGCTGACTGTCTGCTATGCACATTTCCCATTGTAAACGAACAGTGAATTCATAGGTCTATAAGCTGATTGCCTGCTAAGCACATTTCCCATTGTAAACTGACAGTAATTTCATAGTTCTATTTGCTACTCATATACTAAGAACATTTCCCATTGTTAACTAACAATGAATTCATAGTTGTATAAGCAGACTTTCTGATAAGAACATTTGCCATTGTAAGCTAACAGATAATTCAGAATTCTATAGCCTGATAATTGCACAAGACATTTCCCATTGTGAACTAACAATGAATTACATATTTATAAGTTGATTGTCCCCTACGAACATTTCCCATTTTATACTAACAGTGAATTCAAAATTCTATTGCCTGATCATATACTAAGAATATTTCCCATTGTAAACTAATGGTGAATTCATAGTTGTATAAGCACATTTTCTGTGAAGCACCTTTCCCATTGTAAACTAACAGGGAATTCATAGTTCTCTAAGCTCATTGTGTTTGAAGAACATTTCCCATTGTCAACTAAAAGAGAATTCATAGTTCTATAACCTGCTTGCCCACTAACCATATTTCCCATTATAAACTTCCAGTGAATTCATAGTTCTATATGCTGATTGCCTGCTGAGAACATTTCCCATTGTAAATGAACAGTGAATTCTAATTGTATAAACTGATAGTTTGCTAATCAGATTTCCTTTGTATACTAATTGTGAATTCAAAGTTCTGTTAGCTGATTGTCTTCTATGAACATTCCCCATTGCAAACCAACAGTGATTGCAAATATCTATAAGCTGAGTGTCAACTAGGCACCTTTCCCATTGGAAACAATCACAGAATTCATAGTCCTAAATGCTGATTGTGTGCTGGAACATTTCCCATTGCTAACTAACACAGAATTTGTAGTTGTATAAGCTGATTGTGTTCAAAGAATATTTCTCATTGTCAGCTACCAGAGAATTCATAGTGCTGTAAGCTGATTGCCTGCCAAGCACATTTCCCATTGTAAACTAACAGGGAATTCCTAATTGTATGTGCTGCTTCTCTCCTAAGGATATTTCCTATTGTAAGCAAACAGTGAATTCTTAGTTCTAAAAGCTGGTTGTCTGCTAGAACATTTCCCAGTGGAAACTAACACAGAATTCATAGTTCTTTACGCTGATTGTCTGTGAAGAACATTACCCATTGTAAACTAACAGTGAATTCCCAATTCTATGTGCTGATTGTCTGCTAAGCACATTTCCCACTGTAAACTAATAGTGAATTCATAGGTCTGTAAGCATACTTTTTGTGAAGCAGCTTTCCCATTGTCAACTAACAGAGAATTCCTAGTTGTATGAATTGCTTTTGTGTGAAGAACATTTCCCAGTGTCAACTGAAAGGAAATTCATAGGTGTATAAGCTGATTGCCTGCTAAAAATATTTCCCATTGTAAATTGCCAGTAAATTCATAGTTGTATAAGATCATTGTCTGATGAGCACATTTCCCATTGTCAACTAACAGTGAATTAAAATTGTATAAACTTATAGTTTGATAAGAACATTTCCCATAGAAAACAAATGGTGAATTGATAGTTGTATAAGCAGATTTTCTGCTAAAAACATTTCCTATTTTAAGCTAACAGAGAATTCAGAGTTCTATAACCTGATTGATTGTGCAAGACATTTCCCACTGCAAACAGTGAATTCCATATTGTAAAAGCTGATTGTCTCCTAGAAATATATCCAATTGTATACTAACAGTGAATTCTAAGTTCCATTGCCTGATCATATACTAAGAATATTTCCGATTGTAAACTAATAGCAAATTCATAGTTCTATAAGCAGATTTTCTGGGGAGCACCTTTACCACTGTAAACTAACAGAGAGTTCATAGTCCTAAATGTTAATTGTGTGCAAGAACATTTACCATGGCTAACTAAAACTGAATTCGTAGTTGTAAAAGCTGATTGTCTGCAAAGACATTTCCCGTTGTCAACCAACACAGAATTCACAGATCTATAAGCTGATTTCCTGCCAAGAATATTTCCCATTGTAAACTAACAGTGAATTGAAAGTTCTATTGACTGAACATATACTAAGAACATTTCCCATTGTTAACTAACTGGGAATTAAAAGTTCTATAAGCTGGTAGTCTATTAAGGACATTTCCCATAGAAAACTAATGGTGAATTCATAGTTGTATAAGCAGATTTTCTGGTAAGAACATTTCCCATTGTAAAGTAACAGGGAATTCAGAGTTCTATAGCCTGATTGATTATGCAGGGCATTTCACATTGCAAACTTTCAGTGAATTCCACATTGTATAAGCTGATTGCCTTCTGAGCACATTTCCCATTGCGAATGGACCGTGAACTCTTCCTTCTAAAAGCTGACTGGCTGCTAGAACTTTTCCCATTGCAAACTAACACAGAATTCATAGTTCTATACACTGATTGTCCACGAAGAACATTTCCTATAGTAAACTAATATTGAATTCCTAATTTTATGTGCTGATTGTCTGCTACACACATTTCCCACTATAAACTAACAGTGAATTCAGAGGTCTATAAGCTGATTGCCTGCTAAGAACATTTCCCATTGTAAACAAACCGTGAATTCAAAGTTCTATTGGCTGATCATATACAAAGAACATTTCCCATTGTTAATTAACAGTGAATTCTTACTTCTATAATCTGGTTGTCTATTAAGAACATTTCCAGTAGACAACTAACGGTGAATTCATAGTTGTATAAGCAGATTTTCTGCTATGAACATTTCCCATTGTAAGCTAACAGAGAATTCAGAGTTGTATAACCTGATTGATTGCACAGGACATTTCCCATTGCAAACTAACCATGCATTCTATATTGTATGAGCTGATTGTGTCCTACAAAAATTTCCCATTTTATACCAACAGTGAATTCAAAGTTCTATTGACTGGTTATATATTAAGATCGTTTCCCATCGTAAACTAATGGTGAATTCACAGTTGAATAAGCAGATTTCCTGTGAAGCAGATTTCCCATTGTAAACTAACAGAGAATTTCTAGTTCTATAAGCTGATAGTGTGCGAAGAACATTTCCCTTGCAAACTAAAAGAGAATTAACAGTTCTTTAAGCTGATTGCCTGCTAAGCATATTTCATATTATAAATTACCAGTGAATTCATAGGTCTATAACGTGATTGCCTTCTGAGCCCATTTCACATTGTAAACTAACAGTGAATTCAAATTGTATAAACTGGTAGTTTGCAAAGGATATTTCCCATTGAATACTAACTGTGAATTCAAAGTTCTATTAGTTTATTGTCTTCTATGACCATTTCCCACTGCAAACTAACAGTGGTTTCAAATATCTATGAGCTGAGTGTCAGCTGAGCACATTTCCCTTTGGAAACTAACAGAGAATCCACTGTTCTATGATCTTATTTTCTACTAAAAAGATTTCCCATTGTAAACTACCATTGAATTCTTAGGTGAATCAGCTGATTGTTTGCTACCACAATTCCATTGCAAACTAACACAGAATTCATAGCTCTATAAGCTGATTTCCTGCTAAGCATATTTCAAATTATAAACTACCAGTGAATTCATAGGTCTACAAACTGATTGCCTGCTGACCACATTTCCCATTGTAAACTAACAGTGAATTCTAATTGTATAAACTGATAGTTTCTTAAGCATATTTCCCATTGTATACTATGTGTAAATTCAAAGTTCTATTAGGTGATTGTCTTCTGCGAACATTTCCCACCACAAACTAACAGTGATATCTAATATCTATAAGCTGAGTGTCAAGTAACCACATTTCCCTTTGGAAACTACCAGAGAATTCAAAGTTCTATGGACTTGTTGTCTACTAAGAACATTTCCCATTGTAAACTAACACAGAATTCATAGTTCTATAAGCTGGTTGTCTATTAAGAACATTTCCCATAGGAAACAAACAGTGAATTCATAGTTGTATAAGCAGATTTTTGGCTAAGAACATTTCCCATTGTAAGATAACAGAGAATTCAGAGGTCTATAACCTGATTGATTGTGCAGGACATTTCCCATTGCAAACTAACAGTGAATTCCTTATTGTATAAGCTGATTGTCTTCTGTGAATATTTCCCATTGTATACTAATAGTGAATTCAAAGTAACATTGCCTGATTATATTATTTCCCATTGTGAACAAACAGTGAATTCACAGTTGTATAAGGAGATTTTCTTGAAGCACCTTTCCCATTGTAAACTACCAGAGAATTCATAGTCCTAAACGCTGATTGTGTACTGCAACATTTCCAATAGCTAACTAACACTGAATTTGTAGTTGCATAAGCTTATTGTCTGCTAAGAACATTTCCCATTGTCAAGTAACACAGAATTCATAGTTATATAAGCTGATTGTGTGCAAAGAACATTTCCCATTGTCAACTACCAGAGAATTCATAGTTCAATAAGCTGATTGCCTGGGAAACTCATTTCCCATTGTGAACTAACAGGGAATTCCTAATTCTATGTGGTGCCTGTCTGATAAGCATGTTTCCTATTGCAAACAAACGGTGAATTCTTAGTTCTAAAATCTGATTGTCTGCTAGAACATTTCCCAGTGCAAACTAACACAGAATTCATAGTTCTTTATGATAATTGTCTGCAAAGAACATTACCCAATGTAAACTAACAGTGAATTCCCAATTCTATGTGCTGATCATCAGCTAAGCACATTTCCCATTGTAAACGAATAGCAAATTCATAGGTCTGTAAGCAGATTTTCAGCTATGAACATTTCCAATTGTCAAATAACAGAGAATTCATAGTTGTATAAGCTATTTGTGTGCAAAGAATATTTCTCGTCAGCTACCAGAGAACTCATACTTCTATAAGTTGATTGCCTGATAAGCATATTTCCCAGTGTAAACTAACACTGAACTCATAATTCCACAGGGTGATTGACGGCTAAGCACATTTCCCATTTTCATCTAACCGAGAATTCATTGTTCTATAAGGTGATTGTCTGCGAGGAACGTTTCCCGTTGTGAACTACCAGGGAATACATAGGTCTATAAGCTGATTGCTTGCTCAGCACATTTCCGATTGTAAATTAACAGTGAATTCAAATTGTATAATTGATAGTTTGCCAAGCACATTTCCCATTATATACTAACTGTGAATTCAAAGTTCTATTGCCTGATCCCATACAATGAACATTTCCCTATGAAAACTAATGGTGAATTCATAGTTGTGTAACAAGATTTTCTGGGAAGCAACTTTCCCTTTCTAAACTAAATAGAGAATTCATAGTTTTATAAGTGGATTGTGTGTGAAGAACATTTCCAATTGCCAACCAAACGGAAATTCATAGTTTTATAAGCTGATTGCCTGCTAAGCATATTTCCCATTGTAAACTACCAATGAATTCATAAGTGTATAAGCTGATTCCCTGATGAGCACATTTCCTATTGTAAACTATCAGTGAATTCAAATTTTATAAACTGATAGTTTGCTAAGGACATTTCCCATTCTATACTAACTGTGAATTCAATGTTCTATTAGCTGATTGTCTTCTCCAAACATTTCCCATTGCAAACCAACAGTGATTTCAAATATCTATAAGAAGAGTGTCAACTAAGCACATTTCCCATTGGAAACTACCAGAGAATGCATAGTTCCATGATCTGCTTGTGTACAGAGAACATTTTCCATTGTAAACTAACAGGGAATTCTTAGGTGAATAAGCCCATGGTCTGCAAGAACATTTCCCATTGCAAAATAATACAGAATTCACAGTTCTTTATGATAATTGACTGATATGCACATTTCCCATTGTAAACTAACAGTGAATTCTTAGGTCTATAAGCTGATTGCCTGCTAAGAACATTTCCCATTGTCAACTAACACAGAATTCATAGTTCTGTAAGCTGATTGTGTCCAAAGAACATTTCTTATTGTCAACTACCAGAGAATTCACTGTTTTAGAAGATGATTGTCTGCTACGCACATTTATCATTGTAAACTAACAGTGAATTCATAGCTCTATAAGCTGATTTTCTGCCAAGCTCATTTCCCATTGTAAACTGACAGTGAATTCATAGTTGTATATGCAGACTTTCTGCGAAGCACCTTTCCCATTCTAAACTATGAGAGATTTCATAATCCTAAATGCTGATTGTGTGCTACATTTCCAATTGCTAACTGGCACTGAAGTGTTACTTGTATAAGGTGATTGTCTACTAACAGAAAATTCATAATTCTATACGCTGATTGTGTGCAAAGAACATTTCTCATTGTCAATTACAAGAGAATTCATAGTTCTATAAGCTGATTGCCTGCTAAGCATATTTCCCTTTGTAAACTAACAGTGAATTCCTAATTCTGTATGGCGACTTTCTGCCAAGCACATTTCCCATTGTAAACGCACAGTGAATTCTTAGTTCTAAAAGCTGATTTGTTGCTAGAATATTTCCCAGTGGAAAATAGCACAGAATTCATAGTTCTATCTGCTGATCGTCTGCGAAGAGCATTTTCTATTGTGAACTAACAGTGAATTCCTAATTCTATGTGCTGATTGTCTGCTACACACATTTCCCATTGCAAACTAACAGTCAACTAAGAACATTTCCCATCGAAAACTAACAGTGAGTTCCTAATTCTATGTGCTGTTTGTGTGCTAAGCATATTTCTTATTGCATACAAACAGTGAATTCTTAATTCTAGAAGCTGATTGTCTGCTATAACATTTGCCAGGGCAAACTAACAATGAATTCATAGTTCCTTATGCTGATTGTTTGCAAAGACCATTACCCATTTTAAACTAACAGTGAATTGCTATTTCTATGTGCTGATTTTCTGCTAAGCACATTTCCCATTGTAAACTAATAGTGAATTCATAGGTGTGTAAGCATATTTTCAGCTAAGAACATTTCCCATTGTCAACTAACAGAGAATAAAAGTTGTATAACCTCATTGCCTGGTAAGCATATTTCCCATTGTAAACTGAAAGTGAATTCCTAATTCTGTATGGTGATTACCTGCTAAGCACATGTCCCATTGAAAACTAAGAGTGACTTCATAATTCTATAAGCTGATTGCTTGCTGAGCCCATTTCCCATTGTAAACAGACAGTGAATTCTTAGTTTTAAAAGCAGATTGGATGCTGGAACATTTCCCAGTGCAAAATAACACAGAATTCATAGAACTATACGCTGATTGTCTGTGAAGAATATTTTCCACTCTAAACTAATAGTAACTGCTTAATTCTGTGTGATGATTGTCTGCTACACACATTTCCCATTGTAAACTGACAGTGAATTTGTATGTCTATAAGCTCCTTGCCTGCTAAGCACATTTCCCATTGTAAACTAACAGTGAATTCAAAGTTCTATTGGCTAATCATATACAAAGAACATTTCCCCTTGTAAACTAGCGGTGAATTCATAGTTGGATAAGCAGATTTTCTGTGAAGCACCTTGTCATCGTAAATTAACGGAGAATTCATAGTCCTAAATGCTGATTGTGTGCTGGAATATTTCCCTTTGATAAAAACACTGAATTCATAGTTGTGTAAACTGATTGTCTGCAAGCAATATTTCCCATTGTCAACTAACAGAGTATTCACAGTTCTATAAGCTGATTGTGGGTGAAGAACATTTCTCATTGTCAACTACGAGGGAATACATATTTCCATAAGCTGATTGCCTGGTATGCATATTTCCCATTGTAAACTAGCAGTGAATTCCTAATCTGTATGGTGATTGTCTGGTAAGTACATTTCCCATTGTAAAGTAACACTTTTAATTCATAGGTATATAAGCTAATTGCCTGCAAAGCAAATTTCCCATTGTAAACTAACAGTGAATTTAAAGTTCTACTGGCTGATCACATACGAAGAACATTTCCCATTGTTAACTAACAGTGAATTCATAATTCTATGAGCTGGTTGTCTATTAAGAATATTTCCCACAGAAAACTAACTGTGAATTTAAAGTTGTATAAGCTGGTTTTCTGCTATGAAAGTTTCCCATTCTTAGCTAAGAGAGTATTCAGAGTTCTATTATGTGATTGATTGTGCAGGACAATTCCCATTGCAAACTAACAGTGAATTCCACATTTTGTAAGTTGATTGTCTTCTATGAGCATTTCCCGTTGTATACTAACAGTGAATTCAAAGTTCCATGGCCTGACCATAATACTAAGAACATTTCCCACTGGAAACTAATGGTGAATTCATAGTTGTATAAGCAGATTTTCTGTGAAGCACTTTAGCAATTGTAAACTAAAAGAGAATTCATAGTTCTATAAGCTGATTCTGTGAGAAGAACATTTCCTGTTGTAAACTAAAGGAGAATTCATATTTCTATAAGCTGAGTGCCTGGTAAGCAGATTTACCATGTAAACTAACAGTGAATTCATAGGTCTATAAGCTGATTGCCTGCTAAGCACATTTCCCATTTGAACTAACAGTGAATTCAAAGTTCTATTGGCTGATCATATACTAGGAAGATTTCCCATTGTTAACTGACAGTGAATTCATAGTTCTATAAGCTCATTCTCAATTAAGGATATTTCCCATAGAAAACTAATGGTAAATTAATAGTTGCCTAAGCACATTTTCTGCTGAGAACATTTCCCATTGTTAGGTAACACAGAATTCAGAGTTCTATAAACTGATTGATTGCACAGGACATTTACCACTGTAAACTAACAGTGAAATCCATATTGTATCAGCTGATTCTCTGCTAAGAACTTTTCCCATTGTAGAGTGACAGTGAATTCAAATGTCCATATCCTGATCATATGCTAAGAACATTTCCCATTGTAAGCTAACATGGAATTCATACTTGTATAAGCAGATTTTCTGTGAAGCACCTTCCCGAATGTAAACTGACAGAGAATTCATTATTCTTTAAGCTGATTGTGTGTGAGGAACATTTCTGATTATCAACTAAAAGAGAATTCATAGTTCTATAAGCTGATTGCCTGATAATCATATTTCCCATTATGAACTACCAGTGAATTCATAGGTCTATAAGCTGATTGCCTCCTAAGCACATTTCCCATTGTAAACTAACAGTGAATACATATTGTATAGACTAATAGTTTGCTAAGCACATTCTCCATTGTATAATAACTATGAATGCAAAGTTCTGTTTGCTGATTGTCTTCTATGAACATTTCCCATTGCAAACTGACAGTGATTTCAAATATCTATAAGATGAGTGTCAACTAAGCACATTTCACACTGGAAACTACCAGAGAATTCATAGTTCTATAAGCTGATTGCCTGACAAGCATATTTCCCAATGTAAACTAACAGTGAATTACTAATTCTGTATGGTGATTGTCTGCTAAGCACATTTCCCTTTGTAAACCAACAGTGAATTCATAATTCTATAAGATGATTGCCTGCTGAGCATATTTCCCATTGTAAACAAACAGTGAATTCATAGGTTTATAAGCTCACTGTGAATTCAAAGTTCTATGAGCTGATTGTCTTCTACGAATATTTCCCATTGCCAACTAATAGTGGTTTCAAATATCTATACACTGAGTGTGAACTAAGCACATTTCCCATACGAAACTACCAGAGAATTCATAGTTCTATGATCTGATTGTCTACTAAGAAAGTTTCCAATTGTAAACTAACAGTAAATTCTTATGTGAATGAGCTGATTGTCTGCTGGAACATTCCCCATTGCAAACTAAGACAGAATTCATAGTTCTTTATGGTGATTGTCTGTGAAGAACATTTTCCATTGTCAAACAACAATGAAATCTAAAATCTATGGGCAGATTGTCTGCTATGCATATTACCCATTGTAAACAAACAGTGATTTCCAAATTCTATGTGCTGATTGTGTGGTAAGCACATTTCCCACTGTAAACTAATAGTGAATTCATAGGTTGTAAGCAGATTTTCAGCTAAGGACATTTCCCATTGTCAACTAACAGAGAATTTCTAGTTCTATAAACTGATTGTGTGTGAAGAACATTTCTCATTGTCATCTACCAAAGGATTCATAGTTCAATAAGCTGATTACCTGATAAGCATATTTCCCATTGAAAACTACCAGTGAATTCCTAATTCTGTATGGTGATTGTCTGCTAAGCACATTTCCCATTGAAAATTAACAGTATTCCCTGTAAGGGCCTGGTGAAGGATCAGCCATTTGGTCTGTCGTTTAGTAAGTAGAAAATTATGGTACCATTGCCATTTGGGTCTATGTTTGTGTTTCCCACCCCTTTACAGGGAACACTTGAACCACAAGACACTGGAGAGTTAAGATCAAGACTAACCTTAATCACCTACATTTTCCCTCCCTCACTTCCACTCTCCCTCTCTCTCTCTCTCACTCTCTAATCTCTAACTCCTGTATATTAGTTATCTTTTTCCTCATTTTCTTAGTGGGCACTGACCTGTAACTCCCAGAACCAGCATGGGGCTATCATCCACAATGAGCTTTTGATCAGAGAGACCTACAAGGTTTCCTAAAAGACAGACAGGTTTCTGTCAGAGTACTTGATGACCCAGCAAAGGCTAGTGGTAAGACCCTACTGCTGAAGACACGTTACATGATTGACATGCAAAATAGAATGGCATGGCTGGAAGTTGGAAGACTCAGTCCCCAGACAGTCAGCGTGTATAGTGCCAGAAGGTGCTACATGGGCGAATGGGAGAAAATGACCAATATCTGTCGAAGCAACGCATGGCCTAACCTACTTAGCAGCAAATAACTTGTTGTGATACCCACACAAGTGCAGTGGTGGCACACAGTCATGGTGGGGAACCAACTGCTCTCAATTTGGCTAACTGATCCTCTCACTGGTATGGGACCCATAGCTGGAGCTGGGAAACAAGTCAGAACCAGATCCAAACATAAGCCCACTCTCCAATATCAAGCTACCATCAATTGTGGGCTACAAGAGAGCCTACACTTGTTAAATTCTCTATTAAAAAAAAGTAAGGGTTATCTCATTTGTCCTGATGCTAACTTACTCTCCGTTGGAGAATCTGCTTCTCTTTTTCAGATAGATGTAGATCCTAAGGAGAGGGCCACCCCATCATACCTCCAAAGGGCCCTGGCTGAAACTAAGAAAAATTGGAGAAACAAGCATGGGCGCTGTTTTCCTGATGAACCGGATACCAGCACAAGGGGTAAGGAGATCAGCACAGAGAAAAATCAACTCCTACCATACCAGAGAGCCAGAGCCTCAGAGGCCCCCAACACCTCATCACTGAAGCAGACCAAAAATGAACCCAACATGGCTCAGGAAAATTTTGCAGAAGAGGGGGCGGAAAGAACGTCAGAGCCACATGATGGGTCGTGATATGCATAGACATTTAGCTTACCCATTACTGTGGGGTAACTCCACAATGCCCCCTCTTCTATAAGCTGATTGCCTGTTGAGCACATTTCCCATTGTAAATAGACAGTGAATTCTTAGTTCTAAAAGCCCATTGGCTGCTGGAACATTTCCCCGGGCAAACTAATGAAGAATTCGTAGTTCTATATGCTGATTGTCTGCTAGAACATTTCCCATTGCAAACTAACACAGAATTCATAGTTCTTTACAGTGGTTGTCTGCAAAGAACATTACCCATTGTAAACTATGAGTGAATTCCTAATTCTATGTGCTGATTGTCTGCTAAGCACGTTTCCCATTATAAACGGACATTAAAACCTTAGTTCTGAAAGCTGATTGTCTGCTAGAACATATCCCAGTGCAAACTAACTAATAATTCATAGTTCTATATGCTGATTGTCTGCAAAGATAATTTCCCATTGTAAACTAACTGTGAATTCCTCATTCTATATGCTGATTGTCTGCTATGCACATTTCCCATTGCAAACTAACAGTGAATTCATAAGTCTATAAGCTGATTGCCTGCTAAGCACATTTCCCATTGTACACTAACAGTGAATTCAAAGTTCCGTTGGCTGACCATATTCTAAGAACATTTCCCATTATTAACTAAAAGTGAATTCATAGTTCCATAAGCTGGTTGCATATTAAGGACATTTTTCATAGTTGTAGAAGCAGATTTTCTGCTAAGAACATTTCCCATTATGAGGTAACAGAGAATTCAAAGTTCTATAACCTGATTGATTGTGCAGGACATTTCACATTGGAAACTAACAGTGAATTCCATATTGTATAAGCTGCTGTTCTCCTACAAACCTTTCCCCTTGTACACTAACAGTGAATTCACAGTTCTATTGCCTGATCTTATACTAAGAACATTCCCCATTGTAAACTCAGAGTGAATTCCTAGTTGTATAAGCAGATTTTCTGTGAAGCACCTTTCCCATTGTAAACTAACAGAGATTTCATAGCTTTATAAGCTGATTGTGTGTGAAGGACATTTCCCATTTCCAACTAAAAGAGAATTCATAGTTCTATAATCTGATTGCCTGCTAAGCATATTTCCTATCATAAACTAACAGTGAATTCAAATTGTATACACTGATAGTTCGCTAAGCACATTAACCATTGTAAACGAACTGTGAATTGAAAGTTCTATTAGCTAATTGTCTTCTATGAACATTTCCCATTGCAAACTAATAGTGATTTCAAATATCTATAAGCTGAGTGTCAACTAAGTTCATTTCCCATTGGAAACTACTAGAGAATTGACAGTTCTATGATCTGCTTGTCTACTAAGAACATTTCCCATTGTAAACTAACAGTGAATTCTTAGGTGAATAAGCTTATTGTCTGCTAGAATACTTCCCATTGCAAACTAACACAGAATTCACAGTTCTTTAGGATGATTGTCTGCGAAGAACATTACCCATTGTAAACTAACAGTCAATCCTTAATTCTATGTGCTGATTGTCTGCTAAACACATTCCCCATTGCAATCAGTGAATTATTAGTTCTGAAAGCCGATTGGCTGCTGGAATATTTATCAGTGCAAACCAACACAGAATTCTAAGTTCTATACTCTGATTGTCTGCAGAGAACATTTCTAATTGTAAATTAACAGTGAATTCTTAATTGTATGTGCTGATTATCTGCTATGCACATTTCCCACTGTAAACTAACAGTGAATTCATAGGTCTATAAGCTGATTGCCTGCTAAGCACATATCCCATCATAAACTAAAAGTAAATTCAAAGTTCTATTGCTTGACCATATACTAAGAAAATTTCCCATTGTTAAATAATACTTAATTCATAGTTCCATATATAAGCAGATTTCTGCAATACATCATTCCCTTTGTAAGCTAACAGAGAATTCATAGTCCTAAATGCTGATTGTGTGCTCGAACATTTCCCATGGCTAACTAACCCTGAATTCATAGTTGTATAAGCTGATTGTCTGCAAAGACAATTTCCCATAGTCAACTAATACAGAATTCATAGTTCTATAAGATGATTGTGTGCAAAGAACATTTCTCATTGTCAACTGCTAGAGAATTCATAGTTCTGTAAGCTGATTGCCTGGGAAGCATATTTCCCATTGAAAACTAACAGGAAATTCCTAATTGTATGGGCTGCTTCTCTGCTAAGCATATTTCCTATTGTAAACAGTGAATTCTTAGTTCTAAATGCTGATTGTCTGCTGGAAGATTTTACAATGCAAACTAACACAGAATTGGTAGTTCTTTATGCTGATTATCTGCGAAGAACATTACCCACTGTAAACAAACAGTGAATTCCCACTTCTATGTGATGATTGTCTACGGAGCACATTTCCCATTGTAAAATAATAGTGAACTCATAGGTCTGTAGGCAGATTTTCAGCTAAGAACATTTCCCATTGTCATCTAACAGAGAATTCATACTTCTATATGGTTATTGCCTGATAAGCATATTTCCCATTGTAAACTAATAGGGAATTCCTAATTCTGTGTGGTGATTGTCTGCAAAGCCATTTCACATTGTAAACTAACAATGAATTCATAATTCTATAACCTGATTACCTGCTCAGCACATTCCCCATTGTAAACTAATATTGAATTCATAGGTTTGTAAGCAGATTTTCAGCTAAGAACATTTCCCATTGTGAAATAAATGAGAATTCATAGTTGTGTATGGTGATTACCTGATAAGCATATTTCCCATTGTAAACCTGCAATCAATTGCTATTTCTGTATGATGATTGTCTGCTAAGCACATTTCCCATTGTAAACTAACAGTGAATTCTTAGGTGAATAAGCTGGTTGTCTGCTAGAACAATTCCCATTGAATACTAACATAGAAGTCATAGTTCCTTAAGGTGGTTGTCTGCAAAGAACGTTACCCATTATAAAGTGACAGTGAATTCCTAATTCTATGAACTGATTGTCTGCTAAGCACATTTCCCACTGTAAATGGACAGTGAAATCATAGTTCTAAAAGGTGATTGGCTTCTAGAACATTTCCCATTGCAAACTAACACAGAATTCAGAGTTCTATTCACTAATTGTCTTTGAAGAACATTATCCATTGTAAACTAACAGTGAATTCCTAATTCTATGTGATGATTGTCTCCTAAGTACATTTCCCAATGTAAAAGGAAGTGAATTCTTAGTTGTAATAGTTGATTGGCTGCTAGAACATTTCCCAGTGCAAACTAACACAGAATTCACAGTTCGATATGCTGATTGTCTGCAAAGAGTATTTTCCCATTGCAAACTAAAAGTGACTTCAAATATCTATAAGCTGAGTGTCAACTAAGCACATTTCCTATTGTAAACTAACAGTGAATTCCATATTGCATTCCATATTGTATAACATGGTTGTCTCCCACGAACATTTCCCATTGTAGACTAACAATGAATTCAAAGTTCTATTGCCTGATTATATACTAAGAACATTCCCCATTGTAAACTAACAGTGAATTCCTAGATCTATAATCAGATTTTCTGTGAAGCACATTTTCCATTGTAAACTAACAGAGAACTCATAGTTCTATAAGCTGATTCTGTGTGAAGAACCTTTCCCATTGTCAACTAAATGAGTATTCATAGGTCTATAAGCTCATTGCCTGCTGAGCACATTTCCCATTGTATACTAACTGTGAATTCAAAGTTCTGTTTGCTGATTGTCTTCTATGAACATTTCCCATTGCAAACTGACAGTGATTTCAAATATCTATAAGATGAGTGTCAACTAAGCACATTTCCCATTGGAAACTACCAGAGAATTCATAGTTCTATGATATGATTGTCTACTAAGAACATTTCCCACTGTAAACCAACAGTGAGTTTTTAGGTGAATAAGCTGATTGTCTGGTAGAACATTTCCAATTGCAAACTAACACAGAATTCATTGTTATTTACAAGGATTGTCTGTGAAGAACATTACCCATTGTAAACTAACAGTGAATTCCTAATTCTATGTGCTGATTGTCAGCTATGGATACTTCCCATTGTAAACGGACAATGAAATCTTAGCTCTAAAAGCCAATTGGCGGCAAGAACATTTCCAGTGCAAACTAACACAGAATTTATAGTTCTATAAGCTGATAGTGTGCAAAGAACATTTCTCATTGTCAACAACTGACAGTGATTTCAAATATCTATAAGATTAGTGTCAACTGAGCACATTTCCCATTGGAAACTACAGAGAATTCATAGTTCTATACGCTGACTGTCTGTAAAGAGCATTTCCCATTGTAAACTAACAGTGAATTCCGTAGTCTATGTGCCAATTGTTTGCTACGCACATTTCCCATTGTAAACAAACAGTGAATTCATAGGTTTATAAGCTGATTGCCTACTAAGCACATTTCCCAATGTACACTAACAGTGAATTCAAAGTTCTATTGGCTGATCATACACTAAGAACTTTTCCCATTGTTAACTAAGTGTGAGTTCATAGTTCTATATGCTGGGTGTCTATTAAGAACATTTCCCATAGAAAACTAATGGTGAAATCATAGTTGTATAAGCAGATTTTCTGCTAAGAGCATTTTGATTGTAAGGTAACAGAGAATTCAGAGTTCTATAACCTGATTCATTAAACAGGATATTTCCCATAGCAAACTAACAGTGAATTCCACATTGTATAAGCTGATTGTCTCCTAGCTACATATCCCATTGTATACTAACAGTGAATTCAAAGTTCCTTTGCCTGATGATATACTGAGAACATTTCCCATTGTAAACTAACAGTGAATTCATAGTTGTATATGCAGACTTTCTGCGAAGCACCTTTCCCATTGTAAACCAACAGAGAATTCATAATCCTAAATGATGATTGTGTCCTAGAACATTTCCCACTGCTACCTAGCACTGAAGTCGTAGTTGTATTATGTTTATGCAACTAATAGAGAATTCAGAGTTCTATACGATGATTGTGTGAGAACATTTCTCATTGTCAACTACAAGAGAATTCATAGTTCTATGAACTGATTCCCTGCTAAGCATATTTCCCTTTGTAAACTAACAGTGAATTCCTAATTCTGTATGGTGATTGTCTGCTAAGCACATTTCCCATTTTAAATGCACAGTGAATTCTTCAATCTAAAAGCTAATTGGTTGTTAGAATATTTCCCAGTGGAAAATAACAAGAATTCATCATTCTATCCGCTGATTGTCTGCAAAGAACATTTTCTATTGCAAACTAACAGTGAATTCCTGATTCTATGTGCTGATTGTCTGCTACGCACATTTCCCATTGTTCTATAACAATATTGATTATGCAGGACATTTCCCATTGCAAACTAACAGTGAATTCCATATTGTATAAGCTGATTGTCTCCTACAAGCATTACCCATTGTATACTAACAGTGAATTCAACGTTACATTTTCTGATTATATACTAAGAACATATCCCATTGTAAACAAATGGTGAATTCATAGTTGTATAAGCAAATTTTCTTTCCCATTGTAAACTAACAAAGAATTCATAGTCCTAAATGCTGATTGTGTGCTAGAATATTTCCCTTTGATAAAAACACTGAATTCATAGTTCTATAAGCTGATTGTGGGCAAAGAACATTTCTCATTGTCAACTACAAGGCAATTCATATTTCTATAAGCTGATTGCCTGGTATGCATATTTCCCATTGTAAACTAGCAGTGAATTCAAAGTTCTACTGGCTGATCACATAGTAAGAACATTCCCCATTGTTAACTAACAGTGAATTCATAGTTCTATAAGCTGGTTGTCTGTTAAGAATATTTCCCATAGAAAACTAACTGTGAATTTATAGTTGTATAAGCTGATTCTCTGCTTAGAAAATTTCCCATTGTTAGCTAACAGAGCATTCAGAGTTCTATAACGTGATTGATTGTGCAGGACATTTTCCATTGCAAAGTAACAGTGAATTCCACATTGTGTAAGTTGATTGTCTTCTATGAGCATTTCCCATTGTATACTAACAGTGATTTCCAAGTTCCATTACCTGATCATATACTAAGAACATTTCCCATTGTAAAATAATGGTGAATTCATAGTTGTATAAGCAGATTTTCTGTGAAGCACCTTACCCATTGTAAATTGAGAGAGAATTCATACTTCTTTAAGCTGATTGTGTGCAAAGAACATTTCCCGTTGAAAGCTAAAAGAGAATTTATAGTTCTATAAGCTGAGTGCCTGCTAAACAGATTTCCCATTGTAAACTAACAGTGAATTTATAGGTCTATAAGCTGATTGCCTGCTAAGCACATTTCCCCATGTAAAGTAACAGTGAATTCAAAGTACTATTGGCTGATCATATACTAGGAACATTTCCCATTGTTAACTGACAGTGAATTCATAGTTCTATAAGCTCGTTGTCAATTAAGGATATTTCCCATAGAAAACTAATGGTGAATTCATAGTTGCATAAGCACATTTTCTGCTGAGAACATTTCCCATTATAAGGTAACAGAGAATTCAGAGTTCTACAAAGTGATTGATTGCGTCAGACATTTCCCACTGTAAACTAACAGTGAAATCCATATTGTATCAGCTGATTCTCTGCTAAGAATTTTTCCTATTGTATACTGCCAGTGAATTCAAATGTCCATATCCTGATCATATGCTAAGAAGATTTCCCATTGTAAGCTAACATGGAATTCATAGTTGTATAAGCAGATTTTCTGTGAAGCAACTTCCCCAATGTAAACTGAAAGAGAATTCATGGTTCTATAAGCTGATTGTGTGCGAGGAACATTTCTGATTATCAACTAAAAGAGAATTCATAGTTCTATAAGCTGATTGCCTCCTAAGCACATTTCCCATTGTAAAATAACAGTGAATACAAATTCTATAAACTAATAGTTTGCTAAGCACATTCCGCATTGTATAATAATTGTGAATTCAAAGTTCTGTTTGCTGATTGTCTTCTATGAACATTTCCCACTGCAAACTGACAATGATTTCAAATATCTGTAAGCTAAGTGTCAACTAAGCACATTTCCCGTTGGAAATTACCACAGAATTCACAGTTCTATGATCTGATTGTCTCCTTAGAACATTTCCTGTAAAGTAACAGTGAATTTTTAGGTGAATAAGCTGATTGTCTGGTAGAACATTTCCCATTGCAAACTACCACAGAATTCACTGTTATGTACAAGGATTGTGTGTGAAGAGCATGACGCATTGTAAACTAACAGTGAATTCCTTATTCTATGTGCTGATTTTCGGCTAAGCATATTTCCCATTGTAAACAGACAGTGAAATCTTAGCTCTAAAAGCCAATTGGCTGCAAGAACAATTCCAGTGCAAACTAACACAGAATTCATAGTTCTATTAGCTGATACTGTGTGAAGAACATTTCTCACTGTCAACAACTGATAGTGATTTCAAATATCTATAAGGTGAGTGTCAACTAACCACATTTCCCATTTGAAACTACCAGAGAGTTCATAGTTCTATGATCTGATTGTTCTACTAAGAACATCTCCCATTGTAAGCTAACAGGGAATTCGTAAGTGAATAAGGTCATTGTGTGCGAGAATATTTCCTATTGCAAACTAACACAAAATTCATAGTTCTTTACGGTGATTGTCAGGGAAGAGCATTATCTATGGTAAACTAACAATGAATTACTAACTCTATGTGCTGATTGTCTGCTAAGCACAGTTTCCATTGGAAATGGACAGTGAAATCAGAGTTCCAAAAGCTGATTGGATGCTACAGCATTTCCCAGTGCAAACTAACACAGAATTCATGGTTTTATATGCTGATTGTCTGCAAAGAAAAATTCCCATTGTAAACTAACAGTGAATTCCTAATTCTAGGTGCAGATTGTCGGCTACAGACCTTTCCTATTGTAAACTAACAGTGAATTCATAGGTCTATAAGCTGATTGCCTTCTAAGCACATTTCCCATTTTAAACTAACACTAAATTCAAAGTTCTATTGGCTGATCATATACTAAGAACAGTTCCCATTCTTAACTAACAGTGAATTCATAGTTCTATAAGCTTTTTGTCTATTAAGAACCTTTCCCATGGAAAACTAATGGTGAGCTCATGGTTGTATAATCAGATTTTCTGCTACAAACATTTCCCATTGTAAGGTAACAGGGAATTTAGAGTTCTATAACCTGATTGATTGCACAGTACATTTCCCATTGCAAACTAACAGGGAATTCCATACTGTATAAGTTGTTTCTCTCCTAAAACATTTCTGATTGTATAATAACAGTGAATTCAAAGTTCCATTGCCAGATCATATACCAGGAATTCTTCCCATTCTAAAATAACCGTAAATTCATAGTTGTATAAGGAGATTTTCTGTGAAGCACCTTTCCCATTGTAAACTAAGAGAGAATTCATAGTCCTAAATGCTGATTGTGTGCTAGAACATTTCCCATCCTAAGTAACACTGACTACATAGTTGCATAAGCTGGTGGTCTGCAAAGAACATTCCCCATTGTCAACCAACACAGAACTCATAGTTCTATAAGCTGGTTGTCTATTAGAGAACATTTCCCAGAGAAAACTAACGGTGAATTCATAGTTGTATAAGCAGATTTTCTGCTAAGAACATTTCCCCCTGTAAGCTAACAGAGAATTCAGAGATCCATAACCTTATTGATTGTGCAAGGCATTTTCCATTGCAAACCAACAGTGAATTCCACATTGTATAAGCTGATTGTCTCCTACAAACATTTTCCATTGTATAGTAACAGTGAATTCAAAGTTCTATTGCCTGATCATATACTAAGAATATTTCCCACTATAGATAATGGTGAATTCATAGTTGCATAAGCAGATTTTGTGTGAAACGCCTTTCCCATTGTAAACTAACAGAGAATTCATAGTCATAAACACTGATTGTGTGCTACAACATTTCCCATTGCTAACTGACACTCAATTTGTAGTTGTATGATCTGACTGCCTGCAAAGAACATTACCCATTGTCAGCTAACAGAGAATTCATAGTTATATAAGCTGACTGTGTGTGAAGAACATTTCTCATTGTCAAATACCAGAGATTTCATAGTTCTATTAGCTGATAGCCTGCCAAGCACAATTCCCATTGTGAACTAACAGTGAATTCATAGGACTGTGAGGGGATTTTCAGCTAAGAACATTTCCCATGGTCAACTAGCAGAGAATACATAGTTCTATAAGCAGATAGCCTGCCAAGCACATTTCCCAGGGTAAACTAACAGTGAATTCCTAATTATATGTGCTGCTTGATGGCTAAGCATATTTCCCATTGTAAACTAACAGTGAATACTTAGGTCTAAAAGCTGATTGTCTGCTAGAACATTTTCCAGTGCAAACTAACACAGAATTCGTAGATCTTTATGTGGATTATCTGCGAAGAACATTTCCCACTGTGAACTAACAGTGAATTTCTAATTCTATGTACTGATTGTCTGCCAGGTACATTTCCCTTTGTAAAGAAACAGTGAATTCCCACTTCTATGTGATGATTGTCTACTGAGCACATTTCCCATTGTAAAATAATAGTGAACTCATAGGTCTGTAGGCAGATTTTCAGCTAAGAACATTTCCCATTGTCAACTAACAAAGAATTAATACTTCTATATGATTATTGCCTGATAAGCATATTTCCCATTGTAAACTAACAGGGATTCCGAATTCTGTGTGGTGATTGTCTGCTAAGAACATTTCTCATTGTCAACTACCAGAGATTTCATAGTTCTATTAGCTAATTGCCTGCCAAGCACATTCCCCATTGTAAACTAATGGTGAATTCATAGGTTTGTAAGCAGCTTTTCAGCTAAGAACATTTCCTGTTGTCAACTAACAGAGAATTCACAGTTATATATGGTGATTGCCTTATAACCATATTTCCCATTGCAAACCTGCAGTCAATTCCTATTTCTGTATGGTGATTGTCCACTAAGCACATTTCCCGTTGTAAACTAACAGTGAATTTTTAGGTGCATAAGCTGATTGTCTGCTAGAACAATTTCCATTGACTGCTAACATGGAAGTCATAGTTCCTTATGGTGGCTGTCTGCAAAGAACATTACCCATTATAAAGTGACAGTGAATTCCTAATTATATGAGCTGATTGTCTGCTAAGAACATTTCCCACTGTAAATAGACAGTGAAGTCATAGTTCTAAAAGGTGATTGGCTTCTAGAACATTTCCCATTGCAAACTAACACAGAATTCAGAGTTCTATTCACTAATTGTCTTTGAAGAACATTATCCATTGTAAACTAACAGTGAATTCCTAATTCTATGTGATGATTGTCTCCTAAGTACATTTCCCAATGTAAAAGGAAGTGAATTCTTAGTTGTAATAGTTGATTGGCTACTAGAACATTTCCCAGTGCAAACTAACACAGAATTCACAGCCCAATATGCTGCTTACCTGTGAAGAAAATTTTCCCATTGCAATCTAAAAGTGATTTCAAATATCTATAACCTGAGTGTCAACTAAGCACATTTCCTATTGTAAACTAACAGTGAATTCCATATTGTATTCGATATTGTATAAGCTGATTGTCTCCCACTAACATTTCCCATTGTATACTAACAGTGAACTCAAAGTTCTATTGCCTGATTATATACTAAGAACATTCCCCATTGTAAACTAACAGTGACTTCCTAGTTGTATAAGCAGATTTTCTGCAAAGCACATTTTCAATTGTAAACTAACAGAGAACTCATAGTTCTATAAGCTGATTCTGTGTGAAGAACCATTCCCATTGTGAACTAAATGACTATTCATAGGTCTAAAAGGTCATTGCATTCTGAACACATTTCCCATTGTATACTAACTGTGAATTCAAAGTTCTGTTTGCTGATTCTCTTTTATGAACATTTCCCATTGCAAACTGACAGTGATTTCAAATATCTGTAATCTGAGTGTCAACTAAGCACATTTCCCATTGGAAACTACCACAGAATTCATAGTTCTATGATCTGACTGCCTACAAAGAACATTTCCCACTGTAAACCAACAGTGAATTTTTAGGTGAATAAGCTGATTGTCTGGTAGAATATTTCCCATTGCAAACTAACACAGAATTCATTGTTATTTACAAGGATTGTCTGTGAAGAACATTACCCATTGTAAACTAACAGTGAATTCCTAATTCTGTATGGTGATTGTCTGCTAAGGACATTTCCCATTGTAAACCAACAGTGAATTCATAATTCTATAAGATGATTGCCTGTTGGGCACATTTCCCATTGTAAAAAGACAGTGAATTCTTAGTTCTAAGAGCTGATGGGCTGCTAGAACATTTCCCAGTGAAAACTAAGTCAGAATTCATAGTTGTATACGCTGACTGACTGTAAAGAGCATTTACCATTGTAAACAAACAGTCAATTCAAACTTCTATTGGCTGATCATATACTAAGAACATTTCCCATTGTGAACTAAGAGTGAATTCATAGTTCTATAAGAACATTTCCCATAGAAAAGTAATGGTGAAATCATAGTTGTATAAGCAGATTTTCTGCTAAGAACATTTTGGTTGTAAGGTAACAGAGAATTCAGAGTTCTATAACCTGATTGATTACACAGGATATTTCCCATAGCAAACTAACAGTGAATACCACATTGTATAAGCTGACTGTCTCCTAGGTACATATCCCATTGTATACTAACAGCGAATTCAAAGTTCCTTTGCCTGATGATATACTGAGAACATTTCCCATTGTAAACTAACAGTGAATTCATAGTTGTATATGCAGACTTTCTGCGAAGCACCTTTCCCATTGTAAATGCACAGTGAATCCTTCATTCTAAAGCTGATTGGTTGCAAGAATATTTCCCATTGGAAAATAACACACAATTCATCATTCTGTCCACTGATTGTCTGCGAAGATCATTTTCCATTGCAAAGTAACAGTGAATTCCTAATTCTATGTGCTGATTGTGTGCTAAACATATTTCTTATCGTAAACAAACTGTGAATTCTTAATTCTAAAAGCTGATTGTCTGCTGTAACATTTTCCAGTGCAAACTAACACTGAATTCATAGTTCCTTACACTGATTGTCTGCGAAGACCATAACCCATTGTAAACTAACAGTGAATTTCTAATTCTATATGCTTATTATCTGCTAAGCACATTTCCCATTGCAAGCTAATAGTGAATTCATAGGAGTGTAAGCAGACTTTCAGCTAAGAACATTTCCCATTGTCAAGTAACAGCAAATAAAAGTTGTATAAGCTCCTTGCCTGACAAGCTTATTTCCCATTGTAAACTGAAAGGGAATTCCTAATTCTGTATGCTGATTGTCTGCTAAGCACATGTCCCATTGAAAACTAAGAGTGAATTCATAATTCTATAAGCTGATTGCTTGCTGAGCCCATTTCGTATTGTAAGTGGGTAGTGAATTCTCAGTTCTAAAAGCAGCAAGGCTGCTAGAACATTTCCCAGTGCAAAATAACACAGAATTCATAGTACTATACGCTGTTTGTCTGTGAAGAACATTTTACACTGTAAACTAACAGGGAATGCTTAATTCTATGTGCTAATTGTCTGCTATGAACATTTCCCATTGTAAACTGACAATGAATTCATAGGTCTATAAGCTCATGGCCTCCTAAGCACATTTCCCATTGTAAACTAACGGTGAATTCATAGTTGAATAAGCAGATTTTCTATGAAGCACCTTGTCATTGTAAATTAACAGAGAATTCACAGTCCTAAAAGCTGATAGTGTGCAGGAATATTTACCTTTGATAAAAACACTAAATTTGTAGTTGTATAAGCAGGTTGTCTGCAAACAATATTTCCCATTGTCAACTAACAGAGAATTCATAGTTCTATAAGCTGATTGTGGGCAAAGAACATTTCTCATTGTCAACTACCAGGGAACTGATATTTCTATAAGCTGATGGCCTGGTATGCATATTTCCCATTGTAAACTAGCAGTGAATTCCTATTCTGTATGGTGATTGTCTGCTAAGCAGATTTTCCACTGTAATATAACAGTTGTAATTCATAGGCCTATAACCTAATTGCCTGCAAAGCACATTTCCCATTGTAAACTAACAGTGAATTCGAAGTTCTACTGGCTGATCACATAGTAAGAAGATTTCCCATTGTTAACTAACAGTGAATTCATAGTTCTATAAGCTGGTTGCCTATTAAGAATATTTCCCATAGAAAACTAACTGAATTTACAGGGTTTTTTTATTATTATTATTAGTCAGTTCTGTATTCAGCAAATACAGTCAGTTTGGTACCATTATTAGGCTCATCCGTGACCTACCCCCTCCCCTTGGCCCCTCCTTGTTGAGGTATACGGGTCTTGCATTGTGGAGTTAGCCCACAGTTATGGGTAAGCTAAATGTCTCTGCATATCATGACCGAACATGTGACTCTGACATTCTTTCCGCCCCCTCTTCCGCAAAATTTCCCTGAGCCATGTTGGGTTTATTTTTGGTCTGCTTCAGTGATGAGGTGTCGGGGGCCTCTGAGGCTCTGGCTCTCTGATTTGGTGGGAGTTGATTTTTCTCTGTGTTGATCTCCTTCCCCCTTGTGCTGGTGTCCGGTTCATCAGGAAAATAGCCCCCTTGCTTGTTTCTCCAATTTTTCTTAGTTTCAGCCGGGGCCCTTTTGAGGTATGATGGGGTGGCTCTCTCCTTAGGATCTACATCTATCTGAAAAAGAGAAGCAGATTCTCCAACGGAGAGTAAGTTAGCACCAGGACAAATTAGAGAACCCTTACTTTTTTTATATAGAGAATTTAACAGGTGTAGGCCCTCCTGTAGCCCACAATTGATGGTAGCTTGATATTGGAGAGTGGGCTTATGTTTGGATATGGTTCTGACTTGTTTCCGAGCTCCAGCTATGGGTCACATACCAGTGAGGGGTTCAGTTAGCCAAATTGAGAGCAGTTGGTTCCCCACCATGGCTGTGTGCCACCACTGCACTTGTGTGAGCATCACAACAAGTTATTTGCTGCTAAGTAGGTTAGACCATGCGTTGCTTCGATAGATATTGGTCAATTTCCCCCAGTCGCCCATGGAGCACCTTCTGGCACTAGACATGCTGACTGTCTGGGGACTGACTCTCATCCAACTTCCAGCCATGCCATTCTAATTTGCATGTCCATCACATAAGGTATCTTCAGCAGTAGGGTCTTACCACTAACCTTTGGTGGGTCATTAAGTACTCTGACAGAAATCTGTCTGTCTTTTAGGAAACCTTGTAGGTCTCTCTGATCAAAAGCTCATTGTGGATGATAGCCCCATGCTGGATCATGGAGTTAGAGGTCAGTGCCCACTAAGAAAATGAGGAAAAAGATAACTAATATACAAGAGTTAGAGATTAGAGAGTGAGAGAGAGAGAGAGGGAGAGGGGAAGTGAGGGAGGGAAGATGTAGGAGATTAAGGTTAGTCTTAATCTTACCCTCTCCAGTGTCTTGTGGTTCAGGTGTTCCCTGTAAGGACCTGGTGGAGGATCAGCCATTTGGTCTGTCTTTTAGTAAGTAGAAGATTATGGTACCATTGCCGTTTGGGTCTAGATTTGTGTTTCCCACCCCATTGATACCCTCCCCTCCCTCCCCTTCCATCCTAGTGTCTAATCTAGGAGATGCTTGATGGGTATGTAAGGTATCTTGGGTAGATTCAGGTTAGGTGCTGTAGATGAGTGAGACTATGTGGCGATTTTTTTTTCTGTGATTGGGTAAGTTCACTGAGAATGATCTGTTCCAGGTTCAACCGTTTTTCCTCAAATTTCATTGTGTCATTTTTTCTTACTGGTGTATAGAATGCCATTGTGTAGATATACCACATCTTAGTTATCCATTCTTCTAGTGATGGACATCTGGGTTGATTCCAGCTCTTAGCTATTACAAATTGAGCTGCTATAAACATGGTTGAGCAAATCTCTTTAGTCTGTGGTTTGAAGGTTTTAGGGTAGATGCCCAGTAAGGGAATAACTAGGTCTGTTGGTATCTCTATACTCAGCTTTTTCAGAAGTCTCCATATTGCTTTCCAAAGTGGTTGTGCCATCCTACATTCCCACCAGCAGTGGATAAGTGTTCCTACTTCTCCACATCCTCGCCAGCATTTATTTTTATTTGATTTTTTGATGTTTGCTATCCTTATTGGGGTAAGGTGGAATCTCATAGTTGTTTTGATTTGCATTTCTCTGATGATTAGGGATGCTGAACATTTTCTTAAGTGTATGTTTTCCATTTCTATTTCTTTCTCTGTGAACTGCCTGTTTAGCTCTTTGCCCCATTTTGTGAGTGGGTTGTTAGACTTCTTACTGTTTAGATTTTTGAGTTCTTTGTAGATTCTAGAGATTAGTCCTCTATCAGTTGGATAGCCCACAAATATTTTCTCCCATTCTGTGGGTAATCTATTGGCTTTGCTTATTGTATGCTTGTCTGTAAAGAAATTCTTCAGCTTCATGTGGTCCCATTGGTTGAGTGACGGTTTAAGTTCATGAGCTACTGGGGTTTTGTTCAGGAAGTCCTTTTCCATTCCTATATCATGGAATGTACTTCCTAAATTTTCTTCCAGTAGTATTTGAGTTTCTGGTCTTATATTGAGATCTTTGATCCATTTGGACTTGAGTGTAGTGCATGGTGAAATGTGTGGGTCAAGTTTCAGTTTCCTGCATATGGTTATCCAGTTTGTCCAGCACCATTTGTTGAAGATGCTGTCTTTTTTCCAGCCTACATTATTTGGGCCTTTATAAAATATCAAGTAGCTATAGTTGCTTGACCCAAAGTCCGGGTCCTCAAGTCTATTCCATTGATCTATAGTCCTGTTTTTATGCCAGTACCATGCTGTTTTTATTACTATGGCTTTGTAATATAGCTTTAGATCAGGTATGGTGATGCCTCCAGAGGTATTTCTTTTGCTGAGGATACGTTTGGAGATGCGAGGCCTTCTGCCTTTCCATATGAAATTTGAGATCATTTTTTCTATCTCTGTGAAGAACACTGAGGGGATTTTAATTGGTATTGCATTAAATATGTATATTGCCTTTGGTAGGATTGTCATCTTCACAATGTTAATTCTGCCTATCCAGGAACATGGGAGGTCTTTCCATTTTCTCAAGTCCGCCTCAATTTCTTTTTTGAGTGTTTTTATGTTTTCATTGTATAGATCTTCCACTTCCTTGGTTAACGTTATTCCAAGGTATTTTATTTTTTTGGTTGCAATTGAAAATGGGACTATGTCCCTTATTTCTTTTTCTGTATCTTTGTCCTTTGCATAAAGGAAGGCTACTGATTTTTGTGCATTGATTTTGTATCCTGCTACTTTGCTATAGGTGTTAATCATCTTCAGGAATTTTGGGATGGAGTCTCTCGGGTCTCTTACATATATAATCATGTCATCAGAGAATAAAGCTAACTTAACTTCCTCCTTTCCAAATTGTGTCCCTTTTATTTCCTTCTCCTGTCTTATTGCTTGAGCTCGGACTTCCAGTACTATATTGAAAAGCAGAGGTGAGAGTGGACAACCCTGTCTTGTTCCTGATCTTAATGGGAATTCCTCCAGTCTCTCTCCATTAAGTATAATTTGGGCCTTCGGAGCTTCGTATATTGCCTATATTAGGTTAAGATATGAACCAACCATACCAACTCTCTCCAATGTTTTGAACATGAAGTGATGTTGAATCTTGTCAAAGGCCTTTTCTGCATCTATCGAAATGATCATGTGGTTTTTATGTTTAACCTTGTTTATGTGGTGTATTACATTGACGGATTTCCATATGTTGAACCACCCCTGTGTTCCTGGAATGAATCCCACTTGGTCAAGGTGGATTATGGTTTTGATGTGTTGTTGGATTCGGTTTGCAAGGATTTTGTTTAGGATCTTTGCATCTAAATTCATCAGGGAAATAGGCCGGTAGTTTTCTTTTCTTGTGGCATCTCTGCCTGGTTTTGGAATTAGGGTGATGCTAGCTTCATAAAAGGAGTTGGGTAGCTTTCCCTGTTCACCAATTGTGTGGCACAGTTTGAGGAAGATTGGTTTGAGTTCTTCCATGAAGGTTTGATAGAATTCAGCTGAGAAGCCATCTGGTCCTGGGCTCTTCTTTTTTGGGAGGTTTTTTTATTACTTTTTCAATCTCCATGAGTGTGATGGGTTGATTGAGGTGATTAATCTGCTCTGTGTTTAGCTTTGGTAGGTGGTATGCGTCCAAGAATTTATCCATCTCCTCCACATTATCCAGTTTTGTGGAGTAGAGGTTTTTGAAATAAGTCCTGATGATTCTCCCAATTTCACTTATGTCTGTTGTGATCTCTCCTTTTTCATTTTGAATTTTGTTAATTTGAAGCTTCACCTTTTTTTGCTTGATCAGATTGGCCAGGGGTTTGTCAATCTTGTTTATTTTTTCAAAGAACCAGTTCTTTGTTTTGTCAATTGTCTTAATTGTTTCCTTGGTTTCCAATTCATTGATTTCTGCTCTGATTTTAATTATTTCTTTCCTTCTGGAGCTCTTTGTTTTGGATTTTTCTTGTTTTTCCAGTGCCTTTAGGTGGATGGTTAGGTTATTGATTAGGGACCTTTCTGTCTTTTTTACGAAGGCATTGAGTGCTATGAATTTTCCCCTGAGGACCGCCTTCATTGTGTCCCATAAGTTTTGGTATGATGTGTTCTCATTGTCGTTCAATTGCAGAAATTTTGCAATTTCATTTTTTATTTCATCCACTATCCATTTATTTTTTAAAAGTGTGCTGTTCAGTTTCCAGGTGCCTTTGGGATTCTTGGTGGGTCTTTTGTTGTTGATTTCTAGCAATATAGCATTGTGATCTGATATGCAGGGAATTATGTCAATCTTCCTAAATATGTGGAGGCAGTCTTTGTGACCCAATATATGGTCTATTTTAGAGAATGTTCCATGGGCTGCTGAGAAGAATGTGTAATCTGTGGATTTGGGATGGAAGGTTCTGTAGATGTCCGTTAGGTCTAAGTGATCTATGGTTTTGTTGAGCTCTCTCACTTCTCTGTTGAGTTTCTGTTTGGATGATCTGTCTATTACTGATAATGGTGTATTGAAGTCCCCAGCTATGATGGTGTTTGTGGTTATTTCTGTTTTATTGTCAAGTAGGTTTTGTTTTATGAACTGTGGTGCCCCTGTCTTTGGTGCATACAGATTTATGATTGTAATATCCTCTTGATGGATCGTTCCCTTGATAAGTAGGAAGTGGCCTTCTTTGTCTTTTTTGATTATATTTGGTTTGAAGTCTATTTTATCCGATATTAATATAGCTACACCTGCTTGTTTCTTATTCCCGTTTGCTTGGAATACTGTTTTCTACCCTTTCACCCTGAGGAGATGTCTGTCTTTAATGGTGAGGTGGGTTTCTTGAAGGCAACAGATTGAGGGGTCTAATTTTTTGATCCATCCTGTTGGCTTGTGTCTCTTGATGGGTGAATTAAGGCCATTAATATTTAGGGTAATGATTGTGAGATTTGATTTGATCCCTGCCATAATGTGATGGTAAATGTGGGTTGGAGTTTTCATGGACATTGAAGTTTTTTGTGCCTACTCTGAGTTTGGTTGTTGTGATCTGCTTCTTGTAGGCAATTGTGTTTGATTATTTTTTTCTTCTCTGTGGAGAATTTCCTGAAATAGTCTCTGTAGGTTTGGTTTTGTGTTCATATAATTGTAAAGCTGAGTTTTGTCATGGAAAGTTTTTCTTTCACCATCTATTATGAGAGATACTTTTGCTGGGTAGAGTAGTTTGGGTTGGAAGCCATAGGTTATTAGACTTTGCAGTGTTTAATTCCAGGCTCTTCTAGCTTTCCGGGTTTCCATTAAGAAGTCTGGAGTAATTCTGATGGGGTTACCTCTGAAGGTGGTGTGCTGTTTTTCCCTAGCTGCTTTTAGGATTTTCTCTTTGGTGTCAATGTTTAGAGTCTTAATGATAATATGTCTTGGAGAGTTTCTCCTTTGGTCCAGTCCGTTTGGAGTTCTATTGGCTTCTTGTATCTTAATGGGCCTTTCTTGTAAGAGATTGGAGAAGTTTTCTTCAATTATTTTGTTAAATAAGTTCTCCATGCCTTTGGTCTGGATTTCTTCTCCTTCTGGTATTCCAATGATCCTGATATTGGGACGTTTAACTGTATCCCACAATTCCCTCATGTTCTGTTCACAGGAGCTTTTAAACTTACTGAAATTTTTGAACTCTCTAACTGTTTCTTCCATCTTGTCTTCCAGATCAGTGTTTCTATCCTCCACTTGGCTGACTCTATTCTTGAGAGCTTCTAGTGAGTTTTGGACTTGTTCAATTAAGTTTGCATTTTCTATTATTTTTCTATGTATAATTTCCATCCCTCTGTCAAGCTCCCTTTTCATATCATTTTCTGATTTTCTTGATGCTTCTTGTAATTCATCCTTGCATTTCTTTATGTCTTCATTTAGCATGGCCAGCTGATTTTTAAGGTCTTCTTTTTTTTCACTCTCCCTCAAATCTCTTAACTCTCTTTGAAATCCTTCCATTTTCTTATCTAATCCTTCCAATTTCTTATCTATTAGTTCTAGTTTAGTGATGGCAGCATCCACACGATTGTCGGCCCTTTGTTGCTTTCCTGCAAGTTCTACGAATAGGTTGGTTAGAGTTGCATTGCTCATAGCTTCAATTTGGTGTTCTGTTCCTGTTGGTTCTTCTATGTTTTGGTTAAATGTATTCATTGTGGGACTGGGTGATCTAATTGGATTTTCTTGCATTTGATTTTTCATGTTATTTCTTTTGCGCTGTGTTCTGCCCATGACAGTGTATGGGTAGATAAGTGGGCGTATCAGCCTGGGCTCAAGAACAATGGGAATCTTATGCAGCCTGGGGGCGTTGCCAAGAAGCCTGGGCTTTGGCTGTCACTTGCCAAAGCTGCCTATCTACTGCCTGGCAGGGGCGCCGAAGTTGCCTGAGTTCTCAAGCGGTAATGTGCCAAAGCTGCCTGCGTTCAAACTAGGAGTGGCACTGAGGCACCAAGCGCTGATGCCGCCTGAACTCTGGCTGGGCATGCTGGGAACCGGAAACAGTCTGTGCTCCCCCACTACAGGACAATTTTGGACAGCCGTGCAGCAGACAGAGGGCGAGTGGACGAGAGTGCGGAGCAGTCTAAGCTTCCGCACGCAGGGAACAATCTCACTTGCCAAAGCCGCCTATCTACTACCTGGCAGGGGCACCAAAGTTGCTTGAGTTCTCAAGCGGTAATGTGCCACAGCTGCCTGCGTTCGAGCTAGGAGTGGCACTGAGGCACCAAGCACTGAAGCCACCCAGACTTTGGCTGGGAATGCTGGGAACCGGAAGCAGTCTGCGCTCCCCCGCCACAGGACAATGGCGGCCCGCCGGTGCGGCAGGCAGGTAGGGGGTGGCACCTGAGCTGACCCAAGCGAGAGATTGTCTGAGCTTGCAGGGCACCTGCTGTGGGACTGGGCACACTTAGTAGGTGGGCGAGTGGACAAGGGTGCAGAGCAGTCTAAGCTTCCGCGCGCAGGGAACGATCGGCGCGCGGTGGCAGCCGTGTGGGCTCCAGAGCAGCAGCAGCGGCAGGGGAGGAGCTTTGAACACTGCGGTTATTTGGGGCGAGGGGTTCCTACCCGCCCGCAAGGGGGTCAGCGATTCCCTGTTCCCCCACCTCTGTGCCCTCCCAGATTTCTCTCCTCTGAAAGCCACTTTATACTCTTAATATCTTGCCTTTCTTTCCCCGGGATTTGCAGCGCAACTAGGCGGTCGCCATCTTGGCCGGAAGTCCGAATTTACAGTTTTATAAGCTGATTGTCTGCTTAGAAAATTTCCTGCTTTTACCTAACAGAGCATTCAGAGTTCTATAACGTGATTTATTATGCAGGACATTTCCCATTGCAAACTAACAGTGAATTCCACATTGTGTAAGTTGATTGTCTTCTACGAGCATTTCCCATTGTATACTAACAGAAATTCAAAGTTCCATTGCCTGATCATATACTAAGAACATTTCCCATTGTAAAATAACGGTGAAATCATAGTTGTATAAACAGATTTTCTGTGAAGCACCTTACCCATTGTAAATTGAGAGAGAATTCATAGTTCTTTAAGCTGATTGTGTGCAAAGAACATTTCCCGTTGAAAGCTAAAAGAGAATTTATAGTTCTACAAGCTGAGTGCCTGCTAAACAGATTTCCCATTGTAAACTATCAGTGAATTTATAGGTCTATAAACTGATTGATTGTGCAGGACATTTCCCAGTGTAAACTAACAGTGAAATCCATTTTGTATCAGCTGACTGTGCTAAGATCTTTTCCCATTCTATACTGCCAGTGAATTCAATTGTCCATATCCTGATCATATGCTAAGAACATTTCCCATTGTTAGCTCACATGGAATTCATAGTTGTATAAGCAGATTTTCTGTGAAGCACCTTCCCCAAGGTAAACTGACAGAGAATTCATGGTTCTATAAGCTGATTGTGTTTGACGAACACTTCTGATTATCAGCTAAAAGAGAATTCGTAGTTCTATAAGCTGATTGCCTGCTTATCATATTTCCCATTGTAAACTACCAGTGAATTCATAGGTCTATAAGCTGATTGCCTCGTAAGCACATTTCCCATTGTAAGCTAACAGTAAATTCTTAAGTGAATAAGCTGATTGTCTGCAAGAATATTTCCTATTGCAAACTAACACAGAATTCATAGTTCTTTATGGTGATTGTCAGGAAAGAGCATTATCTATGGTAAACTAACAGTGAATTACTAACTGTATGTGCTGATTGTCTGCTAAGCACCGTTTCCATTGGAAATGGACAGTGAAATCTAAGCTGATTGGCTGATTGCCTGCTAGAACATTTCCCAGTGCACACTAATACAGAATTCATGGTTCTATCTGCTGATTGTCTGTGAATAACAATTCCCATTGTAAACTAACAGTGAATTCCTAATTGTATATGCTGATTGTCTGCTAAGCATATTTCCCACTGTAAACTAACAGTGAATTCAGAATTCTATAAGCGGATTGTCTTCTAAGCACATTTCCCATTGTAAACTAACTGTGAATTATTAGTTCTAAAAGCTGATTGTATGCTAGAACATTTCCAATTGTCAACTAACAGAGAATTCATAGTTCTATAAGTTGATTGCCTGCTAAGCACATTTCCCATGGTAAACTAAGAGTGAATTCCTAATTGTATGTGTTGATTGCCTGCTAAGCACATTTCCCATGGTAAACTAACAGTAAATTCAATGTCCTATTGGCTGATCATATACTAAGAACAGTTCCCATTCTTAACCAACAGTGAATTCATAGTTCTATAAGCTTGCTGTCTATTGAGAACCTTTACCATAGAAAACTAATGGTGAGTTCATACCTGTATAAGCAAGTTTTCTGCTAAGAACATTTCCCATTGTAAGGTAAGAGGAAATTCAGAGTTCTATAACCTGATTGATTGCACAGGACATTTCCCATTGCAAACTAACAGGGAATTCCATATTGTATAAGTTGTTTGTCTCCTAAAACATTTCCCATTGAATAGTAACAGTGAATTAAAAGTTCCATTGCCAGATCATATACTAAGAATATTTTCCATTCTAAAATAACCGTGATTTCATAGTTGCATAAGGAGATTTTCTGCGAAGCAACTTTCCCATTGTAAACTAACAGATAATACGTAGTCCTAAACACTGATTGTGTGCTAGAACGTTTCCCATTGCTACGTAACACTGAATTCATAGTTGCATAAGCGGATGGTCTGCAAAGAACATTTCCCATTGTCAACTAACACAGAATTCGTAGGTCTATAAGATGATAGTGTGTGAAGAACATTTCTCATTATCAATTACCAGAGAATTCATAGTTCCATAATCTGATTTATATTTCCCTTTGTAAACTAACAGTGAATTCAAAGTTCTATTGTTTGATCATATACTAAGAACATTTCCCATTGTTAACTAACAGTGAATTCATACATCTATGAGGTGGTTGTGTATTAAGAACATTTCACATAGAAAAGTAAAGGTGATTTCATTGTTGTATAAGTAGATTTTCTGCTAAGAACATTTCCCATTGTAAGGTAACAGAGAATTCAGAGTTCTATAACCTGACTGATTGCACAGGAGATTTCCCATTGCATACTAACAGTGAATATCATATTGTTGCTGACTGTCTCCTATGAACATTTCCCATTGTATACTAAATGTGAATTCAAAGTTCCATTTCCTGATCATATACTAAGAACATTTCCCATTGGAAACTAATGGTGAATTCAAAGTTCTATTGGCTCATCATATATTAAGAACATTTACCATTTTTAACTAAGAGTGAATTCATAATTTTGTAAGATGGTTGTCTAATAAGAACACTTCCCATATAAAACTAATGGTGAATTCAGAATTCTAATGGCTGATCATATGCTAAGAACATTTCCCATTGCTCGCTAACAGTGAATTCATAGTTCTATAAGCTGGTTGTCTATTAGAGAACATTTCCCAGAGAAAACTAATGGTGAATTCATAGTTGTATAAGCATATTTTCTGCTAAGAACATTTCCCACTGTAAGCTAACAGGGAATTCAGAGTTCTGTAACCTTATTGAATGTGCAGGGCATGTTCCACTGCAAACTAACAGTGAATTCCATATTCTATAAGCTGATTGTCTCCTACAAACATTTTCTGTTGTACACTAACAGTGCATTCAAAGTTCTGTTGCCTGATCATATAATAAGAATATTTCCCACTATAGCTAATGGTGAATTCATAGTTGTATAAGCAGGTTTTGTGTGAAACACCTTGCCCATTGTAAACTAACAGAGAATTCATAGTTGTAAATGCTAATTGTGTGCTAGAACATTTCCCATTGCTAACTAACACTCACTTTGTAGTTGTATAAGCTGACTGCCTGCAAAGAACATTACCCATTTTCAGCTAACAGAGAATTCATAGTTATATAAGCTGACTGTGTGTGAAGAACATTTCTCATTGTCAAATACCAGAGATTTCATAGTTCTATTAGCTGATAGCCTGCCAAGCACAATTCCCATTGTAAACTAACAGTGAATTCATAGGTCTCTGAGGGGATTTTCAGCTAAGAACATTTCCCATTGTCAACTAGCAGAGAATACATAGGTCTATAAGCCAATTGCCTGCCAAGCAGAATTCCCATTGTAATCTAACATTGAATCCCTAATTATATGTGCTGATGGTTGGCTAAGCACATTTCCCATTGTAAACTAACAGTGAATACTTGGGTCTAAAAGCTGACTGTCTGCTAGAACATTTTCCAGTGCAAACTAACACAGAATTTGTAGTTCTTTATGCGGATTATCTACGAAGAACATTTCCCACTGTAAACTAACAGTGAATTCCTAATTCTATGTGCTGATTGTCTGCTAGGTACATTTCCCATTGTAAACAAACAGTGAATTCATAGGTCTTTGAGGGGATTTTTAGCTAAGAACATTTCCCATTGTCAACTAAGAGAGAATACGTAGTTCTATTGGCTGATCATATACTAAGAACATTTCCAATTTTAACTAATAGTGAAGTGATATTTCTATAAGCTGACTGTCTGCTAAGCACATTCCCCACTGTAAACTAAGAGTGAATTCATAATTCTGTAAGCTGATTGTCTGCTAAGCACATTTCCCACTGTATATGGACAGTGAGTTCTTAGTTCTAAAAGCTGACTGGCTGCTACAACATTTCCCAGTGGTAACTGACACAGAATTCATAGTTCTATCCACTGATTGTCTGCAAAGAACATTTCCCATTGTAAACTAATGGTGAATTCCTAACTATATGTGCTGATTGTCTGCTAATCACATTTCCCATTGTAAACTAAGTGTGAATTCACATTTCACATTGTATACTAACTGTGAATTCAAAGTTCTATTATCTGATTGTCTGCTAGAACGTTTCCCACTGCAAACTAACACACAATTCATAATTCTTTATGCTGATGGCCTGCGAAGAACATTACCCATTGTAAACTAACAGTGAATCCATAGTTCTGGGAGCTGGTTGTCTATTAAGCACATTTCCCATAGAACACTAATGGTGAATTCATAGCTTTATAAGCAGATTTTCAGCTAAGAACCTTTCCCACTGTTAACTAACCGAAAGTACATAGTTCTAAAAGCTGATTAACTGCTAAGCATATTTCACATTGTAAAATAACAGAGAATTCCTAATTCTGTATAGTGATTGTCTGGTAAGCACATTTCCCATTGTTAACTAACAGTGAATTCATAATTCAATTAGCTGATTGCCTGCTAAGCACATTTCCCATTGTAGATGGACAGTGAACTCTTAGTTCTAAAAGATGATAGGCTACTAGAACATTTCCCAGTGCAAACTAACACAGAATTTATAGTTCTCCAGGCTGATTTTCTGTGAAGAACATTTCCCATTGTAAACTAACAGTGAATACTTAATACTATGTGCTTATTGTCTGCTTCGCACATTTCCCATTGTATGCTAGGAGTGAATTCAAAGGTCTATAAGCTGATTGCTTGCTAAGCAAATTTTCCATTGTAAACTAACTGTGAATTCAAAGTTCTATTTGCTGATCATACACATGGAACTTTTCTCATCGTTAACTAAGAGTGAATTCATAGAGCTTTAAGCTGGCTGTCTATTATGAACATTTCTGATAGAAACCTAATGGTGAATTCATAGGTGTATAAGCATATTTTTGGCTAAGAACATTTCCCATTGTAAACTAATGGTGAATTCAGAGTTATATAAGCAGATTTTCTGTGAAACCCCATTCCCATTGTAATCTAAGAGAGAATACATAGTTCTGTAAACTGAATGTGTGCAGAGAACATTTCCCATTGTCAACTGAAAGAGAATCAGCAGTTCTATAAGCTGATGGTCTGCTAAGCACATTTCCCATTGAGAACGGACGGTGAATTCCTAGTTCTAAAAGCTGATTCCCTGCTAGACCATTTCCCAGTGCAAACTAACACACAATTCATAGTTCTACACGCTGATTGTCTGCTAATCACATTTCCCATTACAAACTATTGGTAAATTCACAGGTCTGCAACCACATTTTCAGCTAAGAACATTTCACATTGTAAACTAACAGCAAATTCATAGTTGTATAAGCATATTTTCTGCGAAGAACCTTTCCCATTGTAAACTAACAGAAAATTCATAGTCCTAAATGCTGATTGTGTGCTAAAACATTTTGCATTGCTAACTAACAATGAATTCATACGTGGGCAACCTGTTTATCTCCAGCAAACATTTCCCATTGTCAACTAACAGAGAATTCATAGATCTATAAGCTGATTGCTACCAAGCACATTTCCCATGGTAAACTAAGAGTGAATTCCCAATTTTATGTGCTGCTTGTCTGCAAAGCATATTTTCCATTGTAACCAGACAGTGAATTCTTAGTTTTAAAGCTGATTGGCTGCTAGAACATTTCCCAGTGCAAAGTAACACAGAATTCATAGTTCTTTCCACTGATTGTCAGCAGAGAAAATTACCGATTGTAAACTAACAGCGAATTTGCAATTCTATGGGGTGACAGCCTGCTAAGCACATTTCCCATTGTAAACTAATAGTGAATTCATAGGTCTGTAAGCAGATTTTCTTCTGAGAACATTTCCCATTGTCAATTAACAGTGAATTCCTAATTATATAAGCTGATTGTGTGCAAAGAACATTTCTCATTGTCAACTACCAGAGAATTCATAATTCTATAAGCTGATTGCCTGATAATTATTTTTCCCATTGTAAACGGACAGTGAATTCCTAATTCTGTTTTGTGATTGTCTGCTAAGCACATTCCTCATTGAAAAGTGACAGTGAATTCATAGTTCTAAAAGCTGGATGTCTATTAAGAACATTTTCCACAGAAAAAAATGGTGAATTCCTACTTGTACAAGCAGATTTTCTGCTAACAACATTTCCCATTGGAAGGTAAGAGAATTTAGAGTTCTATACCCTGATTGATTGTGCAGGACATTTCCCATTGCATACTAACAGCAATTTCAAATATCTATAAACTGACTGTCAACTAAGCACATTTCCCATTGGAAACTACCAGAGAATTCATAGTTCTATGATCTGATTGTGTACTAAGAACATTTCCATTGCAAACTAACAGTGAATTCTTTGGTGAATCAGCTAATTGTCTGCTAGTACATTTCCCATTGAAAACTAACACAGAATTCTTAGTTCTGTATGCTGGCTGACTACTAAGAACATTTGCCATAGAAACCCAACAGTGAATTCATAGTTGTATAAGCAGATTTTGTGCTAAGAACATTTACCATTGTAATCTAACAAAGAATTCAGAAGTCTATAACCTGATTGATTTTGCAAGACATTTTCCATTGCAAACTAACAGTGAATTCCATATTCTATAAGCTGATTGTCCCCTACGAACATTTCCCATTGTATAATAACAGTGAATTCAAAGTTCCATTGCCTCATCATATACTGAGAATATTTCCCATTGTAAACCAATGGTGAATTCATAGTTGTGTAAGCAGATTTTCTGCGAAGCACCTTTCCAATTGTAAATTAACAGAGAATTAATAGTCATAAATGCTGATTGTCTGCAAAGACATTTCCCATTGTCAAGTAATAGAGGGTTCATACTTCTGTAAGCTGATTGTCTGCAAAGAACATTTCCCATAGTCAACTAACACAGAATCCATAGTTCTATAACCTGATTGTGTGCAAAGAACATTTGTCATTGTCAACTGCTAGAGAATTCATAGTTCTATAAGTTGCTTGCCTGCCAAGCACATTTCCTATTGTAAACTAAAAGGGAATTCCTAATTCTATGTGCTGCTTGTGTGCTAAGCATATTTCCTATTGTAAACAAACAGTGAATTCATAGTTCTAAAACCTTATTGTCTGCTAGAATATTTCCCAATGCAAACTAACACAGAATTCATAGTTCTTTACACTGATTTTCGGTGGAGAAAATTACCGATTGTAAACTAACAGTGAATTCACAATTCTAAGTGCTGATTGTCTGCTAAGCACATTTCCCATTGTAAACTAATAGTGAATTCGTAGGTCTAAGCAGATTTTCAGCTGAGAACATTTACCATTGTTAATTAACAGAGAATTCCTAGTTGTATAAGGTGATTGTGTGCAAAGAATATTTCTCATTTTCAACTACCAAAGAATTCATAATTCTATAAGCTGATTGCCTGATAATTATTTTTCCCAATATAAACAGACAGTGAATTCCTAATTCTGTATGGTGATTATCTGCTTAGCACATTCCCCATTGAAAAGTAACAGTTAATTCATACTTCTATGAGCTGGGTGTCTATTAAGAATATTTCCCATAGAAAACTAACAGTGAATTCATAGTTGTATAAGCAGATTTTCTGTGAAGCATCTTTCCCATTGTAAACTAAGACAGAATTCAAGTCATGAACACTTATTGTGTGCTAGAACATTTCCCATTGCTAACTGACACTGAATTCATAGTTGTATAATCTGATTGTCTGCAAAGAACACTTCCCATAGTCAACTAACACAGAATTCATAGTCGTTTAACCTTTTGAGTGCAAAGAAAATTTTTCATTGTCAGCTGCTAGGGAATTCATAGTTCTATGAGCTGATTGCCTGCCAAGAACATTTCCCAATGTAAACTAATGGGGAATTCCTTATTCTATATGCTGCTTATCTGCTAAGCACATTTCCTATTGTAAACAAACAGTGAATTCTTAGGTCTAAAACCTGTTTATGTGCTAGAACATTTCCCAGTGCAAACTAACACAGAATTCATAGTTCCTTATGCCAATTGTCAGCTGATTGTCATAGTTGCTGGATAAGTATTTTTTCGAATGTAAAGTGACAGTGAATTCCTAATTCGGTATGGTGATTGTGTGCTAAGAACATTCCCCATTGAAAAGTAACAGTGAATTCATAGTTCTATAAGCTGGTTGTCTAATAGAGAACATTTCCCGCAGAAAACTAATGGTGAATTCATAGTTTTATAAGCGGATTATCTACGAAGAACATTTCCCACTGTAAACTAACAGTGAATTCCTAATTCTATGTGCTGATTGTCTGCTAGGTACATTTCCCATTGTAAACAAACAGTGAATTCATAGGTCTTTGAGGGGATTTTTAGCTAAGAAACATTTCCCATTGTCAACTAAGAGAGAATACGTAGTTCTATTGGCTGATCATATACTAAGAACATTTCCAATTTTAACTAATAGTGAAGTGATATTTCTATAAGCTGACTGTCTGCTAAGCACATTCCCCACTGTAAACTAAGAGTGAATTCATAATTCTGTAAGCTGATTGTCTGCTAAGCACATTTCCCACTGTATATGGACAGTGAGTTCTTAGTTCTAAAAGCTGACTGGCTGCTACAACATTTCCCAGTGGTAACTGACACAGAATTCATAGTTCTATCCACTGATTGTCTGCAAAGAACATTTCCCATTGTAAACTAATGGTGAATTCCTAACTATATGTGCTGATTGTCTGCTAATCACATTTCCCATTGTAAACTAAGTGTGAATTCACATTTCACATTGTATACTAACTGTGAATTCAAAGTTCTATTATCTGATTGTCTGCTAGAACGTTTCCCACTGCAAACTAACACACAATTCATAATTCTTTATGCTGATGGCCTGCGAAGAACATTACCCATTGTAAACTAACAGTGAATCCATAGTTCTGGGAGCTGGTTGTCTATTAAGCACATTTCCCATAGAACACTAATGGTGAATTCATAGCTTTATAAGCAGATTTTCAGCTAAGAACCTTTCCCACTGTTAACTAACCGAAAGTACATAGTTCTAAAAGCTGATTAACTGCTAAGCATATTTCACATTGTAAAATAACAGAGAATTCCTAATTCTGTATAGTGATTGTCTGGTAAGCACATTTCCCATTGTTAACTAACAGTGAATTCATAATTCAATTAGCTGATTGCCTGCTAAGCACATTTCCCATTGTAGATGGACAGTGAACTCTTAGTTCTAAAAGATGATAGGCTACTAGAACATTTCCCAGTGCAAACTAACACAGAATTTATAGTTCTCCAGGCTGATTTTCTGTGAAGAACATTTCCCATTGTAAACTAACAGTGAATACTTAATACTATGTGCTTATTGTCTGCTTCGCACATTTCCCATTGTATGCTAGGAGTGAATTCAAAGGTCTATAAGCTGATTGCTTGCTAAGCAAATTTTCCATTGTAAACTAACTGTGAATTCAAAGTTCTATTTGCTGATCATACACATGGAACTTTTCTCATCGTTAACTAAGAGTGAATTCATAGAGCTTTAAGCTGGCTGTCTATTATGAACATTTCTGATAGAAACCTAATGGTGAATTCATAGGTGTATAAGCATATTTTTGGCTAAGAACATTTCCCATTGTAAACTAATGGTGAATTCAGAGTTATATAAGCAGATTTTCTGTGAAACCCCATTCCCATTGTAATCTAAGAGAGAATACATAGTTCTGTAAACTGAATGTGTGCAGAGAACATTTCCCATTGTCAACTGAAAGAGAATCAGCAGTTCTATAAGCTGATGGTCTGCTAAGCACATTTCCCATTGAGAACGGACGGTGAATTCCTAGTTCTAAAAGCTGATTCCCTGCTAGACCATTTCCCAGTGCAAACTAACACACAATTCATAGTTCTACACGCTGATTGTCTGCTAATCACATTTCCCATTACAAACTATTGGTAAATTCACAGGTCTGCAACCACATTTTCAGCTAAGAACATTTCACATTGTAAACTAACAGCAAATTCATAGTTGTATAAGCATATTTTCTGCGAAGAACCTTTCCCATTGTAAACTAACAGAAAATTCATAGTCCTAAATGCTGATTGTGTGCTAAAACATTTTGCATTGCTAACTAACAATGAATTCATACGTGGGCAACCTGTTTATCTCCAGCAAACATTTCCCATTGTCAACTAACAGAGAATTCATAGATCTATAAGCTGATTGCTACCAAGCACATTTCCCATGGTAAACTAAGAGTGAATTCCCAATTTTATGTGCTGCTTGTCTGCAAAGCATATTTTCCATTGTAACCAGACAGTGAATTCTTAGTTTTAAAGCTGATTGGCTGCTAGAACATTTCCCAGTGCAAAGTAACACAGAATTCATAGTTCTTTCCACTGATTGTCAGCAGAGAAAATTACCGATTGTAAACTAACAGCGAATTTGCAATTCTATGGGGTGACAGCCTGCTAAGCACATGTCCCATTGTAAACTAATAGTGAATTCATAGGTCTGTAAGCAGATTTTCTTCTGAGAACATTTCCCATTGTCAATTAACAGTGAATTCCTAATTATATAAGCTGATTGTGTGCAAAGAACATTTCTCATTGTCAACTACCAGAGAATTCATAATTCTATAAGCTGATTGCCTGATAATTATTTTTCCCATTGTAAACGGACAGTGAATTCCTAATTCTGTTTTGTGATTGTCTGCTAAGCACATTCCTCATTGAAAAGTGACAGTGAATTCATAGTTCTAAAAGCTGGATGTCTATTAAGAACATTTTCCACAGAAAAAAATGGTGAATTCCTACTTGTACAAGCAGATTTTCTGCTAACAACATTTCCCATTGGAAGGTAAGAGAATTTAGAGTTCTATACCCTGATTGATTGTGCAGGACATTTCCCATTGCATACTAACAGCAATTTCAAATATCTATAAACTGACTGTCAACTAAGCACATTTCCCATTGGAAACTACCAGAGAATTCATAGTTCTATGATCTGATTGTGTACTAAGAACATTTCCATTGCAAACTAACAGTGAATTCTTTGGTGAATCAGCTAATTGTCTGCTAGTACATTTCCCATTGAAAACTAACACAGAATTCTTAGTTCTGTATGCTGGCTGACTACTAAGAACATTTGCCATAGAAACCCAACAGTGAATTCATAGTTGTATAAGCAGATTTTGTGCTAAGAACATTTACCATTGTAATCTAACAAAGAATTCAGAAGTCTATAACCTGATTGATTTTGCAAGACATTTTCCATTGCAAACTAACAGTGAATTCCATATTCTATAAGCTGATTGTCCCCTACGAACATTTCCCATTGTATAATAACAGTGAATTCAAAGTTCCATTGCCTCATCATATACTGAGAATATTTCCCATTGTAAACCAATGGTGAATTCATAGTTGTGTAAGCAGATTTTCTGCGAAGCACCTTTCCAATTGTAAATTAACAGAGAATTAATAGTCATAAATGCTGATTGTCTGCAAAGACATTTCCCATTGTCAAGTAATAGAGGGTTCATACTTCTGTAAGCTGATTGTCTGCAAAGAACATTTCCCATAGTCAACTAACACAGAATCCATAGTTCTATAACCTGATTGTGTGCAAAGAACATTTGTCATTGTCAACTGCTAGAGAATTCATAGTTCTATAAGTTGCTTGCCTGCCAAGCACATTTCCTATTGTAAACTAAAAGGGAATTCCTAATTCTATGTGCTGCTTGTGTGCTAAGCATATTTCCTATTGTAAACAAACAGTGAATTCATAGTTCTAAAACCTTATTGTCTGCTAGAATATTTCCCAATGCAAACTAACACAGAATTCATAGTTCTTTACACTGATTTTCGGTGGAGAAAATTACCGATTGTAAACTAACAGTGAATTCACAATTCTAAGTGCTGATTGTCTGCTAAGCACATTTCCCATTGTAAACTAATAGTGAATTCGTAGGTCTAAGCAGATTTTCAGCTGAGAACATTTACCATTGTTAATTAACAGAGAATTCCTAGTTGTATAAGGTGATTGTGTGCAAAGAATATTTCTCATTTTCAACTACCAAAGAATTCATAATTCTATAAGCTGATTGCCTGATAATTATTTTTCCCAATATAAACAGACAGTGAATTCCTAATTCTGTATGGTGATTATCTGCTTAGCACATTCCCCATTGAAAAGTAACAGTTAATTCATACTTCTATGAGCTGGGTGTCTATTAAGAATATTTCCCATAGAAAACTAACAGTGAATTCATAGTTGTATAAGCAGATTTTCTGTGAAGCATCTTTCCCATTGTAAACTAAGACAGAATTCAAGTCATGAACACTTATTGTGTGCTAGAACATTTCCCATTGCTAACTGACACTGAATTCATAGTTGTATAATCTGATTGTCTGCAAAGAACACTTCCCATAGTCAACTAACACAGAATTCATAGTCGTTTAACCTTTTGAGTGCAAAGAAAATTTTTCATTGTCAGCTGCTAGGGAATTCATAGTTCTATGAGCTGATTGCCTGCCAAGAACATTTCCCAATGTAAACTAATGGGGAATTCCTTATTCTATATGCTGCTTATCTGCTAAGCACATTTCCTATTGTAAACAAACAGTGAATTCTTAGGTCTAAAACCTGTTTATGTGCTAGAACATTTCCCAGTGCAAACTAACACAGAATTCATAGTTCCTTATGCCAATTGTCAGCTGATTGTCATAGTTGCTGGATAAGTATTTTTTCGAATGTAAAGTGACAGTGAATTCCTAATTCGGTATGGTGATTGTGTGCTAAGAACATTCCCCATTGAAAAGTAACAGTGAATTCATAGTTCTATAAGCTGGTTGTCTAATAGAGAACATTTCCCGCAGAAAACTAATGGTGAATTCATAGTTTTATAAGCAGACATTGTGCTAAGAACATTTCTCTTCGTAAGCCAATGGAGAATTCAGGGTTCTATAACCTGATTGATTGCACAGGACATTTCCCATTGCAAGCTAACAGTGAATTCTATATTGCATAAGATGATTGTCTCCTATGAACATTTCCTATTGCACACTAACAGTGAATTCAAAGTGCCATTGCCTGGTCATATACTAAGAATATTTCCCATTGTAAACTAATGGTGAATTCATAGCTGTATAAGCGGATTTTCTGCAAAGCACCTTTCCCATTGTGAATGAATGGAGAATTCATAGTCATAGTCCTAAATGCTGATTGTGTGCTAGAACATTCCCCATTGCTAACTAACACTGAATTCGTAGTTTTATAAGCTGATTGTCTGCAAAGAACATTTCCCATTGTCAACTAACAGAGGATTCATAGTTTTGTAAGCTGATTGTATGCAAAAAAAAACATTTCTCATTGTCAACTGCCAGGGAATTCATAGTTCTCTAAGCAGATTGCCTGCCAAGCACATTTACATTGTAAACTAACAGTGAATTCCTAATTGTATATGCTCCGTGTCTCCTAAGCACATTTCCCAATGTAAACTTTCAGTGAATTCTTAGCTCTAAATGCTCATTGTCTGCTAGAACATTTCCCAGGGAAAACTAACACAGAATTCATAGTTCCTTATGCTGATTGTCAGCGAAGAACATTACCCATTGTACACTAACAGAGAATTCCCAAATCTATGTGCTGATTGTCTGCTGAGCACATTTCCCATTGTAAACCAATAGTGAATTCGTAGGTCTGTAAGCAGATTTTCAACTAAGAACATTTCCATTGTAAACTAACAGTGAATTCTTAGGTGAATCAGCTGATTGTCTGCTGGAAGATTTCCCATTGCAAGCTAACACAGAATTCATAGTTCTATAAGCTGGTTGTCTATTAAGAACATTTCCCATAGAAAAATAACGGTGAATTCATAGTTGTATAAATAGATTTTCTGCTAAGAATATTTCTGATTGTATTCTAACAGAGAATTCAGAAGTCTATAACCTGATTGATTGCACAAGACATTTCCCATCACAAACTAACAATGAATTCCATATTGTATAAGCTCATTGTCTCCTAGGAACATTTCCCATTGTATACTAACAGTGAATTCAAAGTTCCTTTGCTGGATCATTTACTAAGAATATTTCCCATTGTAAATCAATGGTGAATTCATAGTTGTATAGGCAGATTTTCTGTGGAGCACCTTTCCCATTGTTAACTAACAGAGAATTCACATTTCCATAAGGTGAGTGTGAGCGAATAATATTTCCCATTGCAAACTAACACTGAATTCGTAATTGTATAAGCTGATTGTCTGCAAAGAACATTTCCCACTGTCAAATAACACAGAATTCATAGTTTTGTAGGCTGATTGTGTACAGTGATTCTCTCCTAAGCTTATTTCCCATTGTTTACTAACAGTGAATGCCTAATTCTGTATGGTGAGTGTCTGCTGAGCCATTTCCCTTTGTAAACTAACAGTGAATTCATAATTCTATAAGATGATTTTCTGCCTAGCAGAATTGCCATTGTAAGTGGATCCTGAATTCTTAGTTCTAAAAGCAGATTGTCTGCTTGAATATTTCCCAGTGCAAACTTACACAGAATTCATCATTCTTTGTACTTGTTGTCTGTGAAGAATATTTCCCATTGTAAACTAGCACTGAATTCCTAATTCTATGTGCTGATTGTCTGCCAAGTACATTTCCCATTGTAAATTAATAGTGAATTCATATGTCTGTAAGCAGATTTTCAGGTAAGGCCATTTCCCATTGTCAACTAATGGAGAATTCATAGTTCTATAAGCTGATTGCCTGCTAAGCATATTTCCCTTTGTAAACATACAGTGAATTCATAATTCTATCAGCTACTTGTGGGCTAAGCACATTTCCCATTGTAAACAGACAGTTATTTCTTAGTTCTAAAAGCTGATTGGCTGCTAGAACATTTCTCTGTGCAAACTAACACAGAATTTGTAGATGTATACGCCGATTTTCTGCAAAGAACATTTCCCATTGTAAAGAAACTGTGAATTTTAAATTCTATGTGCTGATTGTCTGCAATGCACATTTCCAATTGTCACCGAACAGGGAATTCATAGGTCTGTAAGCTGATTGCCTGCTGTGAACATTTCCCATTGTAAACTAACAGTGAATTCAAAGTTCTCTTGGCTGATCATATACTAAGAACATTTCCCATTGTTAACTAACAGTGAATTCATAGGTCTATAAGCTGTTTGTGTATTAAGAACGTTTCCCATAGAAAATTAATGGTGAAATCGTAGTTGTGTAAGCAGATTATCTGCTTAGAACATTTCTGATTGTAACCTAAGAGAATTCAGAGTTCTATAGCCTGATTGATTGTGCAGGACATTTCCCATTGGAAACTAACAATGAATTCAATGTTGTATAAGGTGATTGTCTCCTATGAACATTTCCCATTGTGTACTAACAGTGAATTCAATGTTTCATTCCCTGATCATATACTAAGAACATTTCCCATTGTAAACTAACGGTGAATTCATAGTTGTATAAGATGATTTTCTGTGAAGCACCTTTCTAATTGTAAACTAACAGAGAATTCCTAGTCCTAAATTCTGATTGTGTGCTAGAATATTTCCCAGTGCTAACTGACACTGAATTCATAATTATATAAGCTGATTGTCTGCAAAGAACATTTCCCTTTGTCACCTAAAAGAGAATTCATAGTTCTATAAGCTGATTGTGTGTGAAGAACATTTGTCATTATCAACTACCAGGGAATTCATACTTCTATAAGCTGATTGCCTGCCAAGTGCATTTTCCATTGTAACCTAACAGTGAATTCTTAGTTCTAAAAGCTGATTGTCTTCTGGAACACTTCTAATTCTTTGTGCTCCATGTCTGCTAAGCACATTTCCCATTGTAAACGGAGACTGAATTCTTAGTTCTAAAAGCTGATTGGCTGCTAGAACATTTCCCAGTTCAAACTAACATAGAATTCATAGTTCTTTACACTGATTGTGTGCGTAGAACATTTCCCATTGTAAACTAATGGTGAATTCCTAATTCTATGTGCTGACTGTGTGCTAAGCACATTTCCCGTTGTAAATTAATAGTGAATTCATAGGTCTGTGTGGTACTTTTAATAGATGGCCCCAAATATATTCAGTTGTTTGATTGTAGTTTGCATGTTCATCCACCTTCATGGAGCCAGTGCCATTGTGTGGATCTTAAGGAGTGGTGGTGGGTTTGAGATATCAATCTAAAGATATGCAGTGTGTGCCAGCTGGAGTTCCCGAAGTGTGCTATGGGTTTTGGTGTTAGGCTTGTGCTTTTCTCTCTCTGCTTGGTCCAGTGAAGGCAGGCTAGCTTCCTCTGCCATTTATTTAACTTCCCCTGGATCTGTAAGCTTTAATAAATATCCCTTCTTCCATAACTGTGCCTGCTCTGGAAGTTCATTGCAGTGAACCTGAATGTGTCTGCTACAGAATTTTGTATCAGTAGTGTGGTGAGATGAACCTGACCATGTGGATGTTGATCTTTTGGAACCCTTGTTTTGGAGGAATAGGCATGGATATGGTGCTTGCAACTGAAGATGCCTTGGGGAGTGGTAATCCAAGTTTTATTGACTACTGTGATGAGAGTTTGAGAATGCTAAGTACAGACAGTATTGAACTTCAAGGCTTGCCTTATGAGCTTTCTAAGGAGAAGGAAAGACTGCAGAGGACTTTGTTGGAACTGGGATACTGGCATAAGGGCTGGCTGCATCCTGCTGCTCAGGCCCAGAGAGTTTGATCAAGGTTAAATTTGTAATGGACTGATGTACTTGGATAGAGATATTAGACTGAGAGATTTAAGATTTTAAGCTGGAAAACCTCAAACAAGTTAACATTACAGGCACTGAGACTGGTTTTAGGTTACTGAGTCTGCTATTGTCAAACACATTAGCAATCTTAAAGGAAGATGGTCCAATTGCTTTACCATGGAAAGGATGCCTGAGGAATGACTCATAGAAATGCAAAGACTTTTGGAAAGAGTTGACTGGAGAAGGAACCTGGTTTTCAAGGTTACGATTTATTTTGTCTGTGAATTAAGAATATGGCTGTGTCCTGCACCCCTGGTATTGGTTTCAGAAGCATGAAAAATGTGAGGAGTGGTTGTGCATTGCACATGCTTCCAGGAGCTGCCGCTGAGATGCAGGATGGGGTAGGCCTGATGCCCTGATAGGCTGAAAGAGCCTTTGGAAAATGTGAGGAGTGGTCATGTATTGCGGATGGTTCGAGGAGCTGCTGCTGAGATGTGGCATGAGGCAGGGCATGATGCCCTGATAGGCTGAAAGAGCCTTTGGACCGTGGTTTGCATGAAGACCTCAAGATGTTTTGGATATACCAGGACTATGCAAGCGCTACTATACAGCGCACTGTTGGCCTGGGATGGAAGTGTTCTCCGGCCACTCTGCCCAGCTGGAGGGGTGGTCTCTAGTTATGCTGAACTTGAACTGCAGAAGTTTGATGTTTGTTTGATGGTGGTTGAGTTTGCATTGTTTTAGTCTCCCTTTGCTATGCCTTATACCAGTTGAAAATGTTTACTCTGTGGCTTTATATGTTAGAAATGTTTAACTTGTTTGATTGTACAGCTCTTAATAGCTTAAATTGGTCAAGACTGTTGGGACCTTTGAAACTGAACTGAGTAAAATTTACAATGTGTGATGGTTATAAATCTATTGGGGGCCAGGAGTGGAATGTGGTAGTTTGAATAGATGGTCCCCAATATATTCAGTTGTTTGTTTGTAGTTTGCATCTGCAGCCACCTGGCTGGAGTCGGTGCCATTGTGTGGATCTTAAGGAGTGGTGGTGGGTTTCAGATTTCAATCTAAAGATATGCAAAGTGTGCCTAGTTGCAGTTCCTGAACTGTGCTGTGGCTTTTGGCCTTAGGCTTGTGCTTCCTTCTCTCTGCTTGGTCCAGTGAAGGCAGGCCAGCTTCCTCTGCCATTTATGGAACTTGCCCTGGATATGTAAGCTTCAATAAATATCCCTTCCTCCATAACTGTGCCTGGTCTGGAATTTCATCGCAGTGAACCTGAATGTGTCTCCTACAGTCTGTAAGCAGATTTTCAGGTAAAACCATTCCCCATTGTCAACTAGCAGAGAATTCATAGTTCTATGATCTGATTGCCTGCTAAGCATATTTCCCATAGTAAACTAACAGTGAATTCATAATTCTATAAGGTGATTTTCTGCTGAGCACATTTCCCATTGTAAATGGACAGTGAATTCTTCATTCTAAAAGCTGATTTTCTGTTAGAATATTTCCCAGTGCACACTAACACACAATTCATAATTCCATACATTGATTGTCTGCGAAGAACATTTCCCACTGTAAACTAACAGTGAATTCCTAATTCTATGTGGTGATTGTCTGCTATGCACATTACCCATTGTAAACTAACAGTGAATCAAAGTTCTATTGGCTGATCATATACTAAGAACATTTCCAATAGTTAGCTAACAGTTCTGTAACCAGGTTTTCCATTAATAACATTTCCCATAGGAAACTAACGGTGAATTCATAGTTTTATAAGGAGATTTTCTACTAAGAACATTTCCCATTGTAAGCTAACCGTGAATTCAGAGTTCTATAACCTGATTGATTGCACAGGACATTTCCAATTGCAAACTAATAGGAAATTCCATCCTGTATAAGCTGATTGTCTCCTACAAACATTTCCCCTTGTATGGTAACAGTGAATTCAAATTTCCATTGCCTGATCATATACTAAGAACGTTTCCCATTGTAAACTAATGGTGAATTCACAGTTGTATAAGCAGATTATCTTCGAAGCACCTTTCCCATTGTAAACTAACAGAGAATTCAAAGTTTTAAATGCTGATTATGTGCTAAAAGATTTCCCATTGCCAATGAACACTGAAATCCTAGTTGTATAACATGATTGTCTGCAAAGAACATTTCCCATTGTCAACTAACACAGAATTCACAGTTCTATCAGCTGATTGTTTGTGAAGAACATTTCTCATTGTCACCTACCAGAGAATTCATAGTTCTATAAGCTGGTTGCCTGCCAAACACATTTCCCGTTTTAAACTAACAGTGAATTCTCAGTTCTAAAAGCTGATTGTCTGCTGGAACATTTCCCAGTGCAAACAAACAGAGAATTCATTGTTCCTTAGGCTGATTGCCTGCAAAGAACATTTCCCTTTGTAAACTACCAGTGAATGCTTATGTTGTATGTGCAGATTGCCTGCTATGCACATTTGCCATTGAAAAGTAACATTAAATTCATAGGTTTACATGGTGATTGCCTGCTAAGCACATTTCCAAATGTAAACTAACAGTGAATTCAAACTTCTACTGCCTGATCATATATTAAGAACATTCCGATTGTTTACTAACAGTGAATTCATAGTTGTCTAAACTGGCTGTCTATAAAGAAAATTTCCATTAAGAAACTAACGGTGAATTCATTGTGGTATAAGCAGATTTTCTGCTAAGAACATTTCCCATTGTAAGCTAACAGAGAATTAAGAAGTCTACAATCTGATTGATTGCACAAGACATTTCCCATTGCAAACAAACAATGAATTCCATATTGTATAAGCTGATTATCTCCTACTAAGATTTCCATTGTATACTAACAGTGAATTCAACTTTCCATTTCCTGATCACATACTAAGAACATTATCCATTGTAAACTGATGGTGAGTTCATACATGTATAAGCAGATTTTCTGTGAAGCACCTTTCCCATTGTAAATTAAGAGAGAATTCATAGTCCTAAATGCTGATTGTGTGCTAGAATATTTCCCATTGCTAACTAACACTGAATTCATAGTTGTATAATCTGATTGTGTTCATATAACATTTCCCATTGTCAACTAACTCATTCACAGTTGTATAAGCTACTTGTTTGCAAAGAACATTTCTCATTCACAAGTACCAGAGAATTCATAGTTCTATAAGCTGATTCCCTGCCAAGCACATTTCCCACTGTAAAGTAACAGAGAATTCCTAATTCTGTATGATGTTTGTCTCCTAAGCACATTTCCCATGGAAATCTATCAGTGAGTTCTTAGTTCTAAAAGCTGGTTGTCTGCTGGAACATTTCCCAGTGCAAACTAACATAGAACTCATAGTTCCTTATGGTGATTTCCTGCAAAGAACGTTACTCATTGGAAATGAACAGTGAGTTCCTAATTCTATGTGCTGATTGCCTGCTATGCAAATTTCCCATTGTAAACTACTAGTGAATTCATAGGTCTGTAAGCAGATTTTCAGCTAAGACCATTTCTCATTGTCAAGTAACAGAGAATTCATAGTTGTATAAACTGATTGCCTGCTGAGCATATTATCCATTGTAAACTAACAGTGAATTCATAATTCTATAAGCTGATTGTCTGCTAAGCACATCTCCCATTGTAAATGGACAGTGAGTTCCCAGTTCTAAAAGCTGATTGGTGCTAGAACATTTCCCAGTGCAAACTAACACAGAATTCATAGTTCTTTACGTTGATTGGCCACTGTGAAGTATATTTCCCATTGTAAACTAACAGTGAATTCATAATTCTATGTGCTCCTTGTCTTCTAAGCTCATTTTACATTGTAAACTAACAGTGAATTTTTAGTTCTAAAAGCTGATTGTCTGCTGGAACATTTCCCAGTGCAAACTAACACAGAATTCATAGTTCTATACGCTGATTGTCTGCAAAGAACAGTTCCCATTGTAAACTTACACTGAATGCTTAATTCTATGTGAGGATTTACTGCTATGCACATTTCCCCTTGTAAACTAACAGTGAATTCATAGGTTTATATGCTGATTGTCTGCTTGGCACATTTTCCATTGTAAACTAACAGTGAATTCAAACTTCTACTGGCTGACCATATATTGACAACATTTACCAATGCTAACTAACAGTACATTCATAGTTGTAAAAGCTGCTTGTGTGATCAGGATATTTCCCATTGTGAACTAACAGTAAATTGTAATTCTGTAGGGTGATTGTCTGCTAAGCAAATTTCCCATTGTGAACAGACAGGGACTTCTTAGTTCTAAAAGCAGATTGGCCACTAGAGCATTTCCCAGTGCAAACTAACAGAGAATTCTCAGTTCTTTATGCTAATTGTCTGCGAAGAACATTACCCATTTTAAACTAACAATGAATTCCTAATGCTATGTTCTGACTGTCTGCTAAGCACATTTCCCATTGTAAACTACAAGTGAATTCATAGGTCTATAAGCTGATTGCCTGCTAGGCACATTTCCCATTGTCAACTAACAGAGAATTCATAGTTCTATAAGCTGATTGCCTGCTAAGCTTATTTCCCATTGTAAACTAACAGTGAATTCCTAATTCTGTATGGTGATTGTCTGCTAAGCACATTTCCCATTGTAAATGGACAGTGAATTCTTAGGTCTAAAAGCTGATTGGCCACTAGAGCATTTCCCAGTGGAAACTAACACAAAATTCATACTTCCTTAGGCTGATTGTGTGCGAAGAACAGTACTCATTGTAAACTAACAGTGAATTCCCAATTCTATGTGCTGATTGTCTACTAAGCACATTTCCCTTGTAAACTAGAGGTGAATTCATAGGTATGTAAGCAGATTTTCAGCTGAGATCATTTCCCATTGTCAACAACACAGAATTCATAGTTCCATAAGCTAATTGCCGGCGAAGCTTACTTCCCATTGTACACTAAGAGTGAATTCCTAATTATGTATGGTGACTGTCTGCTCAGCACATTTCCCATTGTAAACTAACAGATAATTCATAATTTTATAAGGTAACTGTCTGCTCAGCACATTTCCTATTGTAAACGGACAGTGAATTCTTAGTTCTAAAAGCTGACTGTCTGCTAGAACATTTCCTAATGGAAACTAACACAGAATTCATACTTCCTTAGGCTGATTGACTGCTAAGAACACTGCCCATTGCAAACTAACAGTGAATTCCTCATTCTATGTGCTGTTTGTCTGCTAAGCACATTTCCCATTGTCAACTAACAGAGAATTCATAGTTCTGTAAGCTGATTGCTTTTTAAGCTTATTTCCCATTGTAAACTAATGGTGAATTCCTAATTCTGTACGGTGATTGTCTGCTAAGCACATTTCCCATTGTAAACTAACAGTGAATTCGTAATTTTATTAGCTAATTGTCTGCTAAGCACGTTTCCCATTGCAAAGAGACAGCGAATTCTTAGTTCTAAAATCTGAGTGGCTGCTAGAATATTTCTGTGTGCAAACTAACACAGAATTCTTAGTTATATATGCTGATTGTCTGCAAAGAACATTTCCCATTGTAAACTGACAGTGATTTCCTAATTCTATGTGCTGATTGTCTGCTACACACATTTCTCATTGTAAATTAACAGTGAATTCACAGGTCTATAAGATGATTGCCTGCTAAACACATTTCCCATTGTATACCAACTGTGAATTCAAAGTTCTGTTAGCTGATTTCCTTCTACGAATATTTCTTATGGCAAACTAACTGATTTCAAATATCTATAAGCTCAGTGTTGACTGAGCACATTTCCCATTTGAAACTACAGGAGAATTCACAGTTCTATGAGCTGATTGTCTACTAAGAACATTTCCCATTGTAAACTAACAGTGAATTCTTAGGGGAATCAGCTGATTGTCTGCTAGAACATTTCCCATTGCAAACTAACACCGAATTCATAATTCTTTATGGTGATTGTCTGCGAAGAACATTACCCATTGTAAACTAAAATGAATTCCTAATTCTATGTGATTCTATGTGACTGTCTACTAAGCACATTTCCCATTGTAAACTAACAGTGAATTCATATGTTTATAAGCAGATTTTCAGCTAAGAACATTTCAAAGTTTCAACTAACAGAGAATTCATAGTTCTATAAGCCGACTGCCTGCTAAGCATATTTCCAATTGTAAGCTAACAGTGAATTCCTAATTCTGTATGGTGATTGTCTGCTAAGCACATTTACCACTGTAAACGGACAGTGAATTCATAATTCTATAAGGTTTTTGTCTGCTAAGCACATTCCCATTGTAAACGGAGTGTGAATTCTTATTTCCAAAAGCTTATTGGCAGCTAAAATATTTCCCAGTGAAAACTAACCCACAATTCACAGTTCTATACACTGATTGTCTGCTAAGCACATTTCCCATTGTAAACAGACTGTGAACTCTTACTTCTATTGGCTGATCATATAGTAAGAAGATTTCCCATTTTTAACTAAGAATGAATTCAAAGTTCTTTTGCCTTATCCTATAATGAGAACATTTCCCATTGTTAACTACCAGTGAATTCATTGCTCTATAAGCTGGTTGTCTATTAAGAACTTTTCACATAGAAAAGTAACAGTGAATTCATAGTTGTATAAGCAGACTTTCTGCTAGCAACATTTCCCATTGTAAGCTAAAAGAGAATTCAGACTTGTATCACCTGATTGATTATGCAGGACATTTAACATTGGAAACTAACAGTGAATTCCATATTGAATATGCTCATTGTCTCCTATGAACATTTCCCATTGTCTACTAACAGTGAATTCAAAGTTCCATTGTCTGATCATATCCTAAGAACATTTCCCATTGTAAACTAACAGTGAATTCATAGTTGTATAAGCAGATTTTATGCGAAGCCCATTTCCCATTGTAAACTAACAGAGAATTCATAGTTCTAAATGCTGATTGTGTGCTAGAACATTTCCCATTGCTAACTAACAATGAATTTGTAGTTCTACAAGCTGAATATCTGCAAAGAACATTTCCCATTGTCAGCTAACAGAGAATTCATAGATCTATACGCTTTTTGTGTGTGAAAAACATTTCTCATTGTCTACCACCACAGAATTCATAGTTGTATAAGCTGATTGCCTACCAAGCACCTTTCCCATTGTTAACTAACACTGAATTCATAATTCTGTAAGCATATTTTCAGGTAAGACCATTTCCCATTCTCAGCTAAACAGAGAATTCATACTTCTATAAGCTGATTGTTGGCTAAGCATATTTCCCATTGTAAACTAACAGACAATTCCTAATTCTATGTACTGATTGTTGGCTAAGCATATTTCCCATTTTAAACTAAGAGTGAATTGATAGTTCTACAAGTATATTTTCAGCCAAGATCATTTCCCATTATCAGCTAACAGGGAATTCATAGTTCTATTAACTGATTGCCTGCTATGCATATTTCACACTGTAAACTGTGTATTAATAATTCTGTAAGTTGATTGTCTGCTAAGCACATTTCTCATTGTAAATGGACTGAGCATTCTTAGTTCTAAAAGCTGATTGGCTGCTAGAACATTTCCCAGTGCAAACTAACACAGAATTTCATAGCTCTACACACTGCTTGTCTGCTAAGAACATTTCCCATTGTAAACTAACAGTGAATTCCTAATTCTATGTGCTGATTGTCTGCTACACATATTTCACAATGTAAACTGAAAGTGAATTCATAGTTGTATAAACAAATTTTCTACTACGAACATTTCCAATTGTAAGCTAACAGTGAATTCAGAGCTCTATAACCTGATTGATTGTGGATTACATTTCCCACTGCAAACTAACAGTGAATTCCATATTGTATAAGCTGATTGTCTCCTGCAAACATTTCCCATTGCATACTAACAGTGAATTCAAAGTTCCATTGCATGATCATGTACTAAGATTTCCCATTGCAAACTAATGGTGAATTCATGGTTGTATAAGCAGATTTTTTGTGAAGCAACTTTCCCATTGTAAATGAACAGAGAATTCTTAGTCCTAAAAACTGTGTGCTGTAACATTTCCCTTTGTGAACTAACACTGAATTCGTAGTTGTATAAGCTGATTGGCTGCAAAGAACATTTCCCATTGTATACTCACAGTGAATTCAAAGTTCCATTGCCTGATCATATACTAAGAACATTTCCCATTGCAAACTAACGGTGACTTCATAGTTGTATAAGCAGATTTTTTGTGAGGCACTTTTTCCATTGTATACTAACAGAATTCCTAACCCTAAAAACTGAGTGTGTGCTGTAATTTGTAGTTGTATAGGCTGATTGGCTGCAAAGAACATTTCCCATTGTAATTTAACACAGATTTAAAACCTGATTGTGTGTGAAAAACATTTCCCATTGTCAACTACCAGAGAATTCATAGTTCTGTAAGATGATTGCCAGCCACCATATTTCCCATTGTAAACTAAGAGTGAATTCCTAATTCTATGTGCTGCTTGTCTGCTAAGCACATTTTCCTTTGTAAATTAACAGTGAATTTTTTGTTCTAAAAGCTGATTATCTGCTGCAATATTTCCCAGTGAAAACTAACACAGTATTCATAGTTCTTTATGCTGATTGTTGCAGGAGAACATTACCCATTGTAAACTAACAGTGAATTCCCAATTCAATGTGCTGATTGTCTGCTAAGCACATTTCCCATTGTAAACTAATAGTGAATTCGTAGGTCTGTAAGCAGATTTTCAGGTAAGAACATTTCACATTGTCAACTAACAGAGAATTTATATTTGTATATGCTGATTGTGTGTGAAGAACATTTCTCATTGTCTAGTACCAGAGAATTCATAGTTTTTATAGAACTGATTGCCTGATAAGTATTTTTCCCATTGGAAACTGACAGTGAATTCCTAATTCTGTATGGTGCTTGTCTGCTAAGCCCATTTCCCATTGTAAACTAACAGTGAATTCCTAATTCCATGTGTTGGTTGTTTGCAAAGAACATTTCACATTGTAAACTGACAGTGAATTCAAATTATATACAATGATAGTTTGCTAAGCACATTTCCCATTTTAATCTAATGGTGAATTCATAGTTGTATATGCAGATTCCCTACTAAGCACCTTTCCCAGTGTAAACTCACATAGAATTCATAGTCCTAAATGCTAATTGTGTGCTAGATCATTTCCCATTGTTAACTACCACTGAATTCGTAGTTGTATAAGCTGATTGTCTGCAAAGAACTTTTCTCATTGTTGACTAAGACAGAATTCATAGTTCTGTAAGCTGATTGTGTGCGAAGAACATTTCTCATTGCCAACTGCCAAAGAATTCATATATCTATAAGCTGATAGCCTGCCAAGGACATTTCCCATTGTAAGTAACAGTGAATTAAAAGTTCTATTGGCTGATCATATACTAAGAACATTCTCCATTGTTAACTAACAGTGAATTCATAGTTCTTTAAGCTGGTTGTCTATTAAGAACATTTCCCACAGAATACTACCTGTGAATTGATAGTTGTATAACCAGATTTTCTGCTAAGAACACTTACCATTGTAGGGTAACAGAGAATTCAGAGTTCTATAACCTGATAGATTGCACAGGACATTTCCCAATGAAAATTAACAGAGAATTCCATATTGTATAAGCTGATTGTCTCCTATGAACATTTCCCATTGTATACTAACACTGAATTCAAAGTTCCATCACCTGATCATATACTAAGAATATTTCCCATTGTAAATTAACAGTGAATTCTTAGTTGTATAAGTAGATTTTTGCAGAGCACCTTTCCCATTGTAAACTAACAGAGAACTCATAGTTCTATAAGCTGATTGTGTGTGACGAACCTTTCCCATTGTAAACTAACAGAAAATTCATAGTTCTATAAGCTGATTGTGTGTGACAAACATTTCTCATTTCCAACTGCCAGATGAAACATATTTCTATCAACTGATTGCCTGCCAAGCACATTTCTCATTGTAAACTAACAGGGAATTCCTAATTCTATGCCTACTAAGCATATTTCCTATTGTAAAAAAACACTGAATTCTTGGGTCAAAAAGCTGATTGTATGCTGGAACATTTCCCAGGGCACACTAACACAGAAATCATAAGTTCTTTGTGCTGATTGTCTGCGAAGATCATTACCCATTGTAAACTAATTGGGAATTCTCAATTCTATGTGCTGATTGTCTGCTAATCACATTTCCCATTGTAAACTAATAGTGAATTCATAGATCTGTAAGCAGATTTTTAGCTAAGAATATTTCTCATTGTCAACAAAAGGAGAATTCCTCTTTCTGTAAGCTGATCACCTGCTGAGCGTATTTCCTATCATAAACTACCAGTGACTTAATTCATAGGTCTATAAACTGATTGACTGCTGAGCACATTTCCCAATTTAAACTACAAGTGAATTCAAATTGTATAAACTGATAGTTTGCTAAGCACATTTCCCATTCTATATTAACTGTGAATTCAGAGATCTATTAGCTGATTGTCTTCTATGAACATTTCCCATTTCAAACTAACAGTGATTTCAAATATCTATAAATGAGTGTCAACTGAGCACATTTCCCATTGGAAACTACATGAGGATTCATAGTTCTATGATCTGATTGTCTACCAAGAACATTTCCCATTGTAAACTAACAGTGAATTCTTAGGTGAATCTTGTGATTGTCTCCTAGAACATTTCCCACTGCAAAGTAACACAGATTTCATAGTTCCATAAGCTGGTTGCCTATTGAGAACAGTTCCCACAGAATAATAATGGTGAATTCATAGTTGCATAGGTAGATTTCCTGCAAAGAACATTTCCCATTCCAAGCTAACAGAGAATTCTGTGTTCTATACCCTGATTGATTGCACAGGACACTTCCCATTGCACAAACTAACAGTGAATTCCATATTGTACAAGTACATTGCCTCCTACGAACATTTCCCACTGTATACTAACAATGAATTCAAAGGTCCATTGCCTTATCTTATAATAAGAATATTTCCCATTGTAAACTAATGGTGAATTCATAGTTGTATATGCAGATTTTCTGTGAAGCATCTATCCCTGTTGTAATCTAACAGAGAATTCATAGTCTTAAACACTGATTGTGTGCTAGAACATTTCCCATTGCTAACTAACACTGAATTCATAGTTCCATAAGCTGATTGTCTGCAGACAACATTTCCCATTGTCAACTAAGACAGAATTCATAGTTCTATAAGCTGATTGTCTGCAGAGAACATTTCCCATTGTGAACTCAGACAGAATTCATAGTTCTATAAGCTGATTGTGTGCGAAGAACATTTCTCATTGTCAACTGCCAGAGAACTCATAGTTCTATAAGCGGATGGCCAGCCAAGCACATTTCCCATTGTAAACTAACAGGGAATTCTTAATTCTATGTGCTATTTGCCTGTTAAGCATGTTTCCTATTGTAAACAAGCAGTAAGTTCTTAGTTCTAAAAGCTGATTACCTGCTAGAACATTTCCCAGTGCAAACTAACACAGAATTCATACCTCTTCACGCTGATTGTCTGTGGAGAACACGACCCATTGAAAACTAACAGTGAATTCCAAATTCTTTGTGCTGATTGTCTGCTACACACATTTCCCACTGTAAACTAATATTGAATTTATAGCTCCTTATGCAGATTGTAAGCAAAGAACATTTCCCATTCCCAACTACCAGAGAATTCATAGATGTATAAGCTGATTTCCTGATAAGCATATTTCCCATTGTAAACTAACAGTGAATTTCTAATTCTTTGTGCTCATTGTCTGCTATGCGCATTTCCCATTGTAAACTAACAGTGAATTCATAGGTCTATAGGCTGATTGCCTGCTGAGCATATTTTCCATTGTAAACTGAGAGTGAATTCAATGTTCTATGGGCTGATCATATACTAAGAACTTGTCCCATTGTTAACTAACAGTGAATTCATAGATATATCAGCAGGTTGTCTGTAGATAACATGTCCCATAGAAAACTAATCTTTAATTCATAGCTGTATAAACAAATTTTCTCCTAAGAACATTTCCCATTGTAAGGTAACAGATAATTCAGAGTTCTATAAGCTGACTGATTGTACAGGACATTTCCCATTGCAAATTAACAGTGAATTCCATATTGTATGAGCTGATTGTCTCCTACCAACATGTATACTAACAGTGAATTCAAAGTTCCATTGCCTGATCATATACTAAGAACATTTCTCATTGTAAACTAATGGTGAATTCATAGTTGTATAAGCAGATTTTCTGTGAAACACCTTTCCCATTGTAAACAAACAGAGAATTCATAGTCCTAAACGCTGATTGTGTGGTAGAACATTTCCTGTAGCTCACTAAAACTGAATTTGTAGTTGTATAAGCTGATTGTCTGCAAAGAACATTTCCCATTTTTAACTAACAAAGAATTCATAGTTCTGTAACCTGATTTGTGTGAAGAACATTTCTCATTGTCAACTGCCAGAGAATTCATAGTTCTATAAGCTGATTGCCTGACAAGGACATTTCCCATTTTAACCAACAGTGAATTCAAAGTTCTATTGGCTGATCATATACTAAGAACATTCCCCATTGTTAACTAACAGTGAATTCATAATTCTGTAAGCAGGTTTTCTACTGAGAACATTACCCATAGAAAACTAACGCTGAATTGATAGTCCTCTAAGTAGATTTTCTGCTAAGAACATTTACCACTGTAGGGTAACAGAGAATTCAGAGTTCTATAAGGTGATTGTGCATGAAGAACATTTCTCATTGTCAACTAAAAGAAATTTCATAGTTCTGTAAGTTGATGGCCTGCTGAGCATATTTCCCACTACAAATTACCAGTGAATTCATAGTTCTATAAACTGATTACCTGCTGAGCACATTTCCCATTGTAAACTAACAGTGAATTCAAATTGTATAAACTGATAGTTTGCTAAGCACATTTCCCATTGTATACTAACTGTGAATTCAAAGCTCTATTAGCTGATTGTCTTCTACTAACATTTCCCATTTTAAACTGACAGTGTTTTCAAATATATATAAGCTGAGTGTCAACTAAGCACATTTCCCATTGGAAACTACCAGAGAATTCATAGTTCTACGATCTGATTGTCTACTAAGAACATTTCCCATTGTAAACTAACAGTGAATTCTTAGGTGAAATAGGTGATTGTCTGCTAGAACATTTCCCATTGCAAAATAACTTAGAATTCATAGTTACAAAAGGTGGTTGTCTATTGAGAACATTTCCCACAGAATACTAATGGTGAATTCATAGCTACATAAGTAGACTTCCTGCTAAGAACATTTCTCATTCAAAGCTAACAGAGAATTCAGAGTTATATACCCTGATTGATTTGGCAGGACATTTCCCATTGCAAACTAACAGTGAATTAAATATTTTATAAGTAGAATGTCTCCTATGAACATTTCCCATTGTATACTAACTGTGAATTCAAAGTTCCATTGAATGATCATATATTAAGAACATTTACCATTTGTAAACTGATGGTGAATTCATAGTTATATTGAGCAGATTTTCTGCGAAGCATCTATCCCATTGTAATCTAATGGAGAATTCATAGTCGTAAACACTGATAGTGTGGTAGCACATTTCCCATGGCTAACTAAAACTGAATTCATAGTTCTATAAGCTGATTGTCTGCAGAGAACATTTCCCATTGTGAACTAAGGCAAAATTCATAGTTCTTTAGGCTGATTGTGTGTGAAGAACATTTCTCACTGTCAACTGCCAGAGAATGTTTAGCTGTATAAGCTGATTGCCTGCCAAGCACATTTTCTATTGTAAACTAACAGGGAATTCTTAATTCTATGTGCTGCTTGTCTGCTAAGCATATTTCTTATTCTAAACAAACTGAATTCTTAGTTCTAAAAGCTGATTGTCTGCTAGAAAATTTTCCAGTGCCAAATAACACAGAATTCATAGATCTTTATGCAGATTGTCTGTGGAGATCAGTACCCACTGAAAACTAACAGTGAATTATCAATTCTATGTGCTAGTTGTCTGCTAAGCACATTTCCACTGTAAACTAATAGTGAATTCATAGATCTGTAAGCAGATTTTCAGGTAAGAACATTTCCCATTGTCAACTACCAGAGAATTCATAGATCTATAAGCTGATTGCCTGATAAGCTTTTCTCATTGTAAACTAACAGTGAATTCCTAATTCTGTATGGTGATTGTCTGCTAAGCACATTTCCCATTGAAAACTAACAGTGACTTCATAATTATATAAGCTGTTGCCACCTGAGCACATTTCCCATTGTAAAGAGACAGTGAATTCTAAGTTCTAAAAGCTGATTGGATCCTAGAACATTTCACAGTGCAAACTAACACAGAATTCATAGTTCTATATGCTGATTGTCTGTGAATAACATTTCTAATTGTAAACTAACAGTGAATTCCCAATTCTATGTGCTCATTGTCTGCTACACACATTTCCCATTGTAAAGAAACAGTGGATTCATAGCTATATAAGGTGATTGCCTGCTAAGCACATTTTCCATTGTAAGGTAACAGAGAATTGAGAGTTCCATAAAATGATTGATTGTTCAGGACATTTCCCATTGGAAACTGACAGTGAATTCCATATTGTATATGCTGATTGTCTCTTATGAACATTTCCCATTGTACAAACAGTGAATTCAAAGTTCTATTGCCAGATCATATACCAAGAACATTTCCTATTGTAAACTATCAGTGAATTCATATTTGTTTTTTTTTTGTTCATTTTTTAAATTTATTCATTTGAAAGTGACAGAGAGAGAGAGCAAAACAAGCAGATAAAGAGAGAGAGAGAGAGGGAATGGGCACACCAGGGCTTCCAGCCAGTGCAAATGAACTGCAGACCAGTGTGCCCCTTGTGCATCTGGCTAATGGGGGTCCTGGGGAGTCGAGCCTTGAACCGGCATCCTTTGGCTTCACATGCAAGCACTTAACCACTAAGCCATCTCTCCCGCCGTGAATTCATATTTGTATAAGCAGATTTTCTGCGAAGCACCTTTCCCATTCTAAACTAACAGACAGTTCATAGTTCTATAAGCTGATCACCTGCTAAGCATATTTCCCATTATAAACTACCAGTGAATTCATAGGTCTATAAGCTGATTGACTGCTGAGCACATTTCCCATTGTAAACTAACAGTGAATTCAAATTGTATAAACTGATAGTTTGCTAAGCACATTTCCTATTGTGAACTGTGAATTCAAAGTTCTATTACCTGATTGTCTTCTATGAACATTTCCCATTGCAAACTGACAGTGATTTCAAATATCTATAAACTGAGTGTAAACTAAGCACATTTCACATTGGAAACTACCAGAGAATCCATAGTTCTATGATCTGATTGTCTACGAAGAACATTTCCCATTGTAAAGTAACAGTGAATTCCTAGGTGAAACAGCTCATTCTCTGCTAGAACATTTCCCATTGCAACTAACACAGAATTCATAGTTCTATACGCTGGGTGTCTGTTAAGAACATTTCCTATAGAAAAATAATGGTGAATTCATAGTTGTATAAGCAGATTTTCTGCTAAGAACATTTCCCATTGTAAGCTAACAGAGAATTCAGTTCTATAACCGGACTTATTTTGCAGCACATTTCCCATTGCAAACTAACAGTGAATTCCATATTGTATAAGCTGATTGTCCCCTATGAACATTTCCCATTATGTACTGACAGTGATTTCAAAGTTCCATTGCCTGATCTTATACTAAGAATATTTCCCATTGTAAACTAATGGTGAATTCATAGTTGTATAAGCAGATTGTCTGTGAAGCACCTTTCCCATTGTAAACTAACAGAGAATTCATAGTCCTAAATGCTGATTGTGTGCTAGAACATTTCACATTGTTAACACTGAATTCCTAGTTGTATAAGCTGATTGTCAACAAAGATCATTTCGTATTGCCAAGTAACACAGAATTCATAGTTCTATAAGATGATGGTGTGCAAAGAACATTGCTCTTTTTCAACTGCCAGATAATTCATAGTTCTGAAAGCTGATTCCCTGCCAAGCACATTTCCCATTGTAAACTAATGGGGAATTCCTAATTCTATGTGCTGCTTGTCTGCTAAGCATATTTCCCATTATAAACAAACAGTGAATTCTTAATCCTAATAGCTGTTTGTCTGGTGGAACATTTCCCAACCAAACTAACACAGAATTCATAGTTCGTTATGCTGATTTTCTGTGAAGAACATTACCCATTGTAAACTAACAGTGAATTCCCAATTCTCTGTGCTGATTGTCTAAGAAGCACATTTCACACTCTAAATTAATGGAGAATTCATAGGTATTTAAGCAGATTTTCAGCTAAGAATAGTTCGCATTGCCTACTACCAGAGAATTCATAGATCTATAAGCTGATTGTGTACGAAGAACATTTCCCATTGTAAACTAACAGTGAATTCCTAATTCTGTATGATGATTTCTGCTAAGCACCTTCCCCATTGAAAACTAACAGTGAATTCATAGTTCTACAAGCTGGTTATGTATTAGAGAACATTTCCAATAGAAAACTAATGGTGATTTCATAGTTGTGTAACAGATATTCTGCCAAGAACATTTCCCATTGAAAACTAACAGAGAATTCAGGGTTCTCTATAACCTGATTAATTATGCAAGACATTTCCCAATGCAAACTAACAGTGAATTCCATATTGTATAAGCTGATTGTCTCCTACAAACATTTCCCATTGTATACTAACAGAGAATTCAAACTGGTACTGCCTGATCATATACTAAGAACATTTCTCATTGTAAACTAACGGTGAATTCATAATTGTATAATCAGACTTTCTGTGAATCACCTTTCCCATTGTAAACTAACAGAGAATTCATAGTTCTATAAGGTGATTGTGTGCAAAGAACATTTCCCATTGTGAGCAAAAAAAGAACTCATAGTTCTGCAAGCTGGTTGCCTTCTGAGCACATTTCCCAGTGTAAACTAACAATGAATTCAAATTGTATAAACTGATAGTTTGCTAAGCACATTTCCCAGGGTATACTAACTGGGAATTCAAAGTTCTATTACCTGATTGTCTTCTACAAACATTTCCCATTGCAAACTAACAGTGGTTTCAAATATCTATAAGCTGAGTGTCAACTAAGCACATTTCCAATTGGAAACAACCAGAGAATTCAGAGTCCTTTGATCTGATTGGCCTGCGAAGAACATTACCCATTGTAAATTAACAGTGAATTCCTAATTCTATGTGCTGATTGTCAGCTATGCACAGGTCCCATTGTACACTAACAGTGAATTCATAGTTCTATAAGCTGATTGTCTGCTGAGCACATTTCCGACTGTAAACAGACAGTGAATTCTAAGATCTAAAACCTGATTGGCTCCTGGAATATTTCCCAGTGCAAAATAACAAAGAGTTCATAGTTCTATATACTGATTGTCTGCGAAGAACATTTCCTATTGTAAACTAACAGTGAATTCCCAGTTCTATGAGCTCGTTGTCTGCTACGCATATTTCCCATTGCTGTATAAGCAGATTTTCTGCAAAGCACCTTTCCCATTGAAAACTAACAGAAAATTCAGAGTTCTATAAGTTGATTATGTGCAAAGAATATTACCCATTGTCAACTAAAAGAGAATTCATAGTTCTGTAAACAGATAGCCTGCTGAGCATATTTCCCATTTTAAATTACCAGTTAATTCATAAGTCTATAAGCTTATTGCCTCATGAGCACATTTCCCATTGCAAACTAAGAGTGAATTCAAATTGTATAAACTCATACTTTGCTAAGTACATTTCCCAGTGTATACTAACTGAATTCAAAGTTCTATTAGCTGATTGTCTTCTATGAACATTTCCCTTTGCAAACTAACAGTGATTTCAAATATATATAAGCTGAGTGTCAACAGAGCACATTACCCATTGGAAACTACCAGAGAATTCATAGTTCTATAATCTGATTATCTACTAAGAACATTTCCCACTGTAAACTAACAGTGAATTCTTAGGTGATTCAGGTGATTGTCTGCTAGAACATTTCCCATTGCAAAGTAACACAGAATTCATAGTTCTATAAGCTTTTTGTCTATCATGAACCTTTCCCATAGATTAATAAAGGCGAATTCATAGTTCTGTAAGCAGATATTCTAGTAAGAACATTACCCACTCTAAGATAACAGAGAATTCAGATTTCTATAACCGGGTTGATTGCGCAGGACATTTCCCATTGTAAACTAACAGTGAATTCCATATTGTATAAGCTGATTGTCTCCTATGAACATTTCCCATTGTACACTAACAGTGAATTAAAAGTTCCCTTTCCTGATCATATACTAAGAATATTTCCCACTGTAAGCTAATGCTGAAATCATAGTTACATAAGCAGATTGTCTGCAAAGCACCTTTCCCATTGCAATCTAACAGGAATTCATAGTCCTAAACACTACTTGTGTGCTAGAACATTTCCCATTGTTCACTAAAACTGAATTCATACTTGTATAAGCTGATTGTCTGCAAAGAGCATTTCCCATTGTGAACTCAGACAGAATTCATAGTTCTATAAGCTGATTTTGTGCAAAGAACATTTCTCACTGTCAACTGCCAGAGAATTCATAGTTCTATAAGCTGATTGCCTGCCAAGCACATTTCCCATTGTAAACTAACAGAGAATTCCTAATTCTATGTGCTGCTTGGCTGCTGAGCATATTTCCTATTGTAAAAAAACAGTGAATTCTTAATTCTAAAGGTTGATTGTCTGCTAGAACATTTCCCAGTGCAAACTAACACAGAATTTATAGTTCTTTATGCTGATTATCTGTGGAGAACATTACCCATTGAAAACTAACAGTGAATTCCCAATTCTATGTGCTGATTGTCTCATAAGCACATTTCCCACTGTAAACTAATAGTGAATTCATAGGTCTGTAAGCAGATTTGCAGGTAAGAACATTTCCCATTGTCAAGTACCGGAGAATTCATAGGTCTATAAGCTGATTGCCTGATAAGCATATTTCCCATTGTAAACTAACAGTGAATTCATAGGTCTATAAGCTGATTGCCTGCTAAGCACATTTTCCATTGTAAACTATCAGTGAATTCAATGTTCTATTTGCTTATCATATACTATGAACATTTCCCATCATTAACTAACAGTGAATTCATAGTTCTAGCAGCTGGTTGTCTGTTAAGAACACCTCCCATGGAAAACTAACCTTTACTTCATAGTTGTATAAGCAAATTTTCTGATAAGAACATTTGCCATTGTAAGCTAACAGAAAATTCAGAGTTCTATAACCTGATTGATTGTGCAGGACATTTCCCATTGCAAACTAAAAGTGAATTCAACATTGTATGACCTGATTGTCTCCTACGAACTTGTATACTAACAGTGAATTCACAGTTCCATTGCCTGGTCATATACTAAGAACATTTCCCATTGTAAACTAACGGTGAATTCATAGTTGTATAAGCAGATGTTCTGTGAAACAACTTTCCCATTGTAAACTAACAGAGAATTCATAGTCTTAAACACTGACTGTACACTAGAGCATTTCCCATAGCTAACTAACACTGAATTCGTAGTTGTATAAGTTGATTGTCTGGAAAGAACATTTCCCATTTTCAACTAACACAGAATTCATAGTTCTATAAGCTGATTATGTGGAGGAAATTTCTCATTCTCAGCTAACAGAGAATTCACCTCTGTATAAGCTGATTACCTGATGAGCATATTTGCCATTGTAAACTAACAGTGAATTCCTAATTCTGTGTTGTGATTGTCTGCCAAGCACATTTCCCATTTTAAACTAACAGTGAATTCATAACTCTATAAGCTGATTACCTGCTGAGCACATTTTCCATTGTAAACTAATAGTGAATTCAAAGCTCTATAAGCAGATTTTCAGCTAAGAACATTTCCCATTATCAACTAACACAGAATTCATAGTTCTGTATGATGATTGCCTGATAAACATATTTCCCAGCGTCAACTAACAGAGAATGCATAATTCTATATGATGATTTCCTGATAAGCATATTTCCCATTGTATACCAACAGTGAATTCCAAGTTCCATTGCCTGATCATATACTAAAAACATTTCCCATTGTAAACACACGGTGAATTCATAGTTGTTTAAGTAGATTTTCTGTGAAGCACCTTTCCATTGTAAACTAACAGAAAATTCATACTCCTAAATGGTGATTGTGTGTGAAGAATATTTCCCATTGTCAACTACAAGAGAATTCAGAGTTCTATAAGCTGATTCCCTCCAAAGCATACTTCCCATTGTAAACTGACAGAGAACTCATAGCTGAATAAGCTGATTGTCTGCTAGAACATTTCCTATAGCAAACTCACTCAGAATTCACAGTTCTTTATGGTGATTGTCTGTGAAGAACATTTGCCATTGTTAACTAACAGAGAATGCCTAGTTCTATATGCTGATTGCCTGCCAAGCACATTTCCCATTGTAAATTAACAGTAATTCCTAATTCTATGTCCTGCTTGTCTGCTAAGGACATTTCCCACTGTAAACTGACAGTGAATTCCTAATTCTATGTGCTGATTTTCTGCTATGCATATTTCCCATTGTAAGCTAACAGTGAATTCATAGGTCTATTGATTGATAATTTACTAAGAACATTTCCCACTGTTTACTAACCGTGAATTCATACTTCTATATGCTGCTTGTGTATTAAGAACATTTCCCATAGAAAACTAACAGTGATTACATAGTTGTATAAGCACATTCTCTGCTAAGAAAATTTACCATTGTAAGCTAACAGAGAATTTCGAGTTCTATAACCTGATTGATTGCACAGGAAGTTTCCCATTGCAAATTAACAGTGAATTCCATATTGTATAAGCTGATTGTCTAATATGAATTTTTCCCATTGTACTATAACAGTGAATTCAAAGTTCCATTGCCTTATCATATACTAAGAACATTTCTCCATTGTAAACAAACGGTGAATGTTTGAGTTGTATAAGCAGATTATCTGCGAAGCACCTTTCCCATTGTAAACTACCAGAGAATTCATAGTCCGAAATGCTGATTGTGTGCTAGAACATTTCCCATTTGCTAACTAACACTGAATTCATAATTGTAGAAGGTGATTGTCTACAAAGAAAATTTCCCATTTCAACTAACTGTGAATTCATAATTCTATAAGCTGATTTTCTGCTACACACATTTCCCACTGCATACTTACAATGCATTCAAAGTTGTATTGTCTGATGATATACTAAGAACATTTCCCATTGAAAAATACTAGTGAATTCATAGTTGTATAAGCAGATTTTCTGCTAAGCACATTTCCCATTGTACACTAACAGAGAATTCACAGTCCTAAATGCTGATTGTGTGGTAGAACATTTCCCATTGCTAACTAACATGGAATTCATAGTTGTATAAGCTGATTGTCTGCAAAGAACATTTCCCATTTTCAACTAACAGAGAACTCATAGTTCTTATAAGCCGATTGTGTGCCAGGTACATATGCAGAATTCTATAAGGTGATTGTGTGCCAAGTACATTTCCAATTGTAAACTAACAGTGAATTCCTAATTCTATGTGCTTCTTGTCTGCGAAGCACATTTCCAATGTAAACTAACAGTGAGTTCTTAGTTCTAAAAGCTGATTGTCTGCTAGAACATTTCCACTGCAAACTAACACAGAATTCATAGTTCTTTATGCTGATTGTCTGAGAAGAACGTTACTCATTGTGAACTAACAGTGAGTTCCTAATTCTATGTGCTGATTGTCTGCTAAGCACATTTCACTTCATAAAGTAATAGTGAATTCATATGTGTGTAAGCAGATTTCCAGCTGAGAACATTTCCCATTGTCAACTAACAGAAAATTCATAGTTCAACAAGCTGGTTGCCTGAGAAGCACATTTCCCATGGTAAACTAACAGTGAATTCCTAATTCTGTATGGTGATTATCTGATAAGCTATTTCCCATTGTAAACTAACAGTGAATTTATAATTCTATTAGCTGACTGCATTTTAAGCACATTTCCCATTGCAGACTAACAGTGAAATAAAAGTTCAATTAGCAGATTGTCTGCTAAGAGTATTTCCCTTGGAAAGTAACAGTGAATTCATAGGTCAATAAGCTGATTGCCTGCTAAGCACATTTCCCATTGTAAACTAACAGTGAATTCAAAATTCTATTGGCTGATCATATACTAAGAACATTTCCCATTGTTAACTATAGTGAATTCACATTTCTATAAGCTGGTTGTGTATTAAGGACATTTCCCATAAAAAACTAATGGTGAATTCATAGTTGTATAAGCAGATTTTCATCTAAGAACATTTCCCATTGTAAGATAACAGAGCATTCAGAGTTCTATAACCTGACTGATTACGAAGGACATTTTCCATTGCAAACTAACAGTCAATTCTGTATTGTATAAGCTGATTGTCTCCGACGAACATTTCCCATTGTAAACTAACAGTGAATTCAAAGTTCCATTGCCTGATCATATACTAAGAACATTTCCCATTGTAAGCTAACAGTGAATTCATAATTCTATAAGCAGATTGCCTGATAAGCACATTTCCCATTGTAGACTAACAGTGAATTAAAAGTTCTGTTAGCTGATTGTCTGCTACAAACATTTCCTATTGGAAACTAAGAGTGAATTCATAGGTCTATAAGCTGATTGCCTGCTAAGCACATTTCCCATTGTTAACTAACAGTGAATTCCAACTTCTATTGGCTGATCATATGGTACGAACATTTCTCATTTTGAGCTATAGTGAATTCATTTAGCTGGTGGTGTACTAAGGACATTTCCCATAAAAAACTAATGCTGAATTCATAGTTGTATAGGCAGAGTTTCAGATAAGAACATTTCCCATTGAAAACTAAGAATGAATTCCATATTGTATAAGCAGATTGTCTGCTACAAACATTTCCCTAAGACATGTTGGGTTCATTTTTGGTCTGCTTCAGTGATGAGATGTTGGGGGCCTCTGAGGCTCTGGCTCTCTGATTTGGTAGGAGTTGATTTTTCTCTGCGTTGATCTCCTTCCCCCTTGTGCTGGTATCTGGTTCAGCAGGAAAACAGCACCGTTGCTTGTTTCGCCAATGTTTCTTAGTTTCAGCTGGGGCCGTTTGAAGGTATGATGGGGTGGCTTTCTCCTTAGGATCTACATCTATCTGAAAAAGAGAAGCAGATTCTCCAACGGATAGTAAGTTAGCACCAGACAAATGAGATAACCGTTACTTTTTTATAGTGAATTTAATGGGTTTAGGCCCTCTCGTAGCCCATGATTGATGGTAGCTTGATATTGGCAAGTAGGCTTATGTTTGGATATGGTTCTCACTTGTTACCCAGCTCCGGCTATGGGTCCTGTACCACTGAGGAAATCAGTTAGCCAAATTAAGAGCAGTTGGCTCCCCAATATGGCTGGGTGCCACTATTGCACTTGTGTGGGCATCACAACAAGTTATTTGTTGCTAAGTAGGTTAGACCATGAGTTGCTTGGATAGATATTGGTCATTTTCCCCCAGTCGCCCATGGAGCACCTTCTGGCAATAGAAGTGCTGACTGTTTGGGGACTGTCTTCCAACTTCCAGCCATGCTGTTCTATTTTGCATGTCAAACTCAAACGTGCCTTCAGCACTAGGGTCTTACCACTAACCTTTGGTGGGTCATCAAGTACTCTGACAGAAATCTGTCTGTCTTTTAGGAAACCTTGTAGTTCTCTCTGATCAAAAGCTCATTGTGGATGATAGCCCCATGCTGGTAATGGGAGTTACAGGTCAGTGCCCACTAAGAAAATGAGGAAAAAAGATAACTAATATACAAGAGTTAGAGAGAAGAGAGAGAGAGGGGGAGAGGGAGGGAGGGAAGATGTATAAGATTAAGGTTAGTCGTGATCCTTCCCTCTCCAGTGTCTTGTGGTTCAGGTGTTCCCTTTAAGGGCCTGGTGAAGGATCAGCCATTTGGACTGTCTTTTAGTAAGTAGACTTTTATCATAGCATTGCCATTTGGGTCTATATTTGTGTTTCCCACCGACTTGAAGCCCTCCCATCCCTCCCCTTCCATATTACTGTCTAGTCCACAAGATGCTTGCTGGGTATATAATGTATCTTGCATAGATTCAGGTTAGGTGCTGTAGATGAGTGAGACTATGTGGCGATTTCTTTTCTGTGATTGGGTAAGTTCATTGAAATGATCTGTTCCAGGTTCAACCATTTTTCCCCAAATTTCATTGTGACATTTTTTCTAACTGCTGTATAGAATTCCATTGTGTAGATATACCACATCTTAGTTGTCCATTTTTCAAGTGATGGACATCTGGGTTGATTCCAGCTCTAGCTATTACAAATTGAGCCGCTACAAACATGGTTGAGCAAATCTCTCTAGCCTGTGGTTTGAAGGTTTTAGGGTAGATGCCCAGGAAGGGAATAACGTGGTCTGTTGGTATCTCTATACTCACCTTTTTCACAAGTCTCAATATTGCTTTCCAAAGTGGTTGTACCATCCTACGTTCCAACCAACAGTGATTGAGTGTTCCTACTTATCCACATCCTCGCCAGCATTTATTTTTATTTGATTTACTGATGTTTGCTATCGTTATTGGGGTAAGGTGGAATATCATAGTTGTTTTACTTTGCATTTCTCTGACAATTAGAGATGATGAACATTTTCTTATGTGTATGTTTCCCATTTGTATTTCTTCCTCTGTGAACTGCCTGTTCAGCTCTTTGCCCCACTTTGTGAGTGGAGTGTTTGACTTCTTACTGTTTAGATTTTTGATTTCTTTGTAGATTCTAGAGATTTGGCCTCTATCTGTTGGACAACCCACAAATATTTTCTCCCATCTGTGGGTAATCTTTTGGCTTTGCTTATTGTATGCTTCTCTGTAAAGAAACTCTTCAGCTTCACGTGATCTCATTGGTTGAGTAACGGTTTAAGATCGTGAGCTACTGGGGTTTTGTTCAAGAAGTATTTATTCATTCCTATATCATGGAAAGTACTTCCTAAATTTTTGTCCAGTATTATTTGAGTTTCTCATCTTATATTGAGGTCTTTGATCCATTTGGACTTGAGTGTAGTGCATGGTGAAATGTGTGGGTTAAGTTTCAGATTCCTGCATATGGTATCCAGTTTCTCCAGCACAATTTGTTGAAGATGCTATCTTTTTTCCAGCCTATACTGTTCAGGCCTTTATCGAATATCAAGTAGCTATCGTTGCTTGAACCAAAGTCTGGGTCCTCAAGTATATTCCATTGGTCTATACTCCTGTTTTTATGCCACAACCATGCTGTCTTTATTACTATGGCTTTGTAATATAGCTTTAGATCAGGTACGGTGATGCCTCCAGAGGAATTTCTTATGCTGAGGATGTGTTTGGATATGCAAGGCCTTCTGCCTTTCCATAAGAAATTTGAGATCATTTTGTCTATATCTGTGAAGAACACTGTAGGGATTTTAATTGGAATTGCATTAAATCTGTATATTTCCTTTGGCAGGATTGTCATCTTCACAATGTTAATTCTGCCTATCCAGGAACATGGGAGGTCTTTTCATTTTCTCAAGTCCCCCTCAATTTCTTTTTTGAGTGTTTTTATGTTTTTGTTGTGTAGATCTTCCACTTCCTTGGTTAACATTATTCCATGGTATTTTATTTTTTTGTTGCTATTGAAAATGGGACTATGTCCCTTATTTCTTTCTCTGTATCTTTGTCATTTGCCTATAGGAAGGCTACTGTTTTTTGTGCATTGATTTTGTATTCTGCTACTTTGCTCTAGGAGTTAATCACCTTCAGGAGTTTTGGGATGGAGTCTGTCGGGTCTCTTACATATACAATCATGTCACCAGCAAATGGAGCTAACGTAACTTCTTCCTTTCCTAATTGTATCCCTTTTATCCTTCTCCTGTCTTATTGCTTGAGCTAGGGCTTCCAGTACTATATTGAAAAGCAAAATTGAGAGTGGACAACTATGAATTCAGTGTTAGTTAGCAATGGGAAATGTTCTTCACACACAATCAGCTCATAGAACTGTGAATTCTCTGTTAGTTTACAATTTGAAAGGTGCTTCACAGAAAATCTGCTTATACAACTATGAATGTACCATTAGTTTATAATGGGAAATATTCTAAATATATGATCAGGCAATGGAACTTTGAATTCACTGTTAGTATACAATGGGAAATGTTCATAGGAGACAATCAGCTTATACAATATGGGAATTTCTGTTAGTATGCACTGGGAAATGTCATGCACAATCGATCAGGTTACAGACTCCTGAATTCTCTCTTAGCTTACAATGGAAGATGTTCTTTGCAGAAAACCTGCTTATTCAACTGTGAATTCACCTTAGGTTTTCTATGGGAAATGTTCTCAATAGACAACCAGCTTATGCAACTATGAATTCTGTGTCAATTTGCGATGGGAACTGAATTAGCAGACAATCAGCTAGTTTCCAATGGAAATGTTCTCAGATCATAGAACAATGATAGTTCTGGTAGTTTCCAAAGGGAAATGTGCTTTGTTGAAACTCAGTTTATAGATATTTGAACTTGCTGTTAGTTTGCAATGGGAAATATCCTGCACAATCAGGTTATGGAAGTCTAAATTTTCTGTTACCTTACAATGGGAAATGTTCCTAGCAGAAAACCTGCTTATAGAACTGGGAATTCACCCTCAGTTTTCTCTGGGAATGTTCTTACTATATGATTAGCCAACAGAACTTTGAATTCACTGTTACTTCACAATGGGAAATGTGCTTGGCAGGCAACCAACTCACAGATCTTTGAATTCTCTGGTAGTTGACAATGAGAAATGTTCTTTGCACTCAATCAGCTTACAGAACTATGAATTATGTGTTAGTTGACATTGGGAAATGTTCTTTGTAGACAATCAGCTTATACAACTACAAATTCAGTGTTAGTTAGCAAAGGGAAATATTCTAGCACACAATCAGCATTTAGGACTATGAATTCTCTGTTAGTTTACAATAAACTGATTGCCTCCTAAACATACTTCCCATTGTAAACTAACAGTGAATTCATAGGTGAGAAAGCTGATTGTGTCCTAGAATATTTATCATAGCAAGTTAACACAGAATTCACAGTTCATTATGTTGATTGCCTGCTAAGGATATTTCCCATTGTAAAGTAACACAGAATTTATAGTTCTGTAAGCAGTTTGCCTGCTAAGCATATTTTTCATTGTAGACTAAGAATGAATTAAAAGCTCTATTAGCTGATTGTCTTCTACGCACATTTCTCATGGGAAACTAACAGTGAATTCATAGGTCTATAAGCTCATTGCCTGCTAAGCACATTTCCCATTGTATACTAACAGTGAATTCAAAGTTCTATTGGCTAAACATATACTAAGAACATTTCCCATCATTAACTAAAAGTGAATTCGTAGTTCTACAAGCTGGCTGTGTATAAAGAACATTTCTTATGAAAAACTAATGGTGAGTTCATAGTTGTGTAAACAGATTTTCAGCTAAGAACATTTCCCATTGTAAAGTAACAGAGAATTCAGAGTTCTATAACCTGATTGATAGTGCAGGACATTTCCCATTGCAAATTAACAGTCAATTCCACATTGTATAAGCTGATCATCTCCAACAAACATTTCCCATTGTATACTAACAGTGAATTCAAAGTTCCATTGCCTGATCATATACTAAGAACATTTCACATTGTAAACTAACAGTGAGTTCATAATTCTGTATGCAGATTGACTGCTAACGACATTTCCCATTTTTGACTAACAATGAATTAAAAGTTCTATTAGCTGATTATCTGCTATGAACATTTCCCATTTGAAACTAACAGTGAATTCGTAGGTCTATAAGCTGATTGCCTGCTAAGCACATTTCTCATTGTAAACTAACAGTGAATTCAAACTTCTATTGGCTGATCATATACTAAGAACATTTCCCATTGTGAACCATGGTGAATTCATAGTTCTTTAAGCTGGTTGTGTACTAAGGACATTTCCAATAAAAAAACTAATGGTGAATCATAGTTGTATGAGCAGATTTTCACTTAGAAACATTTCCCACTGTAAGATAACAGAGAATGCAGAGTTCTATAACCAGATTGATTGTGTAGGACATTTCCCATTGCAAACTAATGGTGAATTCCATATTGTATAAGCTGATTGTCTCCTATGAACATTTCCCATTGTATACTAACAGTGAATTCAAAGTTCCATTGCCTGATCATATACTAAGAATATTTCCTATTGTAAACTAATGGTGAATTCATAGTTGTATAAGCAGATTTTCTGTGAAGCAACTTTCCCATTGTAAGCTAATAGCAAATTCATAGTCCTAAATGCTGATTGTGTGCTAGAACATTTCCCATTGCTAACAAACACTGAATTCATAGTTGTATAATCAGATTGTCTGCAAAGAACATTACCCATTGTAAACTAACAGAGAATTCATAGTCCTAAATCCTGCTTGTGTGCTTTTGTTTGCCATTGTTAACTAACACTGAATTACTAGTTGTGTAAGCAGATTGTCCAGAAAGAACATTTCCCATTGTCAACTAAACCAGGATTCATAGTTCTGTAAGCTGATTTTGTGTGAAGAACATTTCTCATTGTAAACTGCCATATAATTCATAGTTCTATAAGCTGATTGCCGACCAAGCAAATTTCCCACTGTAAAGTAACAGTGAATTCAACTTATATTGGCTGATCATATCCTAAGAACATTCCCCATTGTTAACTAACAGTGAATTCATAGTTCTATAAGCTGGTTGTCTATTAAGAACATTTCCCATAACAAACTAACGGTGAATTCATAGTTGTATAAGCAGATTTTCTGCTAGTAACATTTCCCATTGTGAGGTAAGAGAGAATGTAGAGTTCTATAACCTGATTGATTATGCAAGACATTTCCCATTGCAAACTAACAGCAATTTCAAATATCTATAAATGGAGTGTCACCTAAGCACATTTCCCATTGGAAACTACCAGAGGATTCATAGTTCTGTGATCTGATTGTCTAGGAAGAACATTTCCATTGTAAACTAGCATTGAATTCTTAGGTGAATCAGCTTATTTTCTGCTGGAACATTTCCCATTGCAAAGTAACAAAGAATTCATAGTTCTGTAAGCTGATTGTGTGACAATCACATTTCCCCTTGTAAGCTAATGGTGAATTCATCGTTCTTTAAGCATATTTTCTGCAAAGCACCATTCCCATTGTAAACTAACGGAAAATTCATAGTCCTAAATGCTGATTGTGTGCCAGAACATTTCCCAGTGGTAACTAACACTGAACTCATAGTTGTGTAACCTGATTGTCTGCAGAGAACATTTCTCATTGTCAACTAACACAGAATTCATAGTTCCATAAGCTGATTGCCTTTCAAGCACATTCCCCATTGTAAAGTAACAGTGAGTTCAAAGCTCTGTTGGATGATCATATACTAAGAACATTTCCCATTGTAAACTAACAGTGAATTCATACTTCTATAAGCTGGTTGTCTATTAAGAACATTTCCCATAGAAAACCAACAGTGAATTCATACTTGCATAAGCAGATTTTTGGCTAAGAACATTTACCATTGTACGCTAACAGAGAATTCAGAAGTCTATAACCTGATTTATTGTGCAAGACATTTCCCATTGCAAATGAACAGTGAATTCCATATTGTATAAGCTGATTGTCTCCTACGAACATTTCCCATTGCATACTAACAGTGAATTCAGTGTTCCATTGCCTGATCACTTACTAAGAATATTTCCCATTGTAAACTAATGGTGAATTCATAGTTGTGTAAGCAGATATTCTGTGGAGCACCTTCCCCATTGTAAACTAACAGAGAATTCACATTTCCATAAGTTGCTTCTGTGTGAATAACATTTCCCATTGCTAGCTGACACTGAATTCGTACTTGTATAAGCTGAATGTCTGCAAAGATCATTTCAACTAACACAGAATTCATAGTCCTAAATACCAATTGTATGCTAGAACATTTCCCATTGCTAATTAACACTGAATTTGTAGGTGTATAAACTGATTGTCTGCAAAGAACATTTCCCATACTCAACTAGCACAGAATTCATATTTCCATAACCTGATTGGGTGCCAAGAATATTTCTCATTGTCAACTGCTAGAGAATTCATAGTTCTATAAGCTAATTGCCTGCCAATCACCTAATTCTATGTGCTGCTTGTCTGCTAAGCATATTTCCCATTGTAAATAAACAGTGAATTCTTAGTTCTAAAACCTCATTGTCTGCTAGAACCTTTCTCAGTGCAAACTAAAACAGAGTTCATAGGTCTTTACACTGATTGTCAGCGGAGAACCTTACCCATTATAAAATAACAGTGAATTCCCAGATCTATGTGCTGATTGTCTACTAAGCACATTTCCCATTGTAAATTAATAGGGAATTCATTGCTCTGTAAGCAGACATTCAGCTAATAACATTTCCCATTGTCAACTAACAGAGAATTCCTGGTTGTATAAGCTGATTGTATGCAAAGAAAATTTCTCATTCACAACTACCATAGAATTCATAGTTCTTAAAGCTGATTGCCTGCCAAATAGATTTCCCATTGTAAAGTAACAGTGAATTCCTAATTTTGTATGGTGATTGTTTGCTAAGCACATTTCCCATTGTAATATAACAGGGAATTCTCATTTCTAAAAGCTTATTGTCTGCTGGAACATTTCCCAGTGCAAACTAAGATGGAATTCATAGTTCCATATGGTGATTGTCTGTGAAGAACATTACTCATTGTAAACGAAGAGTGAGTTCCTAGTTCTTTGTGATGATTCTGTGCTAAGCACATTTCACTTTGAAAACTAGTAGTGAATTCATAGGTCTGTAAGCAGATTTTCAGGTAAGACTATTCCTCATTATCAACTAACAGAGAATTCATAATTGTATAAGCTGATTGCCTGCTAAGCACATTTCCCATTGTAAATGGACAGTGAGTTCTTAGTCCTAAAACCTGATTGGTGCTAGAACATTTCCCAGAGCAAAGTAATGCAGAATTCATAGTTCTCTATGCTGATTGATTGTGAAGAACATTTCCAATTGTAAACTAACAGTGAATTCCTAATTGTAAGTGCTGATTGTCTGCTATGCACTTTTCCCATCGTAAACTAACAGTGAATTCATAGGTCTTTAAGCTGAATGCCTGCTAAGCACATTTCCCATTGTAAAATAACATTGAATCAAAGTTCTATTGGCTGATCATATACAAAGAACATTTCCCACAGTTAACTAACAGTGAATTCTTAGTTCCGTAAGTTGGTTGTCTATTAAGAGCATTTCCCATAGAAAACTAATGGTGAGTTCGTAGTTTTATAAGCAGCTTTTCTCCTAAGAACATTTCCCATTGTAAGCGAACAGAGAATTTAGAGTTCTACAACCTGATTGAATGTGCAGGACATTTCGCATTGGTAACTAACACTGAATTCATAATTATATAGGGTGACTGTCTGCAAAGATTATTTCCCATTGTCAACTAGCGGAGAATTCATAGTTCCATAAGCTGATTGTGTGCGAAGAACATTTCTCATTGTCAACTACCAGAGAACTCATAGATCTATAAGCTGATTGCCTGCCAAGCACATTGCCCATTGTACACTAACAGTGAATTCTTACTTCTAAAAGCTGATTGTCTGCTGGAACACTTACCAGTGCAAAAGAACACAGAATTCATAGTTGTTTAAGCTGATTGTCTGTGAAGAACATTTCCCATTGTAAACTAATAGTGAATGCTTAATTCTATGTGTGGATTGCCTGGTAAGAGGCATCTCTTGTAAAGTAACAATGAATTCATAGATTTATATGCTGTTTTCCTGCTATGCACATTTCCCATTCTAAACTGAGAGTGAATTGAAACTTCAACTGGGTGATCATATATTAAGAACATTTCCCATTGTTCAGTAACAGTGAATTCATAGTTCTCTAAGCTGGTTGTCTATTAAGAATATTTCCCATAGAAAACTAACGGTGAATTTATAGTTGTATAAGCAGAGTTTCTGCTAAGAACATTTCCCATTTTAAGCTAACAGAGAATTCAAAAGTCTGTAATCTGATTGATTGCACAAGTCATTTCCCATTGCAAACTAACAGTGAATTCCATATTGTATAAGCTGATTGTCTCCTACGAACATTTCCCATTGTATACTAACAGTGAATTCAACGTTCTATTTCCTGATCATATACTAAGAACATTTCCCATTGAAAACTGATGGTGAATTCATACATGTATTAGCAGATTTTCTGCGAAGCACCTTTCCCATTGTAAATTAACATAAAATTCATAGTCCTAAACACTGATTGTGTGCTATAACATTTCCCATTGCTAACTAACACTGAATTTGTAGTTCTATAAGCTGATTGTGTGCACAGAACATTTACCATTGTCAACTAACAGAGGATTCACAGTTCTATAAGCTATTTGTGTGCAAAGAACATTTCTCACTCACAACTACCAGAGAATTCATAGTTCTATAAGCTGATTGCCTGACAAGCCCTTTTCCTATTGTGAAGTAACATTAAATTCCTAATTCTGTATGGTAATTGTCTGCTAAGCACATTTACCATTGTAATATAACAATTGAATTCTCAGTTCTAAAAGCTATTTGTCTACTGGAACATTTCCCAGTGCAAACTAACATAGAATTCATAGTTCCTTACAGTGATTGCCTGCGAAGAACATTACTCATTATAAATGAACAGTGAGTTTGTAATTCTATGAGCTGATTGTCTCCTAAACACATTTCCCATTGTAAACTAGCAGTGAATTCTTAGGTCTGTAAGCAGATTTTCAGCTAAGATCAGTTCTCATTGTCAACTAACAGAGAATTCATAGGTGTATAAGCTGATTGCCTGCTAAGCATATTTTCCATTGTAAACTAACAGTGAATTAATAATTCTATAAGTTGGTTGTATGCTAAGCACATTTCCCATTGTAAATGGACAGTTCTAAAAGCTGATTGGTGCTAGAACATTTCCCAGTGCAAACTAACGCAGAATGCATACTTCTCTACACTGATTATCTGTGAAGAACATTTTCCATTGTTATGTAACAGTGAATTCCTAATTCTAAGTGCTCATTGTCTGCTTTTCACATTTCCCATTGTAAACTAACAGTAAATTCATATGTCTATAAGCTGATTTCCTGCTAAGCACATTTCCCATTGTAAACTAACAGTGTATTCATAGTTCTATTGGCTGATCATATACTAAGAACATTTCCTGTAGTTAACTAACAGTGAATTCTTAGTTCCATAAGGTGGTTGTCTCTTAAGAACATTTCCCATACAAAACTAACAGTGAAATCATAATTTTATAAACAGATTTTCTGCTAAGAACTTTTCCCATTGTAAGCGAACAGAGAATTCAGAGTTCTACAACCTGACTGATTGCTCAGGTCATTTCCCATTGCTAATTAACGCTGAATTCGTGGACTTCTGGCCAAGATGGCAACCACCTAGCTACGCTGCAAATCCCGGGGAAAGGCAAGATATTAAGGGCTCATTGGGGCTTTCAGGGCAGAGAAATCTGGGAAGGCACAGAAGCGGGGGAAACAGAATCGTGGATCTACTTGCGGGCGGGTAGCCCACCCCTCCCCACCAAATAACGGCCGTGTTCACAGCACCACAGCTGCCACTGGCGCCGCCGCTACTGCGCGCCAGCATGCTGATCAATCCCTGCGTGTGGAAGCTTAGACTGCTCCACACACTCGTCCACTCGCCCACTTACTGAGTGAGCTCAGTCCCACAGCAGCTGCCACAAAAGCTCAGACTGTGTGTCTTGTTTGCGCCAGTTCAGGTGCCACCCCCTCCCTGTCGGCCACACTGGCCGTCCGCCATTGTCCCGTGGCGTGAGAGTGCAGACCGCTTCCGGGTCCCAGTGTATCCTGCCAGAGTTCCATCTGCTTCAGTGCTCGGTGCCTCAGTACCACTCCTACCTTGAATGCAGGCAGCTTTGGCACATTACCGCTTGAGAAATCAGGCAACTTTGGCCCCCCTGCCAGGCAGTAGAGAGGTGGCTTTGGCAAGTGAGACCAGAAGCCCAGGCGGCTTGGCAACTGCCCCTGGCTACCTCAGATTCCCATTGTGCTTGAGCCCAGGCTGATATGCCCACCTATGTGCCCATACACTGTCATGGGCAGACCACAGTGCAAAAGAAATAACATGAAAAATCAAATGCAAGAAAATCCATTTAGATCACTCAGTCCTACAATGAATACATATAACCAAAACATAGAAGAACCATTAGGATCAGAACACCAAATTGAAGCTATGAGCAATGCAACCCTGACCAACCTACTGGTAGAACTTGCAGGAAAGCAACAAAGGACTGATAATCGTGTGGGTGCTGCCATCACTAAACTAGAATTAATAGATAAGAAATTGGAAGGACTTCAAAGAGAGTTAAGAGATTTGAGGGAGAGTGAAAAAAAAGAAGACCTTAAAAAACAGCTAGCGATGTAAAATGAAGACATAAAGAAATGCAAGGATGAATTCCAAGAATCAGCAAGAAAATCAGAAAATGATGTGAAAAGGGAGCTTGACAGAGGGAGGGAAATTATACATAGAAAAGTAGTAGAAAATGCAAACTTAATTGAACAAGTCCAAAACTCTCTAGAAGCTCTCAAGAATAGAGTCAGCCAAGTGGAGGATAGAAACTCTGATTTGGAAGACAAGATGTAAGAAACAGTTAGAGAATTCAAAAATTTCAGTAAATTCAAAAGTTCCTGTGAACAGAACATGAGGGAATTGGGGGATAAACTTAAACTTCCTAATATCACGATCACTGGAATTCCAGAAGAAGAAATTCAGACCAAAGGCATGGAGAATTTATTTAACAAAATAATTGAAGAAACTTCCCCAGTCTTTTAAAAGAAAGGCTCATCAAGATACAAGAAGCCAATAGAACTCCAAACAGACTGGACCAAAGGAGAAACTCTCCAAAGCATATTGTCATTAAGACTATAAATACTGACACCAAAGAGAAAATCCTAAAAACAGCCAGGGAAAAACAGCACACCACCTTCAAAGGTAACCCCATAAGAATTACTTCAGACTTCTCAATGGAAACCCTGAGAGCTAGAAGGGCCTGGAATGAAACACTGCAACGTTTAAGAACCTATGACTTCCAACCCAAACTACTCTATCCAGAAAAAGCATCCCTCATAATAGATCGGGAAAGAAAAACATTCCACGACAAAACTCAGCTTTAGAATTACATGAACACAAACACAAAACCAAACCTACAGAGAGTATTTCAGGAAATTCTCCACAGAGAAGAAAAAAATAATCAAACACAATTGCCTACAAGAAGCAGATCACAACAACCAAACTCAGAGTAGGCACAAAAAACTTCAATGTCCATGAAAACTCCAACCCACATTTACCATCACATTATGGCAGGGATCAAATCAAATCTCACAGTCATTACCCTAAATATTAATGGCCTTAATTCACCCATCAAGAGACACAAGCTAACAGGATGAATAAAAAAATTAGACCCCTCAATATGTTGCCTTCAAGAAACCCACCTCACCACTAAAGACAGACACCTCCTCAAGGTGAAACGGTGGAAAAAAATATTCCAAGCAAATGGGAATAAGAAACAAGCAGGCGTAGCTATATTAATATCAGAAAAAATAGACTTCGAACCAAAAATAATCAAAAAAGACAAAGCAGGCCACTTCCTACTTATCAAGGGAACGATCCATCAAGAGGATATTGCAATCACAAATCTGTATGCACCAAACACAGGGGCACCACAATTCCTAAAAAAAAACCTACTTGACAATAAAACAGAAATAACCACAAACACCATCATAGCTGGAGACTTCAATACACCATTATCAGTAATAGACAGATCATCAAAACAGAAATTCAACAGGGAAGTAAGAGAGCTCAACAAAACCATAGATCACCTAGACAAAACGGACATCTACAGAACTTTCCATCCCAAATCCACAGACTACACATTCTTCTTAGCAGCCCATGGAACATTCTCTAAAATAGACCATATACTGGGTCACAAAGATTGCCTCCACATATTTAGGAAGATTGACATAATTCCCTGCATGATATCAGATCACAATGCTATATTGCTAGAAATCAACAACAAAAGACCCACCAAGAATCCCAAAGGCACCTGGAAACTGAACAGCACACTTTTAAACAATAAATGGATAGTGGATGAAATAAAAAATGAAATTGCAAAATTTCTGGAATTGAATGACAATGAGAACACATCGTACCAAAACTTATGGGACACAATGAAGGCGGTCCTCAGAGGAAAATTCATAGCACTCAATGCCTTCGTAAAAAAGACAGAAAGGTCACAAATCAATGACCGTACCATCCACCTAAAGGCACTGGAAAAACAAGAAAAATACAACCCAAAGAGCTCCAGAAGGAAAGAAATAATTAAAATCAGAGCAGAAATCAATGAATTGGAAACCAAGGAAACAATTAAGACAATAGAGAAAACAAAGAGCTGGTTCTTTGAAAAAATAAACAAGATTGACAAACCCCTGGCCAATCTGATCAAGCAAGAAAAGGAGAAGCTTCAAATTAGCAAATTCAAAATGAAAAAGGAGAGATCGCAACAGTCGTAAGTGAAATTGGGAGAATCATCAGGACTTATTTCAAAAACCTGTACCCCACAAAACTGGATAATGTGGAGGAGATGGATAAATTTTTGGATGAATACCATGTACCAAAGCTAAACACAGAGCAGATTAATCACCTCAATCAAACCTTCACACTCATGGAGATTGAAAAAGTAATAAAAAAAACCTCCCAAAAAGGAAGAGTCCAGCACCAGATGGCTTCTCAGCTGAATTCTATCAAACCTTCATGGAAGAACTCAAACCAATCTTCCTCAAACTGTGCCACACAATAGGTGAACAAGGAAAGCTACCCAACTCCTTTTATGAAGCTAGTATCACCCTAATTCCAAAACCAGGCAGAGACGCCACAAGAAAAGAAAACTACCGGCCTATTTCCCTGGTGAATTTAGATGCAAAGATCCTAAACAGAATCCTCACAAACTGAATCCAACAACACATCATAAGCATTATTCACCTTGACCAAGTGGGATTCATCCCAGGAAAACAGGGGTGATTCAACATACGGAAATCTATCAATGTAATACACCACATAAACAAGGTTAAACATAAAAACCACATGATCAACTCGATAGATGAAGAAAAGGCTTTTGACAAGATACAACATCACTTCATGATTAAAACATTGGAGAGAATTGGCATGGTTGGTTCATATCTTAACCTAATAAAGGCAATATACAAAGCTCCGAAAGCCCAAATAATACTTAATGGAGAGAGACTGGAGGAATTCTCATTAAGATCAGGAACAAGACAGGGTAGTCCACTCTCACCTCTGCTTTTCAATATAGTACTGGAAATCCTAGCTCAAGCAATAAGACAGGAGAAGGAAATAAAGGAGATACAATTTGGAAAGGAAGATGTTAAGTAAGCTTTATTCACTGATGACATGATTGTATATGTAAGAGACCTGAGAGACTCCATCCCAAAACCCCTGAAGGTGATTAACTCCTATAGCAAAGTATCACGGTACAAAATCAATGCACAAAAATAAGTTGCTTTCCTATATGCAAAAGACAAAGATACAGAGAAAGAAATAAGGGACATAGTTCCATTTTCAATAGCAACAAAAAAATAAAATACCTTGGAATAATGTTAACCAAGGAAGTGGAAGATCTATACAGCGAAAACATAAAAACACTCAAAAAAGAAATTGAGGGGGACTTGAGAAAATGGAAAGACCTCCCATGTTCCTGGATAGGCAGAATTAACATTGTGAAGATGACAATCCTACCAAAGGCAATATACAGATTTAATGCAATTCCAATTAAAATCCCCACAGTGTTCTCCACAGATATAGAAAAAATGATCTCAAATTTCATATGGAAAGGCAGAAGGCCCGCATATCCAAACATATCATCAACAAAAGAAATACCTCTACAGGCATCACCATACCTGACCTAAAGCTATATTACAAAGCCACAGTAAGAAAAACAGCATGGCACTGGCATAAAAACAGGGGTGTAGACCAATGGAATAGACTTGAGGACCCAGACTTTGCGTCAAACAACTATAGCTACTTGATATTCGATAAAGGCCCTAACAATATAGGCTGGAAAGAAGACAGCATCTTCAACAAATGGTGCTGAACAAACTGGATAACCATATGCAGGAAACTGAAACTTGACCCACACATTTCACCATGCACTACACTCAAGTCCAAATGGATCAAAGACCTCAATATAAGGCCAGAAACTCAAATGCTACTGGAAGAAAATTTAGGAAGTACTTTCCATGATATAAGAAAGGAAAAAGACTTCCTGAACAAAACCTCAGTAGCTCATGAATTTAAAACATCACTCAACCAATGGGATCACATGAAGCTGAAGAGTTTTTTTACTGACAAGCATACAATAAGCAAAGCCAATAGATTACCCACAGAATGGGAGAAAATATTTGTGGGTTATCCAACTGATAGAGGCCTAATCTGTAGAATCTCCAAAGAACTCAAAAATCTAAACAGAAACAAGTCAAACACCCCACTCAGAAAATGGGGCAAAGAGCTGAACAGGCAGTTCACAGAGGAAGAAATACAAATGGCAAACACACACTTAAGAAAATGTTCATCATCCCTAATCATCAGAGAAATGCAAATTAAAACAACTATGAGATTCCACATTACCCCAATAAGGATAGCAAACATCAAATAATCAAATAAAAATAAATGCTGGCGAGGATATGGAGAAGTAGGAACACTCATCCACTGTTGGTGGGAATGTAGTACAACCACTTTGGAAAGCAATATGGAGACCTCTGGAAAAGGTGAGTATAGAGATAGGAACAAACCCAGTTATTCCATTACTGGGCATCTTCCCTAAAACCTTCAAACCACAGGCTACAGAGATTTGCTCAACCATGTTTGTAGCAGCTCAATTTGTAATAGCTGAGAGCTGGAATCAACCCAGATGTCCATCACTAGAAGAATGGATAACTAAGATGTGGTATATCTACACAATAGAATACTATACAGCAGTAAGAAAAAAATGACAGAATGCAATTTGAGGAAAAATGGTTGAACCTGGAACAGATCATTCTCAGTGAACTTACCCAATCACAGAAAAAAAATCGCCACATATTCTCACTCATCCACAGCACCTAACCTGAATCTATACAAGATACCTTACATACCCAGCAAGCATCTCAAGGACTAGACAGTAGGATGGAAGGGGAGGGAGGGGAGGGCATTAAGGAGTGGGACATACAAATCAAGACCCAAATGGCAATGGTACCATAAAATTCTACTTATTAAATGGCAGACCAAATGGCTGATCCTTCACTAGGCCCTTACTGGGAACACTTGAACCACAAGACACTAGAGAGGGTAGGATCATGACTAACCATAATCTTCTACATCTTCCCTCCCTCCTTCTCATTCTCCCTCCCCCTCTCCCACTCTCTCTCTCTCTCTTCTCTCGAACTCTTGTATATTAGTTATCTTTTTCCTCATTTTCTTAGTGGGCACTGACCTGTAACTCCCAGTACCAGCATGGGGCTATCATCCACAATGAGCTTTTGATCAGAGAGAACTACAAGGTTTCCTAAAAGACAGACAGATTTCTGTCAGAGTACTTGATGACCCACCAAGGGTTAGTGGTAAGACCCTACTGCTGAAGACAGCGTATGTGGTTGACATGCAAAATAGAATGGCATGGCTGGTAGTTGGAAGACAGTCATTCCCAGACTGTCAGCGTGTCTAGTGCCAGAAGGCGCTACATGGGCAACTGGGGGAAAATGACCAATATCTCTTCAAGAAACTCATGGTCTAACCTACTTAGCAGCAAATAATTTGTGGTGATGCCCACACAAGTGCAATAGTGGCACACAGCCATGGTGGGGTACCAAGTGCTCTTAATTTGGCTAAGTGAACTCCTCAGTGGTACGGACCCATTGCTGGAGCTGGGATAGAAGTCAGAAGCATATCCAAGCATAAGCCCACTCACCAATATCAAGCTACCATCAGTCATGGGCTACAAGAGGGCCTACACCTATTAAATTCTCCATAAAAAATGTAAGTCTTATCTCTTTTGTCCTGGTGCCAACTTACTCTCCATTGGAGAATCTGCTTCTCTTTTTCAGATACAGGTAGATCCTAAAAGAGAGCCACCCCATCATACCTCAAAAGGGCCCTGGCTGAAACTAAGAAAAATTGATGAAACAAGCAAGGGTGCTGTTTTCCTGATGGACCGGATACCAGCACAAGGGGTAAGGAGATCAACAGAGAAAAAAAATCCACTCCTACCAAATCAGAGAGGCAGAGCCTCACAGGTCCCCAACACCCCATCACTGAAGCAGACCAAAAATGAACCCAAAATGGCTCAAGGAAATTTTGCGGAAGAGGAGGCAGAAAGAATGTCAGAGCCACATGTTGGCCATGATATGCAGAAATTTATCTTACACATAACTGTGGGCTAACTCCACAATGCATGGCCAATATACCTCAACAAGGAGGAGCCAAGGGGAGGGGGTAGGTCATGTATGAGCCTAATAATGGTACCAAACTGACTGTATTTCCTGAATACAAAACTAACTAATAAAGAAAAAAAAAACATGGATTTTCAAGACAAGCTTAAAATAATATAATTTGTATTGGATTCTCAGTATTTACATTTTTAGCAAGGTCATTGGTTATATTAATAAATTTGATTTTATGATTTAAAAAAAAACTGAATTCGTAACTCTGTAAGCTGATTGTCTGTGAAGAACATTTCCCATTTTAAAGTAATAGTGAATTCCTAATTGTAAGTGCTGATTGTCTGCTATGCACACTTCCCATTGTAAACTAACAGTGAATTCATAGGTTTATAAGCTGATTGCCTGCTAAGCACATTTCCCATTGTAAACTAACAGTGAGTCAAAGTTCTATTGGCTCATCATATACAGAGAACATTTCCCATAGTTAACTAACAGTGAATTCTTAGTTCCATAAGGTGGTTGTCTATTAAGAACATTTCCAATGGAAAACTAATGGTGAATTCATAGTTTTATAAGCAGATTTTCTGCTAAGAACATTTCTCATTGTAAGCGAACAGAGAATTCAGAGTTCTACAACCTGATTGATTGCTCAGGAAATTTCCCATTGCTAACTAACACTGAATTTGTAACTGTATAAGCTGATTGTCTGCAAAGAACATTTCCCATTGTGAACTAACAGATAATTCATAGTTATATAAACTGATTTTGTGCAAAGAATATTTCTCATTGTCAAGTACCAGAGAACTCATAGTTCTATAAGCTGATTGCCTGCCAAGCTCATTTCTCATTGTAAACTAACAGTGAATTCTTAGTTCTAGAAGCTGATTGTCTGCGGGAAGATTTACCATTGCAAACTAATACAGAATTCATAGTTCTTTACACTGATTGTCTCGAAGAACATTTTCCATTGTAAACTAACAGTGAATGCTTAATTCTATGTTTGAATTGCCTGCTACTCAAATTCCTCTTGTAAGGTCAGGGTGAATTCATAGATTTATATGCTGATTGCCTGCTATGCACATTTCCCATTGTAAACTGACAGTGAATTCAAATTCTACTGGCTGATCATATAGTAAGAACGTTTCCCATTGTTTACTAACATTGAATTCATAGTTCTATAAGCTGCTTGTCTGCTATGCATATTTTCCTTTTAAACCGACAGTGAATTCTTAGTTCTGAAAGCTGATTGATGGCTAGAATATTTCCCAGTGCAAACTAACACAGAATTCATAGTTCCTTATGTTGATTGTCTGCGAAGAATCTTACCCATTTTACACTAACTATGAATTTCTAATTGTATGTGCTGATTGTCTGCTAAGCACATTTCCCTTTGTAAACTAGTAGTGAATTCATAGGTCTATAAACAGATTTTCTGCTAAGACCATTTCCAATTTTCAGTTAACAGAGAATTCATAGTTCCATAAGCTAATTGCCTGCAAAGCTTATTTCCCATTATACACTGTAAATTCCTAGTTCTGTATGGTGATTGTCTGCTAAGTACATTTCCCATTGCAAACTAACAGTGAATTCATAATTCTATAAGCTAATTGTCTGCTAAGCACATTTCCCATTGTAAAAGCACAGTGAATTCTTAGTTCCCAAAGCTGATGGCTGCTAGAACATTTCCCAGTGGAAACTAACACAGAATTCATAGTTCCTTATGTGGATTTACAGCAAAGAACATTTCCCATTGTAACCTAACAGTGAATTCCTAGTTCTATGTGCTGTTTGCCTGCTATGCACATTTTCCATTGTAAACTGAGAGTGAATTGATAGGGCTATAAGCTGATTGACTGCCTAGGACATTTTCCATTGTAAATAAGCAGTGAATTCATAATTCTTTGTGCTCCTTGTCTTCAAAGCTCATTTCCCATTGTAAAGTAACAGGGAATTTTTAGTTCTAAAAGCTGATTGTCGGCTGGAACATTTACTACAGCAAAGTAACACAGAATTCATAGTTCTATATGCTGATTGTCTGTGAAGAGCATTTCCCATTTTAAACTTACACTGAATGCTTAATTCTATGTGCAGATTGACTGCTACGCACATTTCCCATTGTAAACTAACAGTGAATTCACAGGTTTATATGCTGATTGTGTGCTAAGCACATTTTCCATTGTAAACTAACAGTGAATTCAAACTTCTACTGGCTGAGCATATATTAACATTTCCCAATGTTAACTATCACTACATTCATAGTTATAAAAGCTGCTTGTGTGCTCAGCATATTTTTCATTGTAAACTAACAGTGAATTCCTAATTCTGTATGGTGATTGTCTGCTAAGCACATTTCCCATTGTAAATGGACACAGAATTCTTAGTTCTAAAATCCGAGTGGCTGCTAGAACATTTCCGAGTGCAAACAAACACAGAATTCTTAGTTATATATGCTGATTGTCTGCAAAGAACATTTCCCATTGTGAACTGACCATGATTTCCTAATTCTATGTGCTGATTGTCTGCTACGCACATTTCTGATTATAAATTAACAGTGAATTCAGAGGTCGATAAGCTGGTTGCCTGCCAAACACATTTCCCATTGTATACCAACTGTGAATTCAAAGTTTTGTTAGCTGATTTTCTTCTACGAATATTTCTTATTGCAAACTAAGAGTGAGTTCAAATATCTATAAGGTGAGTATCAACTGAACACATTTCCCACTTGAAAGTACAGGAGAATTCATAGTTCTATGAGATGATTGTCTACTAAAAACATTTCCTATTGTAAACTAACAGTGAATTCTTAGGTGAATAAGCTGATTGTGTGCTAGAACATTTCCCATTTCACACTAACACCAAATTCATAGGTCTTTATGGTGATTGTCTATGAAGAACATTACCCATTGTAAACTAAAAGTGAATTCCTAATTCTATGTGCTGATTATCTACTAAGCACATTTCCCATTGTAAACTAACAGTGAATTCATATGTTTATAAGTAGAATTTCAGCTAAGAACATTTCCCATTGTCAACTAACAGAGAATGCATAGTTCTGTAAGCTGATTGCCTGCTAAATATATTTCCCATTGTAAACTAAGAGTGAATTCATAATTCTGTATGGTGATTGTGTGCTAAGCACATATAAAATTGTAAACTAAGAGTGAATTCATAATTCTATAAGCTGATTGTCTGCTAAGCACATTCCCATTGTAAACAGACAGTGAATTCTTAGTTCTAAAAGCTGGTTGACAGCTAGAAGATTTCCCAGTGCAAACTGACACAGAATTCATAGTTCTATAAACTGATGATCTGTGAAGGACATTTCCATTGTAAGCTAACAGTGAATTCCTAATTCTATTACTGATTATTTCCTATGCACATTTCCCATTGTAAACTAACAGTGAAAACACAGGTCTGTGAGCAGATTTTCAGCAAAGAACATTTCCCACTACCACGTAACAAAGAATTCATAGTTCTATAAGCTGATTGCCTGCTAGGCATATTTACCATTGTAAACTAACACTGAATTTCTAATTCTGTATGATTATTATCTGCTAAGCACATTTTCCTCTGTAAACTAAGAGTGAATTCCTAATTCTATAAGCTGATTGTCTGCTAAGCACATTTCCCGTTGTCAACAGACAGTGAATTCTTATTTCTATTGGCTGATCATATAGTAAGAACATTTCCCATTTTTAACTAAGAGTGCATTCAAAGTTGTATTGCCTGATCATATAATAAGAACATTTCCCCTTGTAAACTAACAGTGAATTTATTGCTCTATAAGCAATAATAGACAACCATCTATTAAGAACCTCTCCCATAGAAAACTAATGGTGAATTCATAGTTGTATAAGCAGATTTTCTGTAGCAACATTTCCCAATGTAAGCTAAAAGAGAATTCAGAGTTCTATAACCTGATCGATTGTGCAGGACATTTTCCATTGGAAATGAACAATGAATTCATAGTTCTCTAAGTTGATTGTGTGCAAAGTACATTTCTCATTGTCAACCACCAGAGAATTCTTTAAGCAGGTTTTCAGCTAAGACCATTTCCCATTGTCAGCTAAACAGAGAATCATACTTCTATAAGCTATTTGCCGCTAAGCTGATTGTCTGCTAAGCACATTTCCCATTGTAAACGGACAGTGAATTCTTAGTTCTAAAGGCTGATTGGCTACTAGAATTTTTCCCAGTGCAATGTAACACAGAATTCATAGTTCTGTGTGTTGATTGTCTGTGAAGAAAAATTCCCATTGTAAAGGGATAGTGAATTCTTAATCCTAAAAGCTGACTGCCTGCTAGAACATTTCCCAGTGCAAAGTAACACAGAATTCATAGTTCTATGCACTGATTGTCTGCAGAGAACATTTTGCATTGTAAACTAATGGTGAATTCATAGTCGTATAGGCAGATTTTCTGCGAAGCACCTTTCCCATTGTAAACTAACAGAGAATTCATATTCCTAAATGCTGATTGTGTGCTAAAATATTTTGCATTGCTAACTAACAATGAATTCATACTTGGGCAACCTGATTATCTGCAGCAAACATTTCCCATTGTCAACTAAGAGAGAATTCATAGATCTCTAAGCTGATTGCCTACCAAGCCCATTTGCCATTGTAAACTAACAGTGAGTTCCTAATTCTATGTGCTGTTTGTCAGCTAACCATATTTCCCATTGAAACCTAATAGTGAATTGACAGTTCTGTAAGCAGATTTACAGCTAAGATCATTTCTCATTTCAGCTAACAGAGAATTCATAGTTCTATAAGCTGATTGCCTGCTATGCATATTTCACATTGTAAACTAACAGTGAATTAATAATTCTGTAAGTGGATTATATGCTAAAACATTTCCCATTGTAAATGGACTGAGAACTCTTAGTTGTAAAAGTTGATTGGCTGCTAGAACATTTCCCTGTGCAAACTAACACAGAATTCATAGTTCTACACACCAATTGTCTACTAAGAACATTTCCCATTGTAAACTAACTGAATTCCTAATTCTATGTGCTGATTGTCTGCAATGCACATTTCCCAATGTAAACTAGCAGTGAATTCATAGCTGTATAAGCAGATTTTCTACTATGAACATTTCCCATTGTAAGCTAACAGTGAATTCAAAGTTCCATTGCATGATCATATACTAAGATTTCCCATTGCAAACTAATGGTGAATTCATGGTTGTATAAACAGATTTTTTGTGAAGCACCTTTCCCATTGTAAAGTAACAGAGAATTCTTAGTCCTAAAAACTGAATTCATAGTTCTATAAGCTATTGCCTGCTGTGCATATTTCACATTGTAAACTAACAGTGATTTAATAATTCTGTAAGTGGATTGTATGCTAAGCACATTTCCCATTGTAAATGGACTGAGAACTCTTAGTTGTATAAGCTGATTGGCTGCAAAGAACATACTCCATTGTAAACTAACACTAATTTCATAGTTCTACAACCTGAGTGTATGTGAAAAATTTTTCTCATTGCCAACTACCAGAGATTTCATAGTTCCGTAAGCTGATTGCCTGCCACCATATTTCCCATTGTAAACTAAGAGTGAATTCCTAATTCTATGTGCTGCTTGTCTGCTAAGCACATTTTCCACTGTAAACTAACAGTGAATTCTTAGTTCTAAAAGCTGATTATCTCCTAGAATGTTTCCCAGTGAAAACTAACACAGAATTCATAGTTCTTTATGCTGATTGTCGCCAGAGAACATTACCCATTGTAAACTAACAGGGAATTCCCAATTCTATGTGTTTATCGTCTGCTAAGCACATTTCCCATTTTAAACTAATAGTGAATTCGTAGGTCTGTAAGCAGATTTTCAGCTAAGAACATTTCCCATTGTCAACTAACAGAGAATTCATAGTTGAATAAGCTGATTGTGTGCGAAAAACATTTCTCATTGTCAAGTACCAGAGAATTCACAGTTATATAAGCTGATTGACTGATAAGTATTTTTCCCATTGTAAACTGACACTGAATTCCTAATTCTATATGGTGATTTTCTGGTAAGCACATTCCCCATTGAAAAGTAACCGTGAATTCACAGTTCTATAAGCTGACTGTCTATTAAGAACATTTTCCATAGAAAACTAACAGTGAATTCTTACTTGTGTAAGCAGATTTTCTGCTAGGAACATTTCCCATGGAAAGGTAACAGAGATTTCACGGTTCTCTATTCTGATTGATTGCACAGGACCTTTCCCATTGCAAACTAACAGTGGATTTCATATTGTATAAGCTGATTTTCTCCTATGAACATTTCCCATTGTATACTAACAATGAATCCAAAGTTCCATTGCCTGAATATATACTAAGAATATTTCCCATTGTACACTAATGGTGATTTCATAGTTGTATAAGCAGATTTTCTGTGAAGCACCTTTCCCATTGTAAACTAACAGAGAATTCATAGTTCTAAACACTGACTGTGTGCTAGAACATTTCCCATTGGTAACTAACACTGAAGTAGTAGTTGTATAAGCTGATTGTCTGCAAAGAACTTTTGCCAGAGTCAACTAACACAGAATTCACAGTTCTATAACCTCATTGTGTGTGAAGAATATTTCTCATTGTCAACTGCTAGAGAATTCTTACCTCTGTAAGATGATTGCCTGCCAAGCGCATTTCCCATTGTAAACTAATGGGGATTTCCTAATTCTGTGTGCTGCTTGTCTGATGCACATATTTCCTATTGTCAACAGACGGTGAATTCTTAGTTCTAAAACCTGATTGCCTGCTAGAACATTTCCCAGTGGAAACTAACACACAATTCATAGTTCTTTATGCTGATTGCCTGAGGAGAACATTACCTGTTGTAAACTATCAGCGAATTCCCAATCCTATGTGCTGATTGTCTGCTAAGCACATTTCCCTATGTAAACTAACAGTGAATTCATAGGTCTGTAAGCAGATTTTCAGCAAAGAACAGTTTCCATTGCAACTAACAGAGAATTCCTAGTTGTATAAGCAGATTGTGTGCCAAGAACATTTCTTATTGTCTACTACCAGAGAATTCATAGTTCAATAACCTGATGGCCTGATAAGTTTTTTTCCCATTGTGAACTGACAGTGAATTCCTAATTCTGTATGGTGATTGTCTCCTAAGTGCATTCTCCATTGAAAAGTAATAGTGACTTAATAGTTCTATAACCTGGTTGTCTATTAGAGAATATTTACCATAGAAAACTAATGGTGTACTCATAGTTGTATAAGCAGATTGTCTGCTAAGAACATTTCCCATTGTAAGCTAACAGAGAATTCAGAGTTCTATAACCTGATTGAATGCACAAGATATTTCCCATTGCAAAGTAACAGTGAATTCCATATTGCATAAGATCACTGTCTCCTACGAACATTTCCCATTGTTTACTAATAGTTATTTCAAAGTTCCATTCCCTGATCATATACTAAGGATATTTCCCAGTGTCAACTAATGGTGAATTCACAGTTGCATAAGCATATTTTCTGTGAAGCACTTTTCCCATTGTAAACTAACAGAGAATTCATAGTCGTAAACACTGATTGTGTGCTTGATCATTTCCCATTGCTAACTAACAATGAACTAGTTCCATAAGGTGATTGCCTGCAAAGAACATTTCCCATTTTCACCTGACACAGAATTCATAGATCTGTAAGCTGATTGCCTGATAAGTATTATTCAAATTGTAAAGTAACAGTGAATCCAAAGTTGTATTGGCTGATCATATACTAAGAACATTCCTCATTGTTAACTAACAGTGAATTCATAGTTCTATAAGCTGGAAGTCTATAAAGCACATTTCCCATAGAAAACTAATGGTGAATTCATAGTTGTATATGCAGATTTTCTGGTAAGAACATTTCTCATTGTAAGCTGACAGAGAATTCAAGGTTCTAAAACCTGATTGATTGTGCAGGACATTTCCCATTGTGAACTAACAGTAAATTCCATACTGTAAAAGCAGATGGTCTCCTGTGAACATTTTCTATTGTATACTAACAGTGAATTCGAAGTTCCATTGTCTGATCATATACTAGCAATATTTGCAATTGTAAACTAATGGTGAATTCTGATACAACATTTCTCATTGTAAACTAACAGAGAATTCATAGTCCTAAATGCTGATTGTGTGCTAGAACATTTCCCATTGCTAACTGACACTGAATTCTTAGTTGTATAATCTGATTATCTGCAAAGGACATTTCCCACTGTCAACTAACACAGAATTCATAGTATTGTAAGCTAATGGTGAATTCATAGTTGTATAAGGATATTTTCTGTGGAGCACCTTTCCCATTGTAAACTAACAGAGAATTCATAATCCTAAATGCTGATTGTGTGCTAGAGCATTTCCCATTGCTAACTGACACTGAATTCATAGTTGTATAAGGTGATTGTCTGAAAGGGATATTTCCCATTGTCAACCTAACACAGGATTCATACTTCTGTAAGCTGATTGTCTGCACAGAACATTTCCCATTTTAAACTAACAGAGAATACCTAATTCTATGTGCTGCTTGTGTGCTAAGCATATTTCCTATTGTAAACAAACAGTGAATTTTTAGTTCTAAAACCTGATTGTCTGCTAGAACATTTCCCAGTGCAAACTGACAAAGAATTCATAGTTCTTTATGCTGATTGTCAGCGGAGAACATTACCCATTGTAAACTAATAGTGAATTCCCAATTCTATGTGCTCATTGTCTGCCAAGCACATTTCCCATTGTAATCCAATAGTGAATTCGTAGGTGGGTAAGCACATTTTCAGCTAAGAACGTTTGCAATTGCCAAGTAACTGAGAATTCGTAGTTGTATAAGCTACTTGTGTGAGGAACATTTCTCATTGTGAACTACTAGAGAATTCATACTTCCACATGCTGATTGTCTGAGAAATATTTTTCCCATTGTAAACTGACAGTGAATTCCTTACTCTTTATGGTGATTGTCTGCTAAGCACATGCCCCATTGAAAAGTAACAGTGAATTCATAGATCTATAAGCTGGTTGTATATTAAGAACATTTCCAATAGAAAACTAACGGTGAATTCATTGTTGTATAAGCCGATTTTCTGAGAAGAACATTTCCCATTCTAAGTTAATAGAGAATTTAGAGTTCTATAACCTGATTGATTGTGCAGGACATTTTCCATTGTAAACTAACAGTGATTTCAAATATCTATAATCTGAGTGTCAACTAAGCACCTTTCCCATTGTAAACTTATAGAGAATTCATAGTCATAAATGCTGATTGTGTGCTAGAGCATTTCCAATTGCTAACTGACACTGAATTCGTAGTTGTATAATCTGATTGTCTGCAACTAATGGTGAATTCATAGTTGTATAAGCAGATGTTCTGATAAGAAAATTTCCCATTGTAGTTGAACAGAGAATTCAGGGTTCTATAACCTGATTGATTGTGCAGGACATTTCCCTTTGAAAACTAACAGTGAATTCCATATTGTATGAGCTGATTGTCTCCAATGAACATTTCCCATTGTATACTAACAGTGAATTCAAAGTTCCATTGCCTGATCATATACTAAGAACAATTCCCATTGTAAATAATGGTGAATTCTCAGTTGTATAAGCAGATTTTCTGTGAAGCACCTTTCCCTTTATAAACTAACAGAAATTAGATTGTGTGCTATAACATTCTGCATTGCTAACTAACACTGAATTCATAGTTGTTTAAGCTGATTGTGTGCAAAGAACATTTCCCATTGTCAACTAACACAGGATTCATAGTTCTGTAAGCCGATTGTGTGTGAAGAGCATTTCTCATTGTCAACTCCTAGAGAATTCATAGTTCTATATGCTGATTGCCTGCCAAGCACATTTACCACTGTAAGGTAACAGTAAATTCAAAGTTCTATTGGCTGATCATATCCTAAGAACATTCCCCATTGTTAACTAACAGCGAATTCGTAGTTCTATAAGCTGCATGTCTATTTAGAACATTTCCCATAGAAAACTAATGTTGAATTCATAGTTGTATAAGCAGATTTTCTGTTAAGAACATTTCCCATTGTAAGATAACAGAGAATTTAGAGTTCTATATCCTGATTGATTATGCAGGACATTTCCCACTGCAAACTAGCAGTGATTTCAAATATCTATAAACTGAGTGTCAACTGAGCACATTTCCCACTGGAAACTATGAGAGAATTCATAGTTCTCTGATCTGATTGTCTACTAAGAACATTTCCATTGTAAACTAACAGTGATGTCTTAGGTGAATCAACTGATTTTCTGCTGGAACATTTCCCATGGCATACTAACTAGAATTCATAGTTCTGTAAGATGGTTGTCTATTAAGAATATTTGCCATAGAAAACTAATGTTGAATTCATAGTTGTATAAGCAGATTTTCTGCTAAGAACATTTCACATTGTAGTCCAACAGAGAATTCAGAAATCTATAAACTGCTTGACTTCGCAGGACATTTTCCATTGCAAACTAGCAGTGAATTCCATATTGTATAAGCTGATTGCCTCCTATGAACATTACCCATTGTATACTAACTGTGAATTCAAAGTTCCACTGCCTGATCATATACAAAGAATATTTCCTGTTGTAAACTAATGGTGAATTCATAGTTGCATAAGCAGATTTTCTGCAAAGCATCTTTCCCATTCTAAACTAATGGAGAATTCATAGTCGTAAACACTGATTGTGTGCTAGAACATTTCCCATTGCTAACTGACACTGAATTCATAGTTGTATAATCTGATAATCTGCAAAGAACATTTCATATTGTCAAGTAACACAGAATTCATAGCTCTGTAAGATGATTGTGAGCCAAAAACATTTCAAATTTTAAAGTAGCAGTGAATTCAAAGTTCTACTAGCTGATCATATCCTTAGAACATTCCCCATTGTTAACTCAGAATGAATTCATAGTTCTATACGCTGGTTGTCTATTAAGAACATTTTCCATAGAAAACTAACGGTGAATTCATAGTTGTATAAGAAGATTTTCTGCAAGCAACTTTCCTATTCTAAGCTCACAGAGAATTCATAGTCCTGAGTGCTGATTTTGTGCTAGAACATTTCCCATTCCTAACTAACAGTGAATTCGTAGTTGTATAAGGTGGTTTTCTGCAAAAAACATTTCCCATTGTCAACTAATAGAGAATTGGTAGTTCTGTAAGCTGATTGTGAACGAAGAACATTTCTCATTTTTAACTGCCAGAGAATACAGAGTTCTTTAAGATGATTGCCTCCAAGAACATTTCCCATTGAATTCAAAGTTCTATTGGCTGATCATATACTAAGCACATTCCCCATTAACTTACAGTGAATTCATAGTTCTCTAAGCTGGTTGTCTATTAAGAACATTTCCCAGAGAAAACTAACAGTTGATTCATAGTTGTATAAGCAGATTTTCTGCTAAGATGATTTCCCATTGTAAGGTAACAGAGAATTTAGAGTTCTACCACCTGATTGATTGCGCAGGACATTGCTCATTGCAACCTAACAGTGATTTCAAATATCTATAAACTGAGTGTCAACTAAGCACATTTCCCATTGGAAACTACCAAAGAACTCGTAGTTCTATAATCTGATTGTCTACTAAGAAAAGTTCCAGTGGGAACTAAGAGTGAATTCTCACATTAAATAGCTGATTCTCCACTGGAACATTTCCCATTTCAAACAAACACAGAATTCCTAGGTCTATAAGCTGGTTGTCTATTAAGTACATTTCCCATAGAAAAACAATGGTGAATTCATAGTTGTATACGCAGATTTTCTGCTAATAACATTTCCCAATGTAAGATAACAGAGAATTTAGACTTGTATAACCTGATTGATTGCGCAGGACATTTCCCATTGCAAACTAACAGCGATTTCTAATATCTATAAACTGAGTGTCAATCAAGCATATTTCACATTGGAAACTACCAGAGAATTCATAGTTCTATGATCTGGTTGTCTACTAGGAACATTTCCATTTTAAACTAAAGGTGAATTCTTAGGTGAATCCGCTGATTGTCTGCTACAATATTTCCCATTGCAAACTAACAGAGAATTCATAGTTCTCTACGCTGGTTGTCTAACAAGAACATTTCCCATAGAAAGCTAATGGTGAATTCATAGTTGTATAAGCAGATTTTCTGCTAAGAACATTTCCCATCGTAAGGTAACAGATAATTCAGAAGTCTATAACCTGATTGATTGTGCAGGACATTTACCTTTGCAAACTAACAGTGAATTCCATATTCTATAAGCTGATTGTCTCCTACGAACATTTCTCTTTGTATACTAACAGTGAATTCAAAGTTGCATTGCCTGATCATATACTAAGAATATTTCTCATTGTAAACTAATGGTGAATTCATAGTTGTATAAGCGGATTTTCAGTGAAGCACCTTTCCCATTGTAAATTAACAGAGAATTCATAGTCCTAAACACTGATTGTGTGCTATAACACTTCCCTTTGCTAACTAACACTGAATTCGTAGTTTTATCAGCTGACTGTCTGCAAAGAACATTTCTCATTGTCAACTAACACTAGATTTATAGATCTGTAAGCTGATTATCTGCAAAGAACATTTCCCATACTGAACTAACACAGAATTCATAGTTCTATAACCTGATTTTGGGCAAAGAATATTTTTCATTGTCTGCTGCTATAGACTTCATAGTTCTATGAGCTGATTGCGTGCCAAGAACATTTCTTACTGTCAACTACCACAGAACTCATAGTTGTATAAGCTGATTTCCTGATATATATTTTTCCCATTGTAAACTGACAGTGAATTCCCAATTCCGTATGGTCATTGTCTGCTAAGTACATTCCCCATTGAAAAGTAACAGTGAATTCATAGTTGTATAAGCAGATTTTCTGCTAAGAACAATTCCCACTGTAATATAACAGAGAATTCAGGGTTCCATAACCAGATTGACTGTGCAGGAACATGAACAATGAGTTCCTAATTCTATGTGCTGATTGTTTGCTAAGCACATTTCCCATTGTAAACTAGTAGTGAATTCATAGTTCTGTAACCAGATTTTCAGCTGAGACCATTTCTCATTGTTAACTAACAGAGAATTCATAGTAATATAACCAGATTGCCTTCTAAGCATATTTCCCATTGTAAACTAACAGTGAATTCATAATCCTGTAAACTGATAGTCTGCTAAGCACATTTTGCATTGTAACCAGTGAGTTCTTAGTTCTAAAAGATGATTGGTGCTAGAATTTTCCCAATGGAAACTAATGCAGAATTCATAGTTCTCTATGCTGATTGTCTGCGAAGAATATTTCCCATTGTAAAGTAACAGTGAATTCCTAATTCTAAGTGGCGATTGTCTGTTACACACATTTCCCATTGTAATCTAACAGTGAATACATGGGTCTATAAGCTGATTGCCTGCTAAGCACATTTCCCATTGTAAACTAACAGTGAATCAAAGTTCTATTGGCTGATCATATACAAAGAACACTTCCCATAGTTAACTATCAGTGAATTCTTACTTTCATTAGGTGGTTGTCTATTAAGAACATTTCCCATAGAAAACTAACAGTGAATGCATAGTTTTATAAGCAGATTTTGTGCTAAGAACATTTCCCATTGTAAGCGAACAGAGAATTCAGAGTTCTACAACCTGATTGATTGTGCAGGATATTTCCCATTGCTAACTACCACTGAATTCATAACTGTATAAGCTGATTGTCTGTGAAGAACATTCCCCATTATAAAGTAATAGTGAATTCCTAATTCTAAGTGCTGGTTGTCTGCTATGCACATTTCCCATTGTAAACTAGCAGTGAATTCATAGGTCTATAAGCTGAATGCCTGCAAAGCACGTTTCCCATTGTAAACTAACATTGAATCTAAATTCTATTGGCTGATAATATACAAAGAACATTTCGCATATTTAACTAACAGTGAATTCTTAGTTCCGTAAGCTGGTTGTTTATTAAGAACTTTTCCCATAGAAAACTAATGGTGAATTCATAGTTGTATAAGCAGATTTTCTGCTAAGAACATTTCCCATTGTAAGCAAACAGAGAATTCAGAGTTCTACAACCTGAATGATTTCGCAGGAAATTTCCCATTGCTAAGTAACACTGAATTCATAACTGTAAGCTGATTGTCTGCAAAGAATATTTCCCATTGTCAACTAACAGAGAATTCATTGTTATATAAGATGATGGTGTGCAAAGAATATTCCTCATTGTCAAGTACCAGAGAACTCATAGTTCTATAAGCTGATTCCCTGCCATGCACATTTCTCATTGTAAAGAAACAGTGAATTCTAAGTTCTAAAAGCTTATTGTCTGTTGCAACGTTTACCAGTGCAAACTAACACACAGTTCATAGTTGTTTATGCTGATTGTCTGCAAAGAACATTTCCCATTGTAAACTAACAGTGAATGCTTAATTCTATGTTTGGATTGCCTGCTACGCACATTCCTCTTGTAAAGTAACAGTGAATTCATAGATTTATATGCTGATTGCCTGCTAAGCACATTTCCCATTGTAAATTAACAGTGAATTCAAACTTCTACTGCCTGATCATATAAGAACCTTTCCCATAGTTAACTAACAGTGAATTCACAGTTCTATAAGCTGCTTATCTACTAAGCATATTTCCCATTTAAACAGACTGTGAATTCTTAGTTCTAAGAGCTGATTGCAGGCTAAAAACTTTTCCCAGTGCAAACTAACACAATTCATACTTCCTTACGCTGATTGTCTGCGAAGTACATTACCCATTGTACACTAACTATGAATTCCTAATTGTATGTGCTGATTGTCTGCTAAGCACATTTCCCATTGTAAACTAGTAGTGAATTCATAGGTCTGTAAACAGATTTTCAGCTAAGACCATTTCCCATTGTCAACTAAGAGACAATTCATAGTTCCATAAGGTAATTGCCTCTGAAGCTTATTTCCCATTGCGAACTAACAGTGAATTCTTAATTCTATAAGCTAATTGTCTGCTAAGCACATTTCCCATGGGAAACAGACTGTGAATTCTTAGTTCTCCAAGCTTATCCTGCTAGAACACTTTCCAGTCAAAGCTAACACAGAAATCATAGTTCCATACGCAGATTGTCTGCAAAGAACATTTCCCATTGTAAAATAACAGTGAATTCCTAATTCTATGTGCTGATTGCCTGCTATGCAAGTTTTCCATTGTAAACTGACGGGGAATTGGTAGGTCTCTAAGATGATTGACTGCCTAGCACATTTCACATTGTACACAAGCAGTGAATTAATAATTCTATGTGCTCCTTGTCTACTAAGCTTATTTTCTATTGAAAAATAATAGTGAGTTTTTAGTTCTAAAAGCTGATTGTCTGCTGGAACATTTCCCCAGGGCAAACTAACACAGAATTCATAGTTCTATATGCTGATTGTCTGCGAAGAACATTTCCCATTGTAACCTTCCACTGAGTGCTTAATTCTTATTGCAGATTGATTGCTACGCACAATTCCCATTGTATACTAAGAGTGAATTAATCAGTTTATATGCTGATTGTCTGCTAAGCACATTTTCCATTATAAACTTACAGTGAATTCAAACATCTACTGGCTGATCATATAATAACAACATTACCCAATGTTAACTAACAGTAAATTCATAGTTATAAAAGCTGCTTGTGTGCTCAGCATATTTCCGATTGTAAACTAACAGTGAATTCTTCATTCTGTATGGTGATTGTCAGCTAAGCACATTTCCAATTGTAAACGGACAGTGGAATTCTTTGTTCTAAGAGCTGATTGGCCACTAGAACATTTCACAGTGCAAACTAACATAGAATTCTTAGTTCTTTATGCTAATTGTCTGTGAAGAACATTACCCATTGTAAACTTACAGTAAATTCCTCATTCTATGTGCTGATTGTCTGCTAAGCACATTTCCCATAGTTAACTGGAAGTGAATTCATAGGTGTGTAAGCAGATTTTCATCTAAGACCATTTCCCATTGTCAACAACAGAGAATTCATAGCTCCATAAGCTAATTGCCTGCAAAGCTTATTTCCCATTGTACCCTGACAGGGAATTCCTAATTCTGTATGGTGATTGCCTGCTAAGCACACTTCCCATTGTAATCTAACAGAAAATTCACAATTTTATAAGCTAATTGTCTGCTCAGCACTTCTTCCATTGTAAATGGACAGTGAATTCTTAGTTCTAAATGCTGATTGTCTACTAGAACATTTCCCAGTGGAAACTAACACAGAATTCATACTTCCTTAGGCTGATTGTGTACAAAGAACACTACCCATTGTAAACTAACAATGAATTCCTAATTGTATGTGCTAATTGTCTGCTAAGCACATTTCCCATTCTAAACTACAAGTGAATTCCTAGGTCTACAAGCTAATAGCCTGCTAGGCACATTTCACATTGTCAACTAACAGAGAATGCATAGTTCTATAAGCAGATTGCCTGGTAAGCTTATTTCCCATTGTAAACTAACAGTGAATTCCTAATTCTGTATGGTGATTGTCTGCTAAGCACATGTCCCATTGTGAAAGGACAGTGAATTCTTAGTTCTAAAAGCTGATTGTCTGGAAGAACATTTCTGATTGCCAACTAACACAGAATTCTTAGTTCTTTACTCTGATTGTCTGCAAAGAACATATCCCAAGGTAAACTCACAGTGAATTCCTAATTCTGTGTGTTGATTATCTGCTATGCACATTTCTGATTGTAAACTTACAGTGAATTCAGAGGTCTATAAGCTGATTGCCCACAAAGCACATTTCCCATTGTATAATAAGAGTGAATTCAAAGTTCTATTAGCTGATTTTCTTCCATGAATATTTCTTTTTGCAAACTAAGAGTGAATTCAAATATGTATAAGCTGAGTGTCAACTGAGCACATTTTTCATTTGAAGCTACAAGAGAATTCATCATTCTATGAGCTGATTCTCTATTAAGAACATTTCCCATCATAAACTAACAGAGAATTTTTAGGTGAATCACCTGATTGTCTGCTGGAACATTTCCCATTGCAAACTAACACTGAATTCACAGTTCTTTACAGTGATTGTCTGCGAAAAACATTACCCATTTTAAACTAAAAGTGAATTCCTAATTCTATGTGGTGATTGTCTACTAAGCACATTTCCCATTGTAAAATACAAGTGAATTCATATATTTATAAGCAGATTTTCAGCTAAGTACATTGCCCATTGTCAACTCACAGAGAATTCATAGTTCTATAAGCCTACTGCCTGCTAAGCATATTGCCCACTGTAAACTAACAGTGAATTCCTTATTCTGTATGGTGATAGTCTACTAAGCACATTTACCATTGTAAACTAAGAGTGAATTCATAATTCTATAAGGTGATTGTCTGCTAAGCACATTCCCATTACAAACGAAGGGTGAATCCTTAGATCTATATTCTGATTGGCTGCTACAATATTTCCCAGTGCAAACTAACACAGAATTCATGGTTCTATCCACTGATTGGCTGCAAAGGACTTTTCCCATTGTAATCTAACAGTGAATTCAAAGTTCTATTGCCTGATCATATAATAAGACCATTTCCCATTGTTAACTAACAGTGAATTTATTCTTCTATAAGTTGGTTGTTGAGGAGATTCAGATGGGCTAAGCATGAGAATCAATTCTCAGAGTGTCCTTGGAGCAGGGGGAACTGAAGTCATGGGACTTCCACAAGCTGAAGTCAACCAGATGCATACTTCTTGGCCACAAGACTGAATGTTTTGCCTATGCTCAGGCCTCTTGAGAATGTGGTTTCTGCTTAGATAAAGGTGTTTTGCATGCCTGAGTTACTTTGAAGTTTAATTGGGAACATAAACCATCACTGCTTTCTTCAGAGTTATTAAGAAAGAAGTTATACTATCTCTCAGCTATTGTGTGCACTAGAAAAACTGTTTGAAAAAACAACACCTGGTGTGTATGAAGTGACTTTCTTTCATGATTACTTTCTGTACATAAACGAACAAAACAAGAAATAAAGTATGCAGTTGCAGTTGCATTTGAGTCAGCTTTTCTGCATCCCCTGTGTCCCGATTTTGTCGAGACCCTTACCCAGGGACCCCAACGCACTAGATGTTGACAGTTGGTGTCCGAACAGGGACCCTGAAGATGGATATTTAGGAAGGGTGAGTAGAAAAGTTTACTACGGGGTAGTGGGACAAGCTAAATCTACTCCTTATTTTTCTGTGCTAAAGCAGTTATTAAAGGCTCCTGGTGCTCATGTATCTTCTTCTTATTTAGAGCAATGCTTAAATGTTATACAAGAATATAATCCTTGGTTTCTTGAATAAGGGACATTAGATCCAGGGAACTGGCAGCAAGTAAAGAGAAATGTGGAAAAGGCTGTCAGGGGAAAAAATTCCCTTGTGATTTTGGTCCATACGGGTTTTTACTTATACAATTTTAAAGGCTATTAATGAAGAAAATTTAATAGCTGAGTTGAAAAAGGAAGCCTCTCCTTCCGTTAGAGTTGGATTTAGATAATGACATGATGCAATTAATTTCTGCAGATCAAACAGAATTAATGACTGCAGAACCTTTTGTACCTCCCCCTGCTGATATTTCTGAAGTTGCCTTGACAGATAAAGGTATAGAAAGTATATTATCTGAAATGATGGAGAAAATTGTTAAAATTCAGAATAAATGTCAGGATCAAGTTACGTTGCCAAAAACGATGGTAACTTCTTTTGATAAAACTTGCTCGGCTCAGCGGAGTGTGAATTTTGTCTCAGAGCAGGAGGAGGATAAACTCAATTCTACTACTGACTCTGAGGATGAATTTCCTAGTTATTCTTTTCCAGTTATTAGACCAGGTCCAGATGCACAGGGCATTGCACAACTACCTCGTTATAGTGGCATTGACTTTGATCATATAACAAGAATGAAAAAAGCTGTCAGTCTTTATGGACCTCAATCTCACTATGTTAAAGAATTACTTAGTGGGGTTGCTAGACATTATAATAATTGGGCTCCTGAGGATTGGAAAATTGTAGCTAGAGCTTTACTAAAGGATACTGAATATTTACAATGGCAAATGTGGTACATGGACTTTTCTGCTGATCAAGTTTGGGAAAATGCACAGAGTCAGAATCCTGTGGTGAGAGCTATCACGTACCCTATGATATCTGGTACAGGTCAATATGATACCATTGATCAACAAATTAATGCTCCAGAACAGATTCATGAGCAATTGAAAGAAATAGCTTTAAATGCATGGGATTGCATAAAACCTGTTGGTGAACATTATGGGTCATGGACTAAAGTAATTCAAAAGCCTAATGAACCTTATGTAGATTTTGTAGCCAGATTAAACAAAGTTATTGATAGAACAGTGTTGGGGAAGATGTAAGAAAACAATTGCTAAAAATGCTGGCTTATGAAAATGCTAATGAGGATTGTAAGAGGGCTATTCTACCAGTAAAAAAAACAGGAGATATTAATAAGTATCTTCATGCTTGTAAAGATCTTTTGTCTGAATCTCACAAGATGCAGTTATTTGCTGAAACCATGGCTGCTACATATAACAAGTTACAACAAACAAAGGAGGGATTAAAATGTGTTGGATGTGGGGCTTTAGGTCATATGAAAAGGAACTGTCCGAAAATAAAAATAGGTAATAATACTCTTCATAAAAGTCCTGGCATTTGTCCAAAGTGTGAAAGAGGAAAGCATTAGGTTAGGGATTGTAAATCTAAGTCAGATAAATTTGGAATTGCATTAAAGAAAACTATGAATGCATACACCATGTCAGGAAAGTCCGATACGGGCCAGCCTCGTGGCCCCGGACAAATGAACAAGGCTACCCCACCTTTTTTTTCCCCTCTGGCCAGCAACTACTGCAAGTGCCACAGTGGACATACCAGCCATAGAGAACTTTGTGTTATGAGCTGGACCTATATGACAGAGTAAAGACAGGGTTATATGGACCACTACCTGATGGGACATTTGGATTATTAACACGTAGATCTAGCATAACTTCTAAAGGTATTTTTGTTCACTCAGGAATTATAGATAGTGACTATCAGGGGGAAATACAAGTCATTATGACTTCTGTTATAGATTATGAAATCAAAAAAGGGATTATATTGCTCAATTGTTACTTCTACCCTATATATCAATAAGAAGTTCTGATAATATTCGACAAGGAGGATTTGGTAGCAGTGAATTTCAAAAGGTGCATTGGATTATGCAAATTGGTAATAAACAACCATTAATTTCATTTTATCTTAATGATAAAGCTTTACAGGAATGATAGATACCAGATCAGATATAACTATTATTCAAAAAACATTTTGGCCATCACATTTACCTATTATTATTATTCCTTGCAATATTAGAGGAGTAGGAGTAAGTTCTGCCCCAGTAAAAACTATAGAACAAAGCTCTTCCTTTGTTACTTTAGATACCAAAGATGGCCAAAGAGCTATTATTAAACCTTATGTTCTAGATACTGCTGTAACTATACTTGGCGGAGATGTAATGGAGCATTGGGGTGCTCATATACATTTTTAATAATATTATAGATGGAACCCTTAAAAATATTATGGAAAAGTGGTGAACCCTTGTTGATTGAACAATGGCCATTATCAAAGATAAAATTAGAATCAGCACATGAATTGGTTAAAGAACAATTAAATAAAGCACATATAGAACCTTCTACTTCTCCTTGGAACTCACCTATATTTGCAATAAAAAAGAAGTCAGGGAAAATGGCTATTACTTACAGATATGAGAGGAGTTAATGCCACTGTGATTCCTATGGGAGCTTTGCAACCAGGAATACCGTCTCCTACCATGTTACCTCAAAATTGGCCAGTACTTGTAATTGTCCTTCAAGATTGTTTTTTAACTATTCCAGTACACAAAGAAGATTGTAAATGATTTGCCTTTTCTATTCTGCAAGTCAGTAATACAGGGCCTCAGGCCAGGTATCAATGGAAAGTATAACCACAGGGAATGGTGAATTCTCCTACCATGTGTCAAATATATGTTGATCATGCTTTAAAGCCTGTTAGGAAGAAAAGGCCTATGGTATACATAGCTCATTATATGGATGATATATTATTTTGTGCTCCACAAATAGAAATGCTAGATAATATTTTACAAAACCTTCCTACACTATTTTGCCCATATGGATTAGTGATTGCTCCTGAAAAAAATTCAAAGATATAGCTTAATTAAATATTTAGGATTTTCTATTACCAGACTGTATGTAATGCCTCAGAAAATATCCTTATGAACTGATAATTTGCAAACTCTGAATGATTTCCAAAAACTATTGGGTGACATTAATTGGTTGCAGCCAACTATAGGAATTCCCACTTATAAATTGCAACATTTATTTTCATTATTACTGGGAGATCCTAATTTGCATAGTTCTAGGATATTAACTACAGAAGCTAAAAAAGAATTAGAATTTGTTGAAGAACGTATTAAAAGTACCTTTTTACATAGAGTTAATTTACAAAATCCTATTACATTGTTAATATTGAACACTTTCAATTATCCAACTGCCATATTAGCTCAACAAACTAATATCCTTGAGTGGATCTATACTCGGCATACTTATCCTAAAAGATTGACTACTTGTGAAGGGATGGTAGCTAGATTAATCATTAACGGTAGGCAAAGATGTATTAAATTGATAGGATACAATTGTGCTACTATTGTATTTCCACTTACTAAAGAAAAAGTAGAATAATTATTTCAATTGAGTGAACCTATACAACAGGCATTGGTTTCTTTCACTGGACAATTTGAGTATCATTTTCCATCTAATAAATTTTGGGATATTTTTAGAAGACAAGAATTTATTATTTCTCCAATAATTGCTTTACATCCTTTAAGTAATGCGTGAACTGTTTTTAGTGATGGTTCCAAAACTAAAAGTGCATATTGGTCTGAGAATAAATATTGACATGAATTTACTACATTGACCTCTGTACAACAAAATGGAATATATCCTATAATAAGAATTTTACAAGATTTTCAAGAAGAATTAAATATAGTTTCTGATTCAGCATATGTTGTGAATATAGTTAGAGACATTGCTACATCAATAGTCCATAATGCTAAGAAAGGCATATTGCAATTATTTCAACAATTACATGTTTTATTAAATAATACGAATTATAGAATTTTTAGTACTCATATAGGGTCTCATAGTAAACTGCCAGGCTATCTTACTTATGGTAATGCTCAAGTAGATAAACTAGTTGCATTTGCAACCCCTCAGGAAGAACATCATTTACATACTAATGCTAATCATTTGCATGTTACTTACAAAATTCCCTATTCCCAAGCTAAGCAAATTATTCATAATTGTCCCATATGTAAGCTTCTACATTTATGTAGTCGTATAGCAGGAGTTAATCCTAGAGGAGCTGCTCCTGATGATTTATGGCAAATGGATCTTACACATGTTCCTGAATTTGGAAAATTATCATATGTACATGTTTCCATAGATACTTATTCTAAATTTGTATGGGCTACACCTCTTTCAGGTGAAAGAACTGTTCATGTTATTCAACATCTATTGGAGTCTACGGCTGTGATGGGTTCTCCTGGTACACTTAAAACTGATAATGGCCCTGAATATGTATCTTCAAAGTTTGCACAATTCTGTACATTATATCAAATTAAACATATTACAGACATTAAATATAAACCACAAAGTCAAGCTTTAGTTGAACGAGTTCATGCAACTTTAAAAACTCAAATTAAAAAGGAGGGAAAACATAGACAGTGGAATGGACCTTATATGGAATTTACAAAATAATCCAAGAACTATTATGCCTCAAGTCTTGTTTATTGTTAATTTTCTTAATTTGCCACAGGGTGAAATTTTGACATGAGCAGATAGGCATTTCCAGTCTTCTGCATGACTTCCAAAGGACCCTTTGCCTGTATGGGTAAAATTTGCACAAGATGCAGAATGGGTTACTGCACAATTGTTGGTACAAGGGAGAGGGTGTGATTTGATTGTTTTGCAGGATGGCCACCAATTTTGGCTCCCTGGATGATGGATGCGCTCCTGCTATTCAGAGTGATGAAGGAAAGATATTTACGGCTCCTCACAGGAATAAAAGTTCTTGTCTTTACCCGGAGGTGTCCCATGGGCATGGGGAAGCATTGACGAGTGCTATGGCTCATCTGATGCTGAAATATGATCTTCATCATCGGCCTGCTCCTTTGCCGACTTGGGGTCAAATAAAATCCCTGTGGGCTCAAGGGCAGAGTCTGATGCAATGTACAGGAATCCTTGCAATGCATAAAATTTGTTTATCTCTATGTGTGCCCTTCTGACAATTCAATCTGCCACAGGGAGTAATGTGAGTTATTCGGCTTACATTCCTAAACCGCCTATGCTTGAGCCTGTTACTTGGGGGGATATGGATCTTTTAGTTTATACCACACCTCCTATACTGTCACCTCCTTGGAATAATTTGACTTATTTAAATGTGCATGATGGCACTGAGTATAATTTTACACATCAGGGTGAGCAACTTCCTATATGTTTGGGTCAGGAGCCTTGTTTAAGTATGGGATATCAACATTGGATTGCTCCTGGGATAGATATTACAGGCTCAGGCACCCATCTACAAACGTTATCTGCTTGGTCCATAAATCAGACTTGGGAGAATATTACTTATTCATTTGAATAATCTACTCCACACTGTAGTGACTTATAGTGATTTAAAATATCAGCCTATTCTTTGGGAAAAACTGTTTAGGAAAGTTTGGTAAAATAATACGATGCAACTGGATAAATTGGGGCCCTTATGCTCAATTTCTTAATACTTCTTCTGATTTGAATGTTACCAGATGTTATGTGCTTAATATTACCAGGATGAATACAGCCAGTAATGACACCTTAAGAGGATCTCATTGGATGGCTTGCGGAGATGGTGGAATCAGTGGCAATTGCATCACTGCATTGCACTTTCTGATGGCTATTCAAACACATATTTGGAAAGTTGCTGCAACGCTCTTTCCTATGAAACTTTTTAATGGATCATTTTCTGGAACTTCGCAATCTGCATCACAATATAAATTTACATTATTTGCTATGAATAATATTACTGCTTGCATTCCATTGGCTCATGTATTTCTATTGGGATCTTTCAGTTTCACTAAAGGGACCATTTGTTATTATTGTAAACTATTTCCTTGTCTTAATTCATCTACTAAATATGATATACATAATCAATCTATTATGATTCTTAAACAAAAAACTCATGTTACAGAACATTGAATTCACAGTTTGTTTGCAATGTGAAATGTTCTTCGTAGACAGTCAGGTTATAGAACATAGAATTCCCTGTGAGTTGACAGTGGGAAACGTTGTTAGAAGACAAAGAATTTTCACAATATTGAATTCCCTTTAGTTGATACTGGGAAACTTACAAGGACACAAGGAGTTATAGAACTTTGAATTCAGTGATGGTTTACAATGGAATCACTCACAACACACAGCCATGTAAGAGAACATTGAATTCACAGTTTGTTTGCAATGGCAAATGTTCTTCATAGAAAATCAGCTTATACAACATTGAATTGCCTGTTAGTTGATAGTTGGGAATATTGTTAGATGAGAAAGAGATTTTAGAACATTGCATTCTTTCTAGTTTACAATGGGAAAAGGTCTTAGTACACAAGGAATTATAGAACTTTGAACTCGCTGTTAGTTTAATAATGGGAATCATTCACAATACACAGTCATGTTACAGAACTTTGAATTCCCACTAAGTTTGCAATAGCAAGTGTTCTTCATAGACAGTCAGTTTAGAGAACATTGAATTCGTTTTTTGTATAGAGAGTGGAAACTTTGTGAGAAGACAAAGAGCTTTTAGAACATTGAATTCTCTTTAGTTTACAATGTGTAATGTTTTTATTACATTGGGAACATACAGATCTTTCAATTCACTGTTAGTATTCAATGCAAAACATTCAACGTACACAATCCCCTTACAAAAGTTTGCATTCCCTCTATGTTTACAGAAGAAAATTATTCTTTCTAAACCCTCAGCTTATAGGGCATTGAAATCCCTGTTGGTTTAAAATGTTTAATGTTTTGAGCAGACAATCCGCTTGTAGAACGTTGAATTCACTGTTAGTTTACAAGGGGTATTGATCACAATACACAATCATGTTCCAGAACTTTGAATTCACAATTTCTTTGCAATGGCAAAAGTTCTTTGTAGACATGCAGCTTACTCAACATTCAATTCCCAGTTAATTTACAATGGGAAACATTGTTAGAGGACAAAAAACTTTTAGAACATTGAATTCCCTTTAGGTTATACTGGGAAACGTATAAGGACACAAGCAGTGATAGAACGTTGAATTCAGTGACGGTTTACAATGGGAATCACTCACAATACACAGCCACTTAACAGAATGTGGAATTCACAGTTTGTTTGCAATGGCAATATTCTTCATAGACAATCAGCTTATACAACATTGAATTCCCGGTTAGTTTACAGTGGGAAACGTTGTTAGAAGACAAAGAACTTTCACAACATTGAATTCCCTTTAGATAATAATAGGATATGTTCTTAGTACACAAGGAGTGATAGAACTTTGTGTTAGCTGTGAGTTTACAATGGGGATCACTGACAATACACAGTCATGTTACAGAACTTTGAATTCACAGTTTGTTTACAATGGCAAATGTTCTTCATAGACAATCAGCTTATACAACATTGAATTCCCTGTTAGTTAGGAGTGGCAAACATTGTTAGAAGTCCAAGAACTTTTACAACATTGAACTCCCTTTAGCTTATAATGGGAAAAGTTCATAGGGCACAAGGAGTTAAAAGATGGTGAATTTACTGTTAGCTTACAATGGGAATCATTCGCATTACACAGTCACATTACAGAACTTTGAACTCTCAGTTTGTTGCAATGGTAAATGTTCTTCATAGACAGTCAGGTTATATAACATTGAATTCCCTGTTAGTTGATAGTGGGAAACATTGTTAGAAGAGAAAGAGATTTTAGAACATTACATTCCTTTCAGTTTACAGTGGGAAAAGTTCTTAGTACACAAGTAGTTATAGAACTTTGAATTCACTGTTAGTTTACAATGGAAATATTTGCAAAACACAGCCATGTAATGGAACGTTGAATTCACAGTTTGTTTACAGTGGCAATGTTCTTTGTGCACAATCAGCTTATACAACATTGAATTCCCGGTTAGTTTACAGTGGGAAACGTTGTTAGAAGACAAAGAACTTTCACAACATTGAATTCCCTTTAGTTGATACTGGGAAACGTATAAGGACACAAGGAGTTATAGAACATTGAATTCAGTGACGGTTTACAGTGGAATCACTGACAATGCACAGCCATGTAAGAGAACATTGAATTCACAATGGCAAATGTTCTTTGTAGAAAATCAGCTTATAGAACATTGAATTGCCTGTTAGTTGACAGTTGTAAACATTGTTAGACAAGAAAGAGATTTTAGAACATTGCATTCCTTTTAGTTTAGAATGGAAATCGTTCCTAGTACACAAGGAATTATAGAACTTTGAATTCACTGTTAGTTTAACAATGGGAATCATTTGAAATACAGTCATGTTACAGAACTTTGAATCCCCAGTTAGTTTGCAATAGCAAGTGTTCTTCGTAGACAGTCAGCTTAGAGAACATTGAATTCCCTGTTTGTTTAGAGAGCGAAAATGATGTGAGAAGACATAGAGCTTTTAGAACATTGAATTCCCTTTAGTATACAATGCAAAATGGTATTTCACAGGGAGCTCATACATCTTTCAATTCACTGTTATTTTCCCATGGGAAACGTTGAACGTACAGAATCCCCTTACAAAGTTTGCTTTCCCTCTATGTTTACAATGAAAATTGTTCTTACTAGACTGCCCATTTATAGGGCTTTGAAATCCCTGTTGGTTTAAAATGTTTAATGTTCTGAGCAGACAATCAGCTTGTAGAACTTTGAATTCACTGTACGTTTAAAATGGGAATTGTTCGCAATACATAATCATGTAACAGAACTTTGAATTCAGAGTTTGTTTCCAATGCGAAATGTTCTTTGTAGACAGTCAGCTTACAGAACATTGACTTCCCTGTTAGTTTACAGTGGCAAACATTGTTAGAAGACAAAGAACTTTTGCAACATTGAACTCCCTTTACTTTATAATGGGAAACGTTCATAGGACACAAGGAGTTACAGACAGTGAATTTACTGTTAGTTTACAAAGGGAATCATTCACAATACACAGTCATGTAACAGAACTTTGAATTCTCCGTTTGCTTGCAATGGTAAATCTTATTCATAGACAGTCAGGTTATACAACATTGAATTCCCTGTTATTTGACAGTGGGAAACATTGTTAGAAGACAAGGAATTTTCACAACATTGAATTGCCCTTAGTTGATACTGGGAAATGTATAAGGACATAAGGAGTTATAGAACTTTGAATTGAGTAATGGTTTACAATGGAATTACTCACAATACACAGCCACATAAGAGAATATTGAATTCGTAGTTTGGTTGCAATGGCAAATGTTCTTCATAGAAAATCAGCTTATACAACATTGAATTGCCTGTTATTTGACAGTTGGGAACATTGTTAGATGAGAAAGAGATTTTAGAACATTGCATTCCTTTTAGTTTACAATGGGAAAAGGTCTTAGTACACAAGGCATAATAGAACTTTGAACTCACTGTTAGTTTAACAATGGGAATCATTCGCAATACACAGTCATGTTACAGAACTTTGAATTCCCAGTAACTTTGCAATAGCAAGTGTTGTTCATGTACAGTCAGTTTAGAGAACATTGAATTCCTTTTTGTTTAGAGAGTGGAAACGTTGTGAGAAGACAAAGAGTTTTTAGAACATTGAATTCCCGTTAGTAAATAGTAGGAAACGCTCTTCGTACACAAGGAGTTCTGGAACTTTGTGTTAACTGTGAGTTTACAATGGGAATCACTCACAATAAACAGGGATGTTACAGAACTTTGAATTCACACTTTGTTTTCAATGGCAAATGTTCTTTGTCGATAATCAACTTATACAACATTGAATTCCCTGTTAGTTAACAGTGGCAAACGTTGTTAGAAGTGAAAGAACTTCTACAACATTGAACTCCCTTTAGCTCATAATGGGAAACATTCATAGGACACAAGGAGTAAAAGATGGTGAATTTACTGTTAGTTTATAATGTGAATCATTCTCATTACACAGTCACATTACAGAACTTTGAATTCTCAGTTTGTTTGCAATGCTAAATCTTCTTCGTTGACAGTCAGGTTATAAAACATTGAATTCCCTGTTAGTTGATAGTGGGAAACATTGTTAGAAGAGAAAGAGATTTTTGAACATTGCATTCCTTTTAGTTTACAGTGCAAAAGGATCTTAGTACACACATAGTTATAGAACCTTGAATTCACTGTTAGTTTACAACAGAATCATTCACAAAACACAGCCACGTAACGGAACATTGAATTCACAGTTTGTTTGCAATGGCAATGTTCTTCGTAGACAATCAGCTTATACAACATTGAATTCATGGTCAGTTTAGAGTGGGAAACATTGTTAGAAGACAAAGATCTTTCAAAACATTGAATTCCCTTTAGTTGATACTGGGAAACTTATATGGACAAAAGGAGTTACAGAACATTGAATTCAGTGATGGTTTACAATGGAATCACTGACAATGCACAGCTACGTAAGAGAACATGGCATTCACAGTTTGTTTAAAATGGCAAATGACCTTCGTAGAAAATCAGCTTATGCAACATTGAATTGCCTGTTAGTTGACAGTTGGAAACATTTTTAGATGAGAAAGAGGTTTTAGAACATTGCATTCCTTTTAGTTTAGAATGGGAAAAGTTCTTAGAACACAAGGAATTATAGAAATTTGAAATTCACTTTTAGTTTAACAATAGGAAGCATTCGCAATACACAGTCATAGTACAGAACTTTGAATTCCCAGTTAGACTGCAATAGCAAGTGCTCTTTCTAGAGTGTCAGCTTAGAGAACATTGAATTCCCTGTTTGTTTAGAGAGCGGACACGTTTTCAGAAGACAAAGAACTTTCACAACATTGAACTCCCTTTTGTTTATAATGGGAAAATTTCATAGGACAGAAGGAGTTATAGACGGTGAATTTACTGTTAGTTTACAATGGGTATCATTCACAACACACAGTCACCTTACAGAACTTTGAACTCTCAGTTTGTTTGCAATGGTAAATCTTCTTCGTAGACAGTGAGGTTATAAAACATTGCATTCCCTGTTAGTTGACAGTTGGAAACGTTGTTAGAAGAGAAAGATATTTTAGAACATTGCATTCCTTTTAGTTTACATTGGGAAACGTTCTTAGTACACAAGTCATTATAGAACTTAGAATTCACTGTTATTTTACCATGGAATCATTCGCAAAACACAGCCATGTAACAGAAAATTAAATTCACAGTTTGTTTGCAAAGGCAATGTTCTTCGTACACAATCAGCTTATACAACATTGAATTCCTGGTTAGTTTCCAGTGGGAAACGTTGTTAGAAGACAAAGAATTTTCACAAAATTGAATTCCCTTTAGTTGCTACTGGGAAATGTATAAGGACACAAGGAGTTATAGAACGTTGAATTCAGTGATGGTTTACAATGGAATCACTCACATTACACAGCCACGCAAGAGAATGTTGAATTTACAGTTTGTTTGCAATGCCAAATGTTCTTCATAGAAAACCAGCTTATAGAACATTGAATTTCCTGTTAGTTGACAGTTGGGAACGTTGTTAGATGAGAAAGAGATTTAAGAACATTGAATTCCTTTTAGTTTACAATGGGAAAAGTTCTTAGTATACAAGGAATTGTAGAACTTTGAATTTTCTGTTAGTTTAACAATGGGAATCATTTGCAATACACAGTCATGTTACAGAACTATGAATTCCCAGTTAGTTTCTAAAAGCAAGTGTTCTTCTTAGACAGTCTGCATAGAGATCATTGAATTCCTTGTATGTTTAGAGAGCGGAATCTTTCTTAGAAGACAAAGAGCTTTTAGAACATTGAATTCCCTTTAGTTTACAATGTGAAATGTTGTTATTTCACAAGGAGCTTATAGATCTTTCAATTCACTGTTAGTTTTCAATGGGAAATGTTCAATGTACACAAGACCCTTACAAAAGTTTGCATTCCCTCTATGTTTACAGTGAAAATTGTTCTTACTAGACCGTAAGTTTATATAGGGCATGAAAATCCCTTTGGATTAAAATGTATAATATCCTGAGAAAAAATGAGCTTGTAAAACTTTGAATTGACTGTTAGTTTACAAGGGGAATCGTTTGCAATACACAATCATGTTACAGAACTTTGAATTCACAGTTTGTTTGCCATGTGAAATGTTCTTCGTAGACTGTCAGCTTACAGATCATTAACTTCCCTTACAGTTGACATTGGAAAACATTCGGAGAAGAAGAAGAACTTGCAGAACATTGAATTCCCTTTAGTTTATAACGGAAAACGTTCATAGGACACAAGGAGTTATAGAAGTGAATTTACCGTTAGTTTACAAAGGGAGTCATTCGCAATACAAAGTCACGTTACAAAACTTTGAATTCTCAGTTTGTTTGCAGTGGCAAATCTTCTTCCTAGACAGTCAAGTTATAGAACATTGAATTCCCTGTTAGTTGACAGTGGGAAACGTTGTTACAGATGAAAGAGATTGTAGAAGATTGCATTCCTTTTAGTTTACAGTGGGAAACTTTCTTAGTAAACAAGTAGTTACAAAACTTTGAATTCACTGTTAGCTTACTACAGAATCATTCATAAAACACAATGATGTTAGAGAACTTTGAATTCATAGTTTGTTTGCAATGGCAATGTTCTTCGTAGACAATCAGCTTATACAACATTGAATTCCCGGTTAGTTTACAGTGGGAAATATTGTAAGAAGACAAAGAACTGTCACAACATTGAATTTTCTTTAGTTAATAATAGGAAACGTTCTTAGTACACAAGGAGTAATAGAACTTTGTGTTAACAGTGAGTTTACAATGAGAATCACTCACAATACACAGTCATGTTACAGACTTTGAATTCATGGTTTGTTTGCAATGGCAAACGTTCTTCGCAGACAATCAGCTTATACAACATTGAATTCCCTGTTAGTTTACAGTGGGAAACATTGTTAGAAGACACAGAACTTTGACAACATTGAACTCCCTTTAGTTTATAATGGGAAACGTTCTTAGGACACAAGGAGTTATAGACGGTAAATTTACTGTTAGTTTACAATGGGAATCATTCGCAATACACAGTCACGTTACAGAACGTTGAATTATCAGTTGGTATTCAATGGTAAATCTTCTTCTGAGACAGTTAGGACATAGAACACTGAATTCCCTGTTAGGTGACTGTGGGAAACATTGGAGGAAGAGAAAGGGATTTGAGAACATTGCATTCATTTCAATTTGCAGTGGGAAACGTTCTTAGTACACAAGTAGTTATACCACTTTGAATTCACTGTTAGTTTAAAATGGAATCATTCACAAAACACAGCCACTTTACCGAACATTGAATTCACAGTACGTTTTCAATGGCAATGTTCCTCGCAGACCATCAGCTTATACTACATTGAATTCCTGGTCACTTTAAAATGGGAATGGTTGTTAGAGGAGAAACAACTTTCACAATACTGAATTCCCTTTTGTTAATAATAGGAAACGTTCTTAGTACACAAGCAGTTACATAACTTTGAATTCACTGTTAGTTTACAATGGAATCATTCACAAAACACAATCATGTTAGAGATTTTTGAATTCACAATTTGTTAGCAATTGCAAATGTTCTTCGTAGACAAGCAGCTTATACAACATTGAATTCCCGGTTAGTTTACAGTTGGAAGCGTTGTTAGACGACAAGGAACTTTTACAACATTCAATTCCCTTCAGATAGTACTGGGTAACGTATAAGGACACAAGGATTATAGAATATTGTATGCAGGGATGGATTACAATGGGAATCACTCACAATACACAGCCACATAACAGAACGTTGAATTCACAGTTTGTTGCAATGGCAATGTTCTTCGTAGACAACCAGCTTATACAACATTGAATTCCCGGTTAGTTTACATTGCGAAAAGTTGTTAGAAGACAAAGGACTTTCACAACATTGAATTTTCTTTAGATAATAATGGGAAACGTTCTTAGTACACAAGGAGTAATAGAACTTTGTGTTAACAGTGAGTTTACAATGAGAATCACTCACAATACACAGTCATGTTACAGAACTTTAAATTCATGGTTTGTTTGCAATGGCAAAGGTTCTTCGTAGACAATCAGCTTATACAACATTGAATTCCCTGTTAGTTTAGGGCAGTAAACATTGTTAGAAGACAAAGAACTTTTACAACATTGAACTCGCTTTAGTTTATATTGGAAAACGTCCATAGCACAGAAGGAGTTGTAGACGGTGAATTTACGGTTACTTTATTATTTTTTTATTTATTTTTTATTAGTCAGTTCTGTATTCAGCAAATACAGTCAGTTTGGTACCATTATTAGGCTCATCCATGACCTACCCTCTCCCCTTGGCCCCTCCTTGTTGAGGTATACGGGTCATGCATTGTGGAGTTAGCCCACAGTTATGGGTAAGATAAATGTCTCTGCATATCATGACCCAACATGTGACTCTGACATTCTTTCTGCCCCCTCTTCCGCAAAATTTCCCTGAGCCATGTTGGGTTCATTTTTGGTCTGCTTCAGTGATGAGGTGTTGGGGGCCTCTGAGGCTCTGGCTCTCTGATTTGGTAGGAGTTGATTTTTCTCTGTGCTGATCTCCTTCCCCCTTGTGCTGGTATCCGGTTCATCAGGAAAACAGCCCCCTTGCTTGTTTCTCCAATTTTTCTTAGTTTCAGCCGGGGCCCTTTTGAGGTATGATGGGGTGGCTCTCTCCTTAGGATCTACATCTATCTGAAAAAGAGAAGCAGATTCTCCAACGGAGAGTAAGTTAGCACCAGGACAAATGAGATAACCCTTACTTTTTTATAGAGAATTTAATAGGTGTAGGCCCCCTTGTAGCCCACAATTGATGGTAGCTTGATATTGGAGAGTGGGCTTATGTTTGGATCTGGTTCTGACTTATTTCCCAGCTCCAGCTATGGGTCCCATACCAGTGAGGGGATCAGTTAGTCAAATTGAGAGCAGTTGGTTCCCCACCATGGCTGTGTGCCACCACTGCACTTGTGTGGGCATCACAAGTTATTTGCTGCTTAGTAGGTTGGACCATGCATTGCTTTGATAGATATTGGTCAATTTCCCCCAGTCGCCCATGTAGCACTTTCTGGCACTAGACGCGCTGACTGTCTAGGGACTGACTCTCTTCCAACTTCCAGCCATGCCATTCTAATTTGCATGTCCATCACATAAGGTATCTTCAGCAGTAGGGTCTTACCACTAACCTTTGGTGGGTAATCAAGTACTTTGACAGAAATCTGTCTGTCTTTTAGGAAACCTTGTAGGTCTCTCTGATCAAAAGCTCATTGTGGATGATAGCCCCATGCTGGCTCTGGGAGTTACAGGTCAGTGCCCACTAAGTAAATGAGGAAAAAGATAACTAATATACAAGAGTTAGAGATAAGAGAGAGAGAGAGACAGGGAGAGGGGAAGTGAGGGAGGGAAGATGTAGGAGATTAAGGTTAGTCTTAATCTTATACTCTCCAGTGTCCTGTGGTTCAGGTGTTCCCTGTATGGGCCTGGTGGAGGATCAGCCATTTGGTCTGTCTTTTAGTAAGTAGAAGATTATGGTACCATTGCCGTTTGGATCTATATTTGTGTTTCCCACCCCTTTGATGCCCTCCCCTCCCTCCCCTTCCATCCTAGTGTCTAGTCTAGGAGATGCTTGCTGGGTATGTAAGGTATCTTCAGTAGATTCAGGTTAGGTGCTGAAGATGAGTGAGACTATGTGGCGATTTTTTTTTTTTCTGTGATTGGGTAGTTCACTGAGAATGATCTGTTCCAGGTTCAACCATTTTACCCCAAATTTCATTGTGTCATTTTTTCTTACTGCTGTATAGAATGCCATTGTGTAGATATACCACATCTTAGTTATCCATTCTTCTAGTGATGGACATCTGGGTTGATTCCAGCTCTTAGCTATTACAAATTGAGCTGCTATAAACATGGTTGAGCAAATCTCTTTAGTCTGTGGTTTGAAGGTTTTAGGGTAGATGCCCAGCAAGGGAATAACTGGGTCTGTTGGTATCTCTATACTCAGCTTGTTCAGAAGTCTCCATATTGCTTTCCAAAGTCGTTGTACCATCCTACATTCCCACCAACAGTGGATGAGTGTTCCTACTTCTCCACATCCTCGCCAGCATTTATTTTTATTTGATTTTTTGATGTTTGCTATCCTTATTGGGGTAAGGTGGAATCTCATAGTTGTTTTAATTTGCATTTCTCTGATGATTAGGAATGATGAACATTTTCTTAAGTGTATGTTTGCCATTTCTATTTCTTCCTCTGTGAACTGCCTGTTCAGCTCTTTGCCCCATTTTGTGAGTGGGGTGTCTGATTTCTTACTGTTTAGATTTTTGAGTTCTTTGTAGATTCTAGAGATTAGTCCTCTATCAGTTGGATAACCCACAAATATTTTCTCCCATTCTGTGGGTAATCTATTGGCTTTGCTTATTGTATGCTTGTCTGTAAAGAAATTCTTCAGCTTCATGTGGTCCCATTGGTTGAGTGACGGTTTAAGTTCATGAGCTACTGGGGTTTTGTTCAGGAAGTCTTTTTCCATTCCTATATCATGGAAAGTACTTCCTAAATTTCCTCCAGTAGTATTCGAGTTTCTGGTCTTATATTGAGATCTTTGATCCATTTGGACTTGAGTGTAGTGCATGGTGAAATGTGTGGGTCAAGTTTCAGTTTCCTGCATATGGTTATCCAGTTTGTCCAGCACCATTTGTTGAAGATGCTGTCTTTTCTCCAGCCTATGTTGTTTGGGCCTTTATCGAATATCAAGTAGCTATAGTTGCTTGACCCAAAGTCCGGGTCCTCAAGTCTATTCCATTGATCTATAGTCCTGTTTTTATGCCAGTACCATGCTGTTTTTATTACTATGGCTTTGTAATATAGCTTTAGATCAGGTATGGTGATGCCTCCAGAGGTATTTCTTTTGCTGAGGATACGTTTGGAGATGCGAGGCCTTCTGCCTTTCCATATGAAATTTGAGATCATTTTTTCTATCTCTGTGAAGAACACTGTAGGGATTTTAATTGGAATTGCATTAAATCTGTAAATTGCCTTTGGTAGGATTGTCATCTTCACAATGTTAATTCTGCCTATCCAGGAACATGGGAGGTCTTTCCATTTTCTCAAGTCCGCCTCAATTTCTTTTTTGAGTGTTCTTATGTTTTCATTGTATAGATCTTTCACTTCCTTGGTTAACGTTATTCCAAGTTATTTTATTTTTTTTGTTGCAATTGAAAATGGGACTATGTCCCTTATTTCTTTTTCTGTATCTTTGTCATTTGCATATAGGAAGGCTACTTTTTTGTGCATTGATTTTGTATCCTGCTACTTTGCTATAGGAGTTAATCACCTTCAGGAGTTTTGGGATGGAGTCTCTCGGGTCTCTTACATATATAATCATGTCATCAATGAATAAAGGTAACTTAACTTCCTCCTTTCCAAATTGTATCCCTTTTATTTCCTTCTCCTGTCTTATTGCTTGAGCTAGGACTTCCAGTACTATATTGAAAAGCAGAGGTGAGAGTGGACAACCCTGTCTTGTTCCTCATCTTAATGGGAATTCCTCCAGTCTCTCTCCATTAAGTATTATTTGGGCCTTCGGAGCTTCGTATATTGCCTTTATTAGGTTAAGATATGAACCAACTATGCCAACTCTCTCCAATGTTTTGAACATGAAGTGATGTTGAATCTTGTCAAAGGCCTTTTCTGCATCTATCGAAATGATCATGTGGTTTTTATGTTTAACCTTGTTTATGTGGTGTATTACATTGACAGATTTCCGCATGTTGAACCACCCCTGTGTTCCTGGAATGAATCCCACTTGGTCAAGGTGGATAATGCTTTTGATGTGTTGTTGGATTCGGTTTGCAAGGATTTTGTTTAGGATCTTTGCATCTAAATTCATCAGGGAAATAGGCCAGTAGTTTTCTTTTCTTGTGGCATCTCTGCCTGGTTTTGGAATTAGGGTGATGCTAGCTTCATAAAAGGAGTTGGGTAGCTTTCCCTGTTCACCATTTGTGTGGCACAGTTTGAAGAAGATTGGTTTGAGATCCTCCATGAAGGTTTGATAGAATTCAGCTGAGAAGCCAGCTGGTCCTGGACTCTTCTCTTTTGGGAGGTTTTTTATTACTTTTTCAATCTCCATGAGTGTGATGGGTTGATTGAGGTGATTAATCTGCTCTGTGTTTAGCTTTGGTAGATGGTATGCGTCCAAGAATTTATCCATCTCCTCCACATTATCCAGTTTTGTGGAGTAGACGTTTTTGAAATAAGTCCTGATGATTCTCCCAATTTCACTTATGTCTGTTGTGATCTCTCCTTTTTCATTTTGAAATTTGTTAATTTGTAGCTTCACCTTTTTTTGCTTGATCAGATTGGCCAGGGGTTTGTCAATCTTGTTTATTTTTTCAAAGAACCAGCTCTTTGTTTTCTCTATTGTCTTAATTGTTTCCTTCGTTTCCAGTTCACTGATTTCTGCTCTGATTTTAATTATTTCTTTCCTTCTGGAGCTCTTTGGGTTGGATTTTTCTTGTTTTTCCAGTGCCTTCAGGTGGATGGTTAGGTTATTGATTTGGGACCTTTCTGTCTTTTTTACGAAGGCATTGAGTGCTATGAATTTTCCCCTGAGGACTGTCTTCATTGTGTCCCTTAAGTTTTGGTACGATGTGTTCTCACTGTCATTCAATTCCAGAAATTTTGCAATTTCATTTTTTATTTCATCCACTATCCATTTACTGTTTAAAAGTGTACTGTTCAGTTTCCAGGTGCCTTTGGGATTCTTGGTGGGTCTTTTGTTGTTGATTTCTAGCAATATAGCATTGTGATCTGATATCATGCAGGGAATTATGTCAATCTTCCTAAATATGTGGAGGCAGTCTTTGTGACCCAATATATGGTCTATTTTACAGAATGTTCCATGGGCTACTGAGAAGAATGTGTAATCTGTGGATTTGGGATGGAAGGTTCTGTAGATGTCCGTTAGGTCTAAGTGTTCTATGGTTTTGTTGAGCTCTCTTACTTCCCTGTTGGGTTTCTGTTTGGATGATCTGTCTATTACTGATAATGGTGTATTGAAGTCCCCAGCTATGATGGTGTTTGTGGTTATTTCTGTTTTATTGTCAAGTAGGTTTTGTTTTATGAACTGTGGTGCCCCTGTGTTGGTACATACAAATTTATGATGGCAATAACCTCTTGATTGATCGTTCCCTTGATAAGTAGGAAGTGGCCTTCTTTGTCTTTTTTGATTATATTTGGTTTGAAGTCTATTTTATCCGATATTAATATAGCTACACCTGCTTGTTTCTTATGCCCGTTTGCTTGGAATACTGTTTTCCACCCTTTCACCCTGAGGAGATGTCGGTCTTTAATGGTGAGGTGGGTTTCTTGAAGGCAACAGATTGAGGGGTCTAATTTTTTGATACATCCTGTTAGCTTGTGTCTCTTGATGGGTGAATTAAGGCCATTAATATTTAGGGTAATGACTGTGAGATTTGATTTGATCCCTGCCATAATGTGATGGTAAATGTGGGTTGGAGTTTTCATGGACATTGAAGTTTTTTGTGCCTACTCTGAGTTTGGTTGTTGTGATCTGCTTCTTGTAGGCAATTGTGTTTGATTATTTTTTTCTTCTCTGTGGAGAATTTCCTGAAATACTCTCTGTAGGTTTGGTTTTGTGTTCTTATAATTGTAAAGCTGAGTTTTGCATGGAAAGTTTTTCTTTCACCATCTATTATGAGGGATACTTTTGCTGGATAAAGTAGTTTGGCTTGGAAGCCATAGGTTCTTAGACTTTGCAGTGTTTCATTCCAGGCCCTTCTAGCTCTCAGGGTTTCCATTGAGAAGTCTGAAGTAATTCTGATGGGGTTACCTTTGAAGGTGGTATGCTGTTTTTCCCTAGCTGCTTTTAGGATTTTCTCTTTGGTGTCAATGTTTAGAGTCTTAATGATAATATGTCTTGGAGAGTTTCTCCTTTGGTCCAGTCTGTTTGGAGTTCTATTGGCTTCTTGTATCTTGATGGGCCTTTCTTTTAAGAGACTGGGGAAGTTTTCTTCAATTATTTTGTTAAATAAGTTCTCCATGCCTTTGGTCTGAATTTCTTCTCCTTCTGGTATTCCAATGATCCTGATATTGGGACGTTTAAGTGTATCCCACAATTCCCTCATGTTCTGTTCACAGGAGCTTTTGAACTTACTGAAATTTTTGAACTCTCTGTTTCTTCCAGATAAGAGTTTCTATTCTCCACTTGGCTGACGCTATTCCTGAGAGCTTCTAGTGAGTTTTGGACTTGTTCAATTAAGTTTGCATTTTCTATTACTTTTCTATGTATAATTTCCATCCCTCTGTCAAGGTCCATTTTCACATCATTTTCTGATTTTCTTGATGATTCTTGGAGTTCATCCTTGCATTTCTTTATGTCTTCATTTAGCATGGCCAGCTGATTTTTAAGGTCTTCTTTTTTTTCACTCTCCCTCAAATCTCTTAACTCTCTTTGAAATCCTTCCATTTTCTTATCTAATCCTTCCAATTTCTTGTATATTATTTCTAGTTTAGTGATGGCAGCATCCACACGATTGTCAGCCCTTTGTTGCTTTCCTGCAAGTTCTACCAATAGGTTGGTCAGAGGTGCATTGCTCATAGCTTCAATTTGGTGTTCTGGTCCTGTTGGTTCTTCTATGTTTTGGTTAGATGTATTCATTGTGGGACTGGGTGATGTAACTGGATTTTCTTGCATTTGATTTTTCATGTTATTTCTTTTGCGCTGTGTTCTGCCCATGACAGTGTATGGGCAGATAAGTGGGCGTATTAGCCTGGGCTCAAGAACAATGGGAATCTTATGCAGCCTGGGGGCATTGCCAAGAAGCCTGGGCTTTGGCTGTCACTTGCCAAAGCCGCCTATCTACTACCTGGCAGGGGCGCCAAAGTTGCCTGAGTTCTCAAGCAGTAATGTGCTACAGCTGCCTCCGTTCAGGCTAGGAGTGGCACTGAGGCACCAAGCACTGAAGCCGCCCAAACTTTCGCTGGGAACGGTGGGAACCGGAAGCAGTCTGCGCTCCCCTGCCACAGGACAATGGCGGCCCGCTGCTGCGGCAGGCAGGTAGGGGGTGGCACCTGAGCTGATGGAAGTGAGAGATGCAGTCTGAGATTGTGGGGCAGCTGCTGTGGGACTGGGCACACTCAGTAAGTGGGCGAGTGGACGAGAGTGCGGAGCAGTCTAAGGTTCAGCGTGCAGGGAACAATCGGCGTGCGGTGGCAGCCGTGCAGTCTCTGGAGCAGCAGCAGCAGCAGGGGTGGAGCTGTGAACACGGTGGTTATTTGGGGCGAGGGGTGCCTACCCGCCCGCAAGGGGATCAGTGATTCCTTGTTCCCCCACCTCTGTGCCCTCCCAGATTTCTCTCCCCTAAAAGCCACTATATACCCTTAATATCTTGCCTTTCTTTCCCCAGGATTTGCAGCGCAGCTATGCGGTCGCCATCTTGGCCAGAAATCTTCCTTACGGTTAATGTAAAATGGGAGTCATTTGCAACACTGTCACATTACAGAAATTTGAATTCTCAGTTTGTTTTCAATGGTAAATCTTCGTTGGAGACACTCAGGTTATAAAACATTGATTTCCCTGTTAGTTGACAGGTGGAAACGTTGTTAGAAGAGAAAGAGATTTGAGAACATTTAATTCCTTTCAGTATACAGTGGAAAACGTTCCTAGTGCACAAGTAGTTATAGATCTTTGAATCACAGTTTACAGCGGAATCATTCGCAAAACACAGCCACATAACAGAACGTTGAATTCACAGTTCGTTTGCAATGGAAAAGTTCTTCATAGAAAATCAGCTCATAGAACATTGAATTGCCTTTAATTGACCATTGTAAATATTGTTAGACTACAAAGAGATTTCAGAACATTGCATTCCTTTTAGTTTAGAATGAGAAACGTTCTTACTACACAAGGTATTATAGAACTTTGAATTCACTGTTTGTTTCACAATGGGAATCATTTGCAATACACAGTCATGTCACACAACTTGGAATTCCCAGTTAGTTTGCAAGACCAAGTGTTCTTCGTACACAGTCAGCTTAGAGAACATTGAATTCCCTGTTTGTTTAGAGAGTGGACATGTTGTTAGAAGACAAAGACTTTGACAACATTGAACTCCCCTCAGTTTATAATGGGAAACGTTCTTAGGACACAAGGAGTTATAGACGGTGAATTTACTGTTAGTTTACAATGGGAATCATTCGCAATACACAGTCACGTTGCAGAACTTTGAATTATCAGTTGGTATTCAATGGTAAATCTTCTTCTGAGACAGTCAGGACATAGAACACTGAATTCCCTGTTAGTTGACTGTGGGAAATATTGTAGGAAGAGAAAGGGATTTGAGAACATTGCGTTCCTTTCGATTGGCAGTGGGAAACATTCTTAGTACACAAGTAGTTATAGAACTTTGAATTCACGGTAAGTTTACAACGTAATCATTCACAAAACACAGCCACTTTACCGAATGTTGAATTCACAGTATGTTTTCAATGGCAATGTTCTTTGCAGACCATCAGCTTATACTACATTGAATTCCTGGTCAGTTTAAAATGGGAATGGTTGTTAGAGGACAAACAACTTTCACAATATTGATTTCCCTTTAGTTAATAATAGGAAATGTTCTTAGTACACAAGCAGTTACATAACTATGAATTCACTGTTAGTTTACAAAGGAAACATTCACAAAACACAATCATGTTAGAGACCTTTGAAGTCACAATTTGTTAGCAATTGCAAATATTCTTCGTAGACAAGCAGCTTATACAACTTTGAATTCCCGTTTAGTTTACAGTTGGAAGCATTGTTACAAGACAAGGAACTTTTAGAACATTGAATTCCCTTTAGTTAATACTGGGTAACCAATAAGGATACAAGGATTATAGAACGTTGCATGCAGGGACGGATTACAATGGGAATCACTCACAATACACAGCCACATAACAGAACGTTCAATTCACAGTTTGTTGCAATGGCAATGTTCTTCGTAGACAACCAGCTTATACAACATTGAATTCCCGGTTAGTTTACATTGTGAAAAGTTGTTAGAAGACAAAGGACTTTCACAACATTGAATTTTCTTTAGATAGTAATAGGAGACGTTCTTAGTACACAGGGAGTAATAGAAATTTGTGTTAACAGTGAGTTTACAATGAGAATCACTCACAATACACATTCATGTTACAGAACTTTAAATTCATGGTTTGCTTGCAATGGCAAATGTTCTTCGTAGACAATCAGCGTATACAACATTGAATTCCCTTTTAGTTTACAGCGGTAAACATTGTTAGAAGACAAAATAACTTTTACAACATTGAACGCCCTTTAGTTTATATTGGAAAACGTCCATAGCACAGAAGGAGTTGTAGACGGTGAACTTACTGTTACTTTACAATGGGAATCATTCACAACACTGTCATATTACAGAAATTTGAATTCTCAGTTTGTTTTCAATGGGATATATTCTTCGGAGACAGTCAGGTTATAAAACATTGATTTCCCTGTTAGTTGACTGTGGGAAACGTTGTTAGAAGAGAAAGAGATTTGAGAACATTGAATTCCTTCCAGTTTTCAGTGGGAAACCTTCTTAGTACACAAGTTGTTATAGAACTTTGAATTCACTGTCAGTTTACAGCGGAATCATTCGCAAACACAGCCACATAACAGAACGTTGAATTCACAGTTTGTTTCCAATTACAATATTCTTGGCAGACAATCAGCTCATAGAACATTTAATTTCCTGTCAGTTTACAGTGGGAAACATGGTTAGAAGACAAAAAACTATCAGAACATTGAATTCCCTTTAGTTAATAATAGGAAACTTTCTTAGTACACAAGGAGTTATGGAACTGTGAATTCACTGATAGTTTACAACAGAATCATTTGTAAAACACAGCCACATAACAGAATGTTGAATTCACAGTGTTTTCAATGGCAATGTTCTTCGCAGACAAACAGCTTATACAACATTGAATTCCCGGTCAGATTACAGTGGGAAACGTTGTTAGAAGAGAAAGAACTTTCACAACATTGAATTCTTTTTAGTTAATAATAGGAAATGTTCTTAATACACAAGGAGTAATAGAACATTGTGTTAACTGTGAGTTTGCAAGGGAAATAACTCATAAAACACAGTCATGTTACAGAACTTTGATTTCACAGTTTGTTTGTAGTGGCAAATGTTCTTCGTACACAATCAGCTTATACAACATTGAATTTCGTGTTAGTTTACCATGGTAAACATTGTTAGAAGACCAAGAACTTTGACAACATTGAACTCCCTTTAGTTTATATTGGGAAACCTTCATACACCACAAGGAGCTATAGACGGTGAATTTACTGTTACTTTACAATGGGAATCATTCGCAATACACAGTCACGTTACAGAACTTTGAATTCTCAGTTGGTATTCAATGGTAAATCTTCTTCTGAGACAGTCAGGACATAGAACACTGAATTCCCTGTTAGGTGACGTTGGGAAGAGAAAGGGATATGAGAACATTGCATTCCTTTCAATTTGCAGTGGGAAACGTTCTTGGTACACAAGTAGTTATAGAACTTTGAATTCACTGTTAGTTTACAACGGAATCATTCACAAAACACAGGCACTTTACTGAACGTTGAATTCACAGTATGTTTTCAATGGCAATGTTCTTTTCAGACCATCAGCTTATACTACATTGAATTCCTGGTCAGTTTAAAATGGGAATGGTGTTAGAGGACAAACAACTTTCACAATATTGAATTCCCTTTAGTTAATAATAGAAAACGTTCTTAGTACACAAGCAATTACTTAACTTTGAATTCACTGTTAGTTTACAATGGAATAATTCACAAAACACAACCATGTTAGAGATCTTTGAATTCACAATTTGTTAGCAATTGCAAATGTTCTTCGTAGACAAGCAGCTTATACAACATTGAATTCCCGGTTAGTTTACAATTGAAAGCGTTGTTAGATGGCAAGAAAATTTTAGAACATTGAATTCCCTTTACGTAATACTGGGTAATGAACAAGGACACAAGGATTATAGAACGTTGTTTGCAGGGACGGATTACAATGGGAATCACTCACAATACACAGCCACATAACAGAACGTTCAATTCACAGTTTGTTGCAGTGGCAATGTTCTTCGTTTGTGGACAGTGGGAAACGTTGTTAGAAGAGAAAGAGTTTTGAGAACATTGCATTCATTCCAATTTTCATTGGGAAACCTTCTTAGTACACAAGTTGTTATAGAACTTTGAATTCACTGTCAGTTTACAGCAGAATCATTCGAAAACACAGCCACGTAACAGAGCATTGAATTCAGTTTGTTTTCAATGGCAATATTCTTGGCAGACAATCAGCTCATACAACATTGAATTCCCTGTCAGTTTACAGTGGGAAACGTAGTTAGAAGACAAAGAACTATCAGAACATTGAATTCCCTTTAGTTAATGATAGGAAACTTTCTTAGTACACAAGGTGGCATGGAACTGTGAATTCACTGATAGTTAACAACGGAATCATTTGCAAAACACAGCCACATAACAGAATGTTGAATTCACAGTATGTTTTCAATGGCAATGTTCTTCGCAGACAAGCAGCTTATACAACATTGAATAACTGGTCAGATTACAGTGGGAAACATTGTTAGAAGACAAAAAACTATCACAACATTGAATTCTCTTTAGTTAATAACAGCAAACGTTCTTAGTACACAAGCACTAATAGAACTTTGTGTTAACAGTGAATTTACAATGTGAATCACTCACAATACACAGGCATGTTACAGAACTTTGAATTCACAGTTTGTTTGCAATGGCAATTGTTCTTCGTAGACAATCAGCTTATACAACATTGAATCCCCTGTTAGTTAACAGTGGGAAACATAGTTAGAAGCCAAAGAACTTTTACCACATTGAACTTCATTAAGGTTATATTGGGAAAAGTTCATAGGACACAAGGAGATGAAGACGGTGAATTTACTGTGAGTTTACAAGGGGAATCATTCACAATACACACTCACATTCCAGAACTTTGAATTCTCAGTTTGTTTGCAATGGTAAATCTTCTTCGTAAACAGTCATGTTAGAAAATATTGAATTCCATGTTAGTTGACTGTGGGAAACATTGTTGGAAGAGAAAGAGATTTGAGAACATTGCATTAATTTTAGTATACAGTGGGAAACGTTCTTAGTACACAAGAAGTTATAGAACTTTGAATTCCCTGTTAATTTACAACGGAATCATTCGCAAAACACAGCCACCTAACTGAACTTTGAATTCACAGTTTGTTTGCAATTGCAAGGTTCTTCATAGAAAATCAGCTGATAGAACATTGAATTGCCTTTTCATTGACAGTTGTAAACGTTGTTGGACGAGAAAGAGATTTTAGAACATTGCGTTCCTTTTAGTTTAGAATGGGAAATGTTCTCTAGTACACAAGGAATTATAGAACTTTGAATTCACTGTTAGTTTCACAATGATACTCATTCTCAATACACAGTCATGTCACAGAACTTGGAATTCCCAGTTAGTTTGCAAGAGCAAGTGTTCTTCGTACACAGTCAGCTTAAAGAACATTGTTCAATTTTGGTTTTGAGAGCAGACATGTTGTTAGAAGACAAAGAATTTTGACAACATTGAACTCCCTTTAGTTTATAATGGGAAACTTTCTTAGGACACAATGAGTTATAGACGGTCAATTTACTTTTAGTTTACAATGGGAATCATTCGCAATACACAGTCATGTTACACAACTTTGAATTCTCAGTTTTTTTCGAGTGGTAAATCTTCTTTGGAGACACTCAGGTTATAGAACACTGAATTCCTGTTTAGTTGACAGTGGGAAATGTTAGAAGACAAAGCATTTTCACAATATTGAATTCTCTTTAGTTGAAACTGGGATATGTATAAGGACACAAGGAGTTATAAAACATTGAATTCAGTGACGGTTTACTATGGGAATCACTCACAATACACAGCCACGTAACAGGACATTGAATTCACAATTTGTTTGCAATGGGAATGTTCTTCATAGACAATCAGCTTATACAACATTGAATTCCCGGTTAGTTTGCAGTGGGAAACATTGTTCGAAGACAAAGAACTTTCACAACATTGAATTCCCTTTAGTTAATGATAGGGAACGTTCTTAGTACTCAAGGAGTTATAAAACTTTGTGTTAACAGTGAGTTTACAATGGGAATCACTCACAGTACACAATCATGTTGCAGAACTTCGAGTTCACAGTTTGTTCGGAGTGGCAAATGTTCTTCAATGACAACAGGTTATACAACAATGAATTCCCTGTTAGTTTACAGTGTTACACATTGTTAGAAGACAAAGAACTTTTACAATATTGAACTCCCCTTACTTTATATTGGGAAAAGTTCATAGGACACAAGGAGTTATAGACGTTGAATTTACTGTTAGTTTACTATGGGAATAATTCACAATACACTGTCACCTCACAGAACTTTGAATTCTCAGTTTGTTTGCAATGGGAAATCTTGTTTGGAGACAGTTAGGTTATAAAACATTGATTTCCCTGTTAGTTGATAGTGGTAAACGTTGTTAGAATAGAAAGAGATTTGAGAACATTTCATTCCTTTCAATTTACACTGGGAAACGTTCTTAGTACACAAGTAGTCATAGAACTTTGAATTCACTGTTACTTTACAATGGAATCATTCACAAAACACAGCCACGTAACCAAACATTGAATACACAGTTTGTTTCCAATGGCAATGTTCTTTGCAGACAATCAGTTTATACAACACTGATATTCTGGTCAGCTTACAGTGGCTAAAGTTGTTATAGGACAAAGAACTTTCACAACATTGAATTCCCTTTAGGAAACGTTCTTAGTACACAAGGAGTTACTGAATTGTGAATTCACTGGTAGTTCACAATGGAATCATTCGAAAAACACAGCCACGTAACAGAACGTTGAATTTACAGTTTGTTTGCAATGACTATGTTCTTAGTAGACAATCAGGTTATAGAACATTGAATTCCTGGTCAGTTTACAGTGGGGAACGTTGTTAGAAGACAAAGAACTTTCACAACATTGAATTATCTTTAGTTAATAATAGGAAACGTTCTTAGTACACAAGAAGTAATAGAACTTTGTGTTAACAGTGAGTTTACAATGCGAATCACTCACAATACACAGTCATGTTACCAAACTTTGAACTAGGACACAGGAGTTATATATAGAACATTGAATTCAGTGATGGTTTACAATGGAATCACTCACAATACACAGCCACGTAACAGAACGTTGAATTCACAGTTTGATTGCAATGACAAAAGTTCTTTGTAGACCATCAGCTTATACAACATTGAATTGCCTCTTAGTTGACACTCGTAATCATTGTTAGAAGAGAAAGACGTTTTAGAACATTGTGTTCCTTTTAGTTTATAATGGGAATCGTTCTTAGTACTCAAGGAATTATAGAACTTTGAATCCATTGTTAGATTACAAAGGGAATTGTTTGCAACACACAATCATGTTACAGAACATGGAATCCACAGTTTGTTTGCAAAGTGAAGTGTTCTTCATAGAGAGTCATCATATACAACATTGAAATCCCAGTTAGTTTACAGTGGGAAACGTTGTTTGAAGACAAAGAGCTTTTAGAACATTGAATTCCCTTTAGCATACAATGCAGAATGTTGTTATTACACAAGGAGCTTATAGATCTTTCAATTCACTGTTAGTTTTCAATGGGAAACGTTCCACGTACCCAATCCCCTTACAAACATTTGCATTCCTTCTGTGTTTACAATGAAAATTGTTCTGACTAGACCGTCAGCTTATAGGGCATTGAAATCCCTCTTGGTTTAAAATGTTTAATGTTCTGAGCAATCAGCCTGTAGAACTTTGAGTTCACTGTTAGTTTACAAGGGGAAGCACTCTCAATACACAATCATGTTACATAACTTTGAATTCACAGTTTCTTTGCAATGTGAAATGTTCTTTGTAGACAGTCAGCTTATAGAACATTGAATTTACTGTTAGTTGAAAGTGGGAAATGTTGTTAGAAGACAAAGAGATTTTGGAACATTGAATTCCCTGATAGTTTACAGTGGAAAACTTTCTGAAAAGATAAAGAACATGTAGAACATTGAATTCCCTTTAGTTTGTAATGGGAAATGTTTTTAGGACACAAGGACTTATAGAACGCTGAATACACTGTTAGTTTACAGTGGCAATCATTCGCAATACACACTCATGTTACAGAACTTTGAATTCACAGTCTGTTTGCAATGGCAAACATTCTTCGTAGCCAGTCAGCTTATATAATATTGAATTTCCTGTTAGTTGACAGTGGGAAACGTTGTTAGAAGACAAAAGATTTTACAACATTGCATTCCTTACAGCTTACAATGGGAAACGTTCTTAGTACACAAGTAGTTATAGAACTTTGAATTCGCTGTTAGTTTCCAATGGAATCATTCACAAAACACAATCATGTTAGAGAACTTTAAATTCACAATTTGTTTGCAATGGCAAATATTCTTCGTAGACAAGCAGCTTTTACAACATTGAATTCCCGGTTAGTTTACAGTTGGAAACGTTGTTAGAAGACAAAGAACTTTTAGAACATTGACTTCCCTTTAGTTTATACTGGGTAAGGTATAAGGACACCAGGAGTTATACAACGTTGAATTCAGTGACGGTTTACAATGGGAATCACTCACAATACACAGCCACGTAACAGAACGTTGGATTCACAGTTTGTTGCAATGGCAATGTTCTTCGTAGACAATCAGCTTATGCAACATTGAATTCCCAGTTAGTTTACAGTGGGAAACGTTGTTAGAAGACAAAGAACTTTCACAACATTGAATTCCCTTTAGTTTATAATGGGAAATATTCATAGGACACAAGGAGTTATAGAACTTGGTGTTTACTGTGAGTTTACAATGGGAATCATTCACAATACACAGTCATGTTACAGACCGTTGAATTCCTAGTTTTTTTGCAATGCGAAATGTTCTTCATAGACAATCAGCTTATACAACATTGAATTCCCAGTTAGTTTACAGTGGGAAATGTTGTTAGAAGACAAACAACTTTCACAACATTGAATTCCCTTTAGTTTATGCTGGGAACTTCTAAGGACACAAGCAGTTATAGAACGTTGAATTCAGTGATGGTTCACAATGGGAATCACTCACAATACACAGCCTCATAAGAGAACTTTGAATTCACAGTTTGTTTGCAATGGCATATGTTCTTCATAGACAATCAGCTTATAGAACATTGAATTCCCTGTTAGTTAACAGTGGCAAACGTTGTCAGAAGACAAAGAACATTTACAACATTGAACTCCCTTTAGTTTATAATGGGAAATGTTCCTAGGACCCAAAGAGTTATACATGTTGAATCTGCTGTTAGTTTACAATGGGAATCATTTGCAATACAAAGTCACATTAGAGAACTTTGAATTCTCAGTTTGTTTGCAAAAACAAATCTTCTTCGTAGAGAGTCAGCTTATAGAAGATTGAATTGCATGTTACTTGACAGTTGGAAACGTTGTTAGATGAGAAAGAGATTTTAGAACACTGCCTTCCTTTGAGTTTACAATGCGAAATGATATTAGTACACAAGGGATTATAGAACATTGAATTCACTGTTAGTTTACCATAGGAATCATTCGCAATACACAGTCATGTTACAGAACTTTGAATTCCCAGTTAGTTTGCAAGAGGAAGTGTACTTCGTAGACAGTCAGGTTAGAGAACATTGATTTCCTTGTTTTTTAGAGAAACATTGAATTCCCTGATAGTTTAGTGTGGAAAACATTGTGAGAAGAAAAAGAACTTGTAGAACATTGAATTTCCTTTAGTTTATAAAGGGAAACATTCTTAGGACACCAGGAGTTATAGAACGTCGAATACACTGTTAGTTCACAGTGGCAATCATTCGTAACACAAACTCACGTTACAGAACTTTGAATTCACAGTTTGTTTGCAATGGCAAACATTCTTCGTAGATAGTCAGCTTATAGAACATTGAATTTCCTGTTAGTTTACAGTGGGAAACATTGTTAGAACACAAAGAACTTTTACAGCATTGAATTCCCTTTATTTTATACTGGGAAAAGTATAAGGACACAAGGAGTTATACAATGTTGAATTCAGTGATGGTTTACAATGTAATCACTCACAATCCATAGCCACATAACACAACATTGAATTCACAGTTGGTTTGCAATGGCAAATGTTCTTCATAGACAATCAGCTTATAGAACATTGAATTGCCTGTTAGTTGACAGCTGGAAATGCTGTTAGACAAGAAAGAGATATTAGAACATGGCATTTGTTTTCGTTTACCATGGGAAATGTTCTTATACACAAGTAATTATAGAACTTGAATTCACTGTTAGTTTCACATTGGGAATCATGTGCATTACACAATCATGTTACAGAACTTTGAATTCCCAGTTAGTTTGCAATAGCAAGTGTTCTTCATAGACAGTCAGCATAGATAACATTGAATTCCCTGTTTGTTTAGAGAGAGGAAACATTGTGAGAAGACAAAGAGCTTTTAGAACATTGAATTCCCTTTAGTTTACAATGCAAAATGTTGTTATTACACAAGGAGCTTATAGATCTTTCAATTCACTGTTAGTTTTCAATGGGAAATGTTCAACGTACACAATCCCCTTAAAAAAGTTTGCATTTGCTCCATGTTTACAATGAATGTTGTTCTTATTAGACTGTCTGCTTATAGGGCATTTAAATCCTTCTTGGTTTAAAATGTTTAATGTTCTGAGCAGACTATCAGCTTGTAGAACTTTGAATTCAGTGTTAGTTTACAACTGGAATCATTCGCAATACACAATCGTGTTACAGAACTTTGAATTCGCAGTTTGTTTGCAATGCAAAATGTCCTTCATAGACAGTCAGCTTATAGAACATTGAATTACCTGTTAGTCTACTGTGGCAAACATTGTTAGAAGACAAAGAACTTTTAAAAGCTTGTAGAACTTTGTATTCACTTAGTTAACAAGGGGAATTGTTCACAATACACAATCATGTTACAGAACTTTGAATTCACAATAACTTTGAAATGCGAAATGTTCTTCATAGACAGTCAGCGTATAGAACATTGAATTCTCTGTTAGGTTACAGTGGAAAACATTCTGAGAAGAAAAAGAACTTGTAGAATATTGAATTCCCTTTAGTTTATAACGGGCAACATTCTTAGGACACAAGGAGTTATAGAATGTTGAGTACACTGTTAGTTTACAGTGGCAATCATCCACAATACACAGTCATGTTACAGAACTTTGAATTCCCAGTTAGTTTACAATGTTATTACACAAGTAGCTTATAGATCTTTCAATTCACTGTTAGTTTTCAATGGGAAACGTTCAACGTCCACAATCCCCTTTAAAAAGTTTGCATTCCCTCTATGTTTACAATGAAAATTGTTCTTACTAGACCGTCAGCATAGAGGGCAATAAAATACCTGTTGGTTTAAAATGTCTAATGTTCTGAGAAGACATTCAGCTTGTAGAACTTTAAATTCACTATTAGTTTAACAATGGGAATCATTCACACTACACAGTCATGTTTCAGAACGTTAAATTCCCAGTTAGTTTACAATAGCAAGTGTTCTTCATAGAGAGTCAGCTTAGAGAACATTGAATTCCCTTTTTGCTTAGAGAGCAGACACGTGGTTAGAAGACAAAGAAGTTTTACAACATTGAGCTCCCTTTAGTTTATAATGGGAAACGTTCTTAGGACACAAGGAGTTATAGACAGTGAATTTACTGTTAGTTTACAATGGGAATCATTTGCAATACACAGTCACATTACAGAACTTTGAATTCTCAGTTTATTGCAATGGCAAATCTTCTTCGTAGACAGTCAGGTTATGGAACATTGAATTCCCTGTTAGTTGACAGTGGGAAACATTTTTAGAAGAGAAAGAGATTTTAGAACATTGCATTCATTTTAGTTTACAGTAGGAAACGTTCTTAGTACACAAGTAGTTATAGAAGTTTGACTTCACTAACAGTTTACAACAGAATCACTCGCAAAACACAGCCAGGTAACAGAACCTTGAATTCACAGTTTGTTTGCAACGGCAATCTTCTTTGTAGTCAATCAGCTTATACAATATTGAATTCCCAGTTAGATTACAGTGGGAAAAGTTGTTAGAAGACAAAGAACTTTCACAACATTGAATTCCCTTTAGTTGATACTGGGAAATGTATAAGGACATAAGGAGTTATAGAACCTGGAATTCAGTGATGGTTTACAATGGAATCACTCACAATACACAGCCACGTAAGTGAACGTTGAATTCACAGTTTGATTGCAATGGCAAATCTTCGTAGACAAGTTATAGAACATTGAATTCCCTTTTAGTTGACAGTGGGAAATGTTGTTAGAAGAGAAAGAGATTTCAGAACATTACATTCATTTTTGTTTACAGTGGGAAATGTTCTTAGTACACAAGTAGTTATAGAACTTTGAATTCACTGTTAGTTTACAACAGAATCATTTGCAAAACACGGCCACGTAACAGGACATTGAATTCACAGTTTGTTTTCAATGGCAATGTTCTTCATAGACAAACAGCTTACATAACATTGAATTCCCAGTTAGTTTACTGTGGGAAATGTTGTTAGAAGACAAAGAACTTTCACGACACTGAATTCCCTTTGGTTTATACTGGGAAATGTCTGAGGACCAAGGAGTTATACAACATTGAATTCAGTGATGGTTTACAATGGAATCACTCACAATATACAGCCATGTAAGAGAACGTTGAATTCACAGTTTGTTTGCAATGGCAAATTTTCTTCATAGAAAAATCAGCTCATAGAACATTGAATTGCCTGTTAGGTGACAGATGGAAACGTTGTTAGAAAGGGATTTTAGAACATTGCATTCCTTTCAGTTTACATTGGGAAAAGTTCTTAGTACACAAGGAATTATAGAACTTTGAAGTCACTGTTAGTTTAACAATGGGAATCATTCACAAAACACAGCAACGCAACCGAACGTTGAATTCACAGTTTGCAATGGCAAATGTTCTTCATAGAAAATCAGCTCATAGAACATTGACTTGCCTGTTAGGTGACAGTTGGAAATGTTGTTAGACAAGAAAGAGATTTTAGAACATTGTATTCCTTTTAGTTTACAATGGGAAATGTTCTTAGTACAAAGGCAGTTTTAGATCTTTGAATTCACTGTTGGTTTCACAATGATAATCATTCGCAATACATAGTCATGTTACAGAACTTTGAATTCCCAGTCAGTTTTCAATAGCAAGTGTTCTTCATAGACAGTCAGCTTAGAAACCATTGAATTCCCTGTTTGTTTAGAGAGCAGAAACGTTGTGAGAAGACAAAGAGCTTTTAGAACATTGAATTCCCTTTAGTTTACAATGTGAAATGTTGTTATTACACTAGGAGCTTATAGATCTTTCAATTCACTGTTAGTTTGCAATGGGAAACGTTCAACATACACAATCTCCTTACAAAATTTTCCATTCCCTCTATGTTTGCAATGAAAATTTTTCTTACTAGACTGTCTGCTTATAGGGCATGGAAATCCCTGTTGGTTTAAAATGTTTAATGTTCTGAGCAGACAATCAGCTTGTAGAACTTTGAATTCACTGTTAGTTTACAACAGGAATCGTTCACTATACACAATCATATTACAGAAGTTTGAATTCACAGTTTGTTTGCAATGCGAAATGTTCTTCGTAGACAGTCAGCTTATAGAACACTGAATTCCCTGTTAGTTTACTGTGGTAAATGTTGTTAGAAGACAAAGAACTTTTATAACATTGATTTACCTTTAGTTTATAGTGGGAAATGTTCACAGGAGACAAGGAGTTACAGATGGTGATTTTACTGTTAGTTTACAATGGGAATCATTCGCAATACAAAGTCACGTTAACGAACTTTGAATTCTCTGTTTGTTTGCAATGTGAAATTTTCTTTGTAGACAGTCAGCTTATAGAACATTGAATTTTGTGATAGTTTACAGTGGAAAACATTCCGAGAAGAAAAAGAACTTGTAGACCATTGAATTCCCTTTAGTTTATAACGGGAAATGTTCTTAGGACACAAGGACTTATAGAACATTGAATACACTGCTAGTTTACAATGGCAATCATTCGCAATATACATTCACATTATAGAACTTTGAATTTAGAATTTGTTTGCAATGGCAAACGTGCTTTGTAGACAGCCAGCTTATAGAACATTGAATTTCCTGTTAGTTGAGAGTGGGCAACGTTGTTAGAAGACAAAGAGATTTTAGAACATTGCATTCCTTATAGTTTATAATGGGCAAATTTCTTAGTACACAAGTAGTTATAGAACTTTGAATTCAATGTTAGTTTACAACAGAATAATTCATAAAACACAATCATGTTAGAGAACTTTGAATTCACAATTTGTTTGCAATGGCAAATGTTCTTCATAGACAAGCAGCTTTTACAACATTGAATTCCCAGTTAGTTTACACTGGGAGACTTTGTTAGAGGACAAACAAATTTTAGAATATTGAATTCCCTTTAGTTTATACTGGGTAATGTATAAGGACACTAGGAATTACAGAATATTGAATTCAGTGACGGTTTACAATGGGAATCACTCACAATAAACAGCCACGTAACAGAACGTTGAATTCACAGTTTGTTTGCAATGGCAATGTTCTCTGTAGACAATCAGCTTATTGACTAACAAATGGAGTGGGCCTGGCCCTTTATTAATATGGGGACGAAGATCTGTCTGTATTTTTTCACAGAAAGAAAAGGGAACCAGATGGTTGCCAGAACGTTTGGTCCAGTATGCAAGCCACGAGATCAAACAAGAGGACACTACTGATCCTGACGATATGTAGTCATCTACATCTTGCTTACAGTGAACTCTACTGGACCTATGTTCCTGATCCTCCTATATTACATCCAGTGACTTTGGAGAAAATAGAAACCATAGTTCTAGTCAATAACACTCGGCTGCTAATCACACCATCTAGTAAAAATATAGAATTATATCAAATAATTATGAGCTCATATTTAGGGCATGGTCTAGGTATTCCACTATGCTTTTCTAAGACCAGCATAGTGGGATGTTTTGAAATAAAGAAAAGAAACTTTATGTAAAGCATGTACAAGAGCACATACAAGGTATGTAGAAGATAAAGCAGGTTCAAACAAGCAGAATTTCTATTTGGCTTCCCTATGGAAATCAAGTTACAGGGGATGGTCATCCAGAGGACTTTATTCCTTGTGAAGGAAATACACCTTGGTTCAATATGTCTATACATTGGAGCAAATATGTAGGGAAAAAATTTATCAGGTATAATGTTTCTGGATCTACTAGATATGTTAAGGATTGGTCAGGATCAGCAGGCTCTATAGAGAGTAAAACTGGATGGGTTAATGATTGGGCTACTGGACTGTCCTCAGGACTGTGGTGGTCAGACGATGGATATCAGCAAACTTACGTGTAGAAAATTGCTGCTGCTATGGGAGGTATCATGGTTACATCTGAGAGTAATGACTCAAATAGTCTTCTGAAGGGAACTGTTATGGCCTGTGTTACACCACCTTATACCCTGACGTTAGGAAATATAAATATTACTTGGTATCACGGGTCTGAGGGAATGTTTGATGTTACCTGTGATAATTGTATTCTGTCCAATTGTATTTCTCATGATTCTGAAACTGTAATGATTGTCAATCAACTTCATTTGTTATGATTCTTGTTAATCTTTCAAAGCCTTGGTATTCTGATAAGGGTATTCAAATCCTAGAGGAGGTTACAAATAGTTTAAGTAGACAAAAGAGAGCTGTAGGTTTAGTTATTGATGGGATTGTTGCATTTATTATATTATTAGCTTCTATTACTACTCCTGCTGTTGCTCTTACACAAGAAATTCATACTGCACACTTTGTTAATAATCTAGCTAAAAACGTTTCTGTTGCTTTGGGAACTCAAGTAACCATAGCCAAGAAGTTAGAAGATAAGTGTCATAACTGTGGGCTAACTCCACAATGCATGACCCATATACCTCAACAAGGAGGGGCCAAGGGTACCAAACTGAGTGTATTTGCTGAATACAAAACTAACTAATAAAGAAAGAAAGAAAAAAAGAAGTTAGAAGAAAAAATAGATGCTTTGTTTGATGTAGTGACCTATTTAGTAGAGCAAATTCAAGGAATGAGACTAGAGCTCGATTGGAATGGCATGCAGATTACCTATGGATGTGCATCACCTGTAAAACTTAAAGTGATAGTTATAAAGATTGTGTAAAGTTCAAAATGCACTTGGAAGGAATTTGGCACCATGATAACATATCTTTAGATTTGGTTAGTTTACATTCAGAAATTCTAGCTATGCAGAAGGGTCATCTTGATTTTGAAGCCATTAAGGCTGCTAATGATTTACTTGCTGCAATTAAGTCTGTGTTGCCTGGTTTGGATTCTCTAAGTTCCTGGATAGGCTGCTTTGCAGCTGTGGGAGTTTGGCTTCTGCATCTCTTATGCTTATTGCCTATTTTCTTCAAGTGTCTAATGATGTCTGTTGTGATTGTTCACGCAGAGGTCCGAGGTATTGCTGGGATTGTTTCATGTATAACAGTATTAGCTTCTATTAATACTGCTGCTATAGCTCTTATACAAGAAATTCATACTGCACACTTTGTTAAATATCTAGCTAAAAATGTTTCTGTTGCTTTGGGAACTCAAGTAACCATACACAATAAGTTAGAAGATAAGTGTCATAACTGTGGGCTAACTCAACAATGCATGACCCATATACCTCAACAAGGAGGGGCCAAGGGGAGGGGGTAGGTCACGGATGAGCCTAATAATGGTACCAAACTGACTGTGTTTTCTAAATACAAAACTAATAAAAAAGAAGAATAAAATAAAAATAAAGTTAGAAGAAAAAATAGATGCTTTGTTTGATGTAGTGACCTATTTAGTAGAGCAAATTCAAGGAATGAAAATTAGAGCTCAATTGCAATGCCATGCAGATTACCAATGAATCAGAGTCACCTCTAAAACTTACAATGCTAGTTATAAAGATTTGGTAAAGGTCAAAATGCACTTGGAAGGAATTTGGCACCATGATAACATTTCTTTAGATTTGGTTAGTTTACATTCAGAAATTCTAGCTATACAGAAGAGTCATCTTGATTTTGACACCATTAAGGCTGATAATGATTTACTTGCTGCAATTAAGTCTGTATTGCCTGTTTGGGACTCTCTAAGCTCCTGGATAGGCAGGTTTGCAGCCGTGGGAGTTTGCCTTCTGTTTCTCTTATGCCTATTGCCTATTTTCTTCAAGTGTCTAATGATGTCTATTGCGAATGTTCACACAGAGGTCCGAGGTATGCACTATAGAACACTTCCTTGGCTCCCTCAGACTTTATACTAATTCTCCGAGAATTTTATCTGGCTGGTAGCCAGAGACAGGTAAGATTGGGGGAGGAGGCATCTCACCTAAGACAGGGCACATATTTAAGGATAATACGTTTGTCTAATGACGGGTAAGGATGTTCTTCTGCCTCTGACAACCTAAGACACGCACAGTCGCTTCTTTTAGTAAATAAAGAAGGGGGAGGTGTTGAGAGCTGTAGCTGCTCTTTGACCATGGGGACTGCAGCTGGTCTTCGATCTCTGTGCACAGAGGCCTTATCACACGGCCTTGGTAAAGCAGACTTCAGGCACAGAGGCATTAACAGCCTTGGTGGAGAAGACTTCAGACATGAAGGCATTGTTTTGAGAAAGTTTTATTTTCTGTATAAAAGTTTGTGCCTGCCTGAATAAACTTGAGCCTTGATCAGAACTTGTCTTAGCTCCATTCCTTGTGTTCTTGTCTCAGTTTCATTCCCACTCCCTTCTTCAGTTCCATTTTCATTTGTGCCACAGGCCAGCACAGTTTACAATGGGAAATATGCTTAGCAGGCAGTCAGCTTATAGAACTATGAATTCTCTTTTAGTTGACAATGGGAAATGTTCTTTGAACACAATCAGCGTTTAGGACTATGAATTCTCTGTTAGTTTACAGTGGGAAAGGTGCTTCACAGAAAATCTGCTTATACACCTATGAATTCACATTAGTTTACAATGGGAAATATTCTTAATATATGATCAGGCAAATCAACTTTGATTTTACTGTTAGTATACAATGGGAAATGTTCAAAGGAGACAATCAGGTTATTCAATATGGAATTCAATGTTAGTTTGCAATGGGAAATATCCTGTACAATCAATCAGGTTATAGAATGCTGAATTTTCTGTTACCTTACAATGTAAAATGTTCTTAGCATAAAATCTGCTTATACAACTATGAATTCACCATTAATCTTTTAAGAGGCACGTCCTTAATAGACAACCAGCTTATAGAACTATGAATTCACTGTTAGTTAACAATGGAAAATGTTCTTTGCAGACAATCAGCTTATACAACTATGAATTCAGTGTTAGTTAGCAATGGGAAATGTTCTAGCACACAATCAGCATTTAGGACTATGGATTCTCTGTTAGTGTACAATGGGAAAGGTGCTTCACAGAAAATCTGCTTATACAAGTATGAATTCAGCATTAGTTTACAATGGGAAATATTCTGAGTATATGATCAGGAATAGAACTTTGAATTCACTGTTAGTATACAATGGCAAATGTTCATAGGAGACAATCAGCTTATACAACATGGAATTCACTGTTAATTTGCAATGGGAAATGTCCTCCACAATCAACCATGTTATAGAACTCTGAATTCTCTGTTACCTTACAATGGGAAATGTTCTTAGCAGAATATCCGCTTATACAACTATGAATTCACCATTAGTTTTCTATGGGAAATGTTCCCAAGAGTCAACCAGCTTATAGAACTATGAATTCTGTGTTAGTTTGCAATGGGAAATGTTCTGGCAAACAACCAGCTGATTCACCTAAGAATTCACTGTTAGTTTACAATGGGAAACGTTCTTAGTAGACAATAAGACCATTGAACTGTGAATTCTCTGGTAGTTTCCAATGAGAAATGTGCTTAGTATATGATCAGCAAATACAACTTTGAATTCACTGTTAGTTAACAATGAGAAATGAGCTTACCAGGCAATCAGCTTATACACCTATGAATTCACTGTTCGATTACAATGGGAAATGTGCATAGCAGACAATCAGCACATACAATTAGGAATTCACTGTTAGTTCAAAATGGGAAATGTTCTTCACAGATAATCAGCGTATAGAACTATGAATTCTGTGTTAGTTTTCATTGGGAAATGTTCTAGCAGCCAATCGGCTTTTAGAACGAACAATTCACTGTCCGTTTACAATGGGAAATGTGCTGAGCAGACAATTTGCACATAGAATTAGGAATTCACTCTCGATTTACAATGGGTATTGTTCTTTGCAGACAATCACCACAAAGACCTATAAATTCTGTGTTAGTTTGCAATAGGAAATGTTCTAGCAGACAATCAGATGATTCACCTGAGAATTCACTGTTAGTTTACAATTGGAAATGTTCTTAGTAGACAATCAGATCATAGAACTATGAATTCTCTGATAGTTTCCAAAGGGGAAATGTGCTTAGTTGACACTCAGCTTATAGATATTTGAAATCACTGTTAGTTTGCAATGGGAAAGGTTCATAGAAGACAATCAGCTAATAGAACTTTGAATTTACAGTTAGTATACAGTAGGAAATGAGCTTAACAAACTACCAGTTTACACAATTTGATTTCACTGATAGTTTACAATGGGAAATGTGCTCAGCAGGCAGTCAGCTTATAGAACTATGAATTCTCTTTTAGTTGACAATGGGAAATGTTCTACCACACAATCAGAATTTAGGACTATGAATTCTCTGTTAGTTTATAATGGGAAAGGTGCTTCGCAAAAAATCTGCTTATACAAATATGAATTCATCATTAGTTTACAATGGGAAATATTCTTAGTATACGATCAGGCAATGGAACTTTGAATTCACTGTTAGTATACAATGGGAAATTTTCATAGGAGAAAATTAGCTTATGCAATACGGAATTCACTGTTAGTTTGCAATGGGAAATGTCCTGGGCAATCAATCAAGTTATAGAATTCTCTGTTAGCTTACAATGGGAAATGTTGTTAACAGAAATCTGCTTATATAACTATGAATTCGCCGTTAGTTTTCTATGGGAAATTTTCTCTAATAGACAACCATCTTATAGAGCTATGAAGTAACTGTTAGTTAACAATGGGAAATGTTCTTAATATATGATCATTAAATAGAACTTTGAATTCACTGTCAGTGTACTATGGGAAATCTGGTAAGCAGGCAATCATCTTATAGACCTATGAATTCACTGTTAGTTTACAATGGGAAATGTGCATAGCAGACAATCAACACATAGAATTAGGAATTCACTGTTACTTTCCAATGGGAAATGTTCTTCACAGACAATCAGCGTATAGAACTATGAATTCTGTGTTAGTTTGCAATTGGAAATGTTCTAGCAGCCAATCAGATTTTAAAACTAAGAATTCACTGTCCGTTTACAATGGGAAATATGCCCAACAATCAATCAGCTTATAGAATTATGAATTCACTGTTAGTTTTCAATGGGAAATGTTCTTAGCAGACAATCACCATGAGAACTAGGAATTCACTGTTAGCTTACAATGGGAAATATGCTTATCAGGCAATCAGCTTATGGAACTATGAATTCTCTGGCAGTTGACAATGAGAAATGTTCTTCAAACACAATCAGCTTATAGAACTCTGAATTCTGAGTTAGTTGACATTGGGAAATGTTCTTTGCAGACAATTAGCATATACAACTACAAATTCAGTGTTAGTTAGCAATGGGAAATGTTGCCACACACAATCAGCATTTAGGACTATGTATTCTCTGTTAGTTTATAATGGGAATGGTGCTTTGCAGAAAATCTTCTTATACAACTATGAATTCATCATTAATTTACAATTTGATATATTCTTAGTATATGAGTATGCAATGGAACTTTCAATTCACTCTTAGTATATAATGGGAAATGTTCATAGAAGACAATAAGCTTATACAATGTGGAATTCACTGTTAGTTTGCAATGTGAAATGCCCTTCTCAATCAGTCACGTAACAGAACTCTAAATTCAATGTTTGCTTACAATGGTAAATGTTCTTAGAAGAAAATCTTCTTATAAAAATATGAATTCACCACTAGTTTTCTATGGGAAATATTTTTAATAGACAAGCGCCCTATAGAATTATGAATCCACTGTTAGTAACAATGGGAACTGTTCTTAGATTATGATCAGCCAACAGAACTTTGAATTCACTGTTAGTTTACAATGGGAAATGTGTGTAGCAGACAATCAGCACACAGAATTAGGAATCCACTGTTAGATTACAATGGGAAATGTTCTTAACAGAAAATCTGCTTACACAACTATGAATTCACCATTAGTTTTCTATAGGAAATGTTCTTAAAATAGACAACCAGCTTATAGAACTATGAATTCACTGTTAGTTAACAATGGGGAATGTTCTTGGCATATGATCAGCCAATAGAACTTTGAATTCACTGTTAATTAACAATGGGAAATGTTCTTAGCATATGATCAGACAATAGCACTTTGAATTCACTGTTAGTTTACAATGGGAAATTCCTTAGCAGGCAATCAGCTTATAGACCTATCAATTCACTGTCAGTTTACAGTAGGAAATGTGCGTAGCAGACAATCAGCACATAGAATTAGGAATTCACTGTTAGTTACAATGGGAAATGTTCTTTGCAGACAATCCACATATGGAACTATGAATTCTGTGTTAATTTGAACTGGGAAATGTTCTAGAAGCCAATTGGCTTTGAGAGCTAAGAATTCACTGTCCGTTTACAATGGGAAATGTGCTTAACAGACAATAAGCTTATAAAATTATAAATTCCCTGTTAGTTTGCAATGGGAAATGTGCTTACAGACAATCACCATACAGACTTAGGAATTCCCTGTTCGTGTACAATGGGAAATAAACTTCGCAGGTAATTAGCTTATAGAATTATGAATTCTCTCTTAGTTGACAATGGGAAATGGTCTTAGCTAAAAATCTGTTTAAAGACCTATCAATTCACTACTAGTTTACATTGGGGAATGTGCTTAGCAGACAATCAGCACATACAATGAGGAATTCATTGTTAGTGTACAGTGGGTAATGTTCTTTGCAGACAATCAGCTTAAGTAACTATGAATTTTGTGTTAGTTTGCACTGGGAAATGTTCTAGCCACCAATCAGCTTTTAGAACAAAGAATTCACTGTCCATTTATAATGGGAAATATGCTTAGCAGACAAGCAGCTTTTAGAACTATGAATTCACTGTTAGTTAACAATGGTAAATGTTCTTAATATATGATCAGATAGTACAAGTTTGCATTCACTGTTAGTTTACAATGGGTAATGTTCTTTGCAGACAATCACCATAAAGAATGATGAATTCTGTGTCACTTTGCTTTGGGAAATGTTCTAGCAGACAAGCAGCTTATTCACCTAGCAATTCACTGGTAGTTTACAAAGGGAAATGTTCTTAGTAGACAATCAGATAATAGAACTATGAATTCTCTAGTAGTTTCCAATAGGAAATGTGCTTAGTTGACACTCAGCTTATAGATATTTGAACTCACTGTTAGTTTGCAATGGGAAATGTTCATAGAAGACAATAAGCTAATAGAACTTTGGAATCACAGTTAGTATACAATGGTAAATGTGCATATCAAACTATCTGTTTATAGAATTTGAATTCACCTTTAGTTTACAATGGGAAATATTCTTAGCATATGATCAGGGAATAGAACTTTGAATGCAGTGTTAGTATACAATGGGAAATGTGCGTAGTAGAAAATCAGCACATAGAATTAGGAATTCACTGTTAGTTGACAATGGGAAATGTCCTTCACAGACAATCAGCGTATAGAACTGTGAATTCTGTGTTAGTTTGCACTGGGAAATATTGTAGGAGACAATCAGCTTTTAGAACTAAGAATTCACTGTTCGTTTACAATGGGAAATGTGCTAGGCATGCAATAAGCTTATAGAACTATGAATTCTCTGTTAGTTGACAATGGGAAATATTCTTAGCTGAAAATCTCTTTACAAACCTATGAATTCACTATTAGTTTACAATGGGAAATGTGCTTAGTAGACAATCAGCACATAGAATTAGGAATTCACTGTTAGTTTACAATAGGAAATACTCTTCGCTGACAATCACCATAAAGAACTATGAATTCTGTGTTTGTTTGCACTGGGACATGTTCACTGTGTGTTTATAGTAGGAAAAATGCTTAGCAGACAAGCAGCACATAGAATTAGGAATTCACTGTTAGTTTACACAGGAAAGGTGCTTGGCTGGCAATCAGCTTATAGAACTATGAATTCTCTGTTATTTGACAATGAGAAATGTTCTTCACACACAATCAGCTTACGGAACTATGAATTCTCTGTTAGTTGACAATGGGAAAAGTCCTTAATAGACAACCAGCTTATAGAAGTATGAATTCACTTTTAGTTAACAATTGGAAATGTTTTTAGTATATGATCAGCAAATAGAACTTTGAATTCACTGTTACTTTACAATGGCAAATGTGCGTAGCAGATAATCAGCACATACAATTAGGAACTCAATGTTAGTATACAATAGGAAATGTTCTTCGAAGACAATCAGCATATAGAGTTAATTCTTTGTGAGTTTGCACTGGGAAATGTTCTAGCAGCCAACCAGCTTTTAGAACTAAGAATTCACTGTCCTTTTATAATGTGAAATGTGCTCAGCAGGCAATCAACTTATAAAATTATGAATTCACTGTTACGTTTCAATAGGAATTGTGCTTAGCAGATGATCGCCATACAGAATTAGGAATACACTGTTAGTTTACACTGGGAAATATGCTTATCAGGCAATCAGCTGATAGAACTATGAATTCTCTGGTAGTTGACAATGACAAATATTCTTCGAACACAATCAGGTTATAGAAAACTGAATTCTCTGTTAGTTGACAATGGGAAATGTTCTCAGCAGAAAATCTGCTTATACAACTGTGGATTCACCATTAGTTTTCTATGGGAAATGTTCTTATTAGACCATCAGCTTAGAGAACTATGAATTCTGTGTTAGTTTCCAATGGGAAATGTTCTAGCAGACAATCGGCTGATTCACCTAACATTTCACTGCTAGTTTACAATGGAAATGTTCTTAGTAGACAATCAGATCATAGAACTATGAATTCTCTGGTAGTTTCTAATGGGAAATATGCTTAGTTTACACTCAGTTTACAGATGTTTTAAATTGCTGTTAGTTTGCAATGGGAAATGTCTGCTCAACCAATCAGGATATGGAACTCTAAATTCTCTCTTACCTTACAATGGGAAATGTTTTTAGCAGAGATTCTGCTTATACAACTATGAATTCAACGTTAGTTTTCTATTTGAAATGTTCTTAGTAGACATCCAGCTTATAGAACTACGAATTCACAGTTAGTTAACAATGGGGAATGTTCTTAGTATATGATCAGCCAATAGATCTTTGAATTCACTGTTACTTTACAGTGGGAAATGTGCTTGGCAGGCAATCATCCAACAGAACTATGAATTTACTGTTACTTTAAAAAGGAAAAGTTGGGTGGTGTACAATCAGCTTACAGAACTATCAATTCTGTGTTAGTTGACAATGGGAAATGTTCTAGCAGACAATCAGCTGATTCAACTAAGAATTAACTGTTAGTTTACAGTGGAAATGTACTTAGTAGACAATCATATCATAGAACTATGAATTCTCTGGTAGTTTCCAATGGGAAATGTGCTTACTTGACACTCAGTTTATAGATATTTGAAATCGCTGTTAGTTTGCAATGGGAATTGTCCTGTGCAACCAATCATGTTATACAACTCTAAATTCTCCGTCTTACAATGGGAAGTGTTATTAGCAGAAAATCTCCTTATACAACTATGAATTCAATGTTAGTTTTCTATGGGAAAAGTTTTTAATAGACACCCAGCTTATTGAACTATGAATTCACTGTTAGTTAACAATGGCGAATGTTCTTAGGATATGATCAGCCAATAGAACTTTGAATTCCTGTTACTTTACAATGGGAAATGTGCTTGGCAGGCAATCAGCTTATAGAACTATGAATTCTCTGGCAGTTGACAATGAGAAATGTTCTTCGCACACAATCAGCTTATACAACTAGATATTCTCTGTTAGTTGACAATGGGAAATGTTCTTAGCTGAAAATCTGCTTACAGACCTACGAATTCACTATTAGTTTACAATAGGAAGTGTGCTTAGCAGACAATCAGCACATAGAATTGGGAATTCACTGTTAGTTTAAAATGGGTAATGTTCTCCGTGGACAATCCACGTAAAGAACTATGAATTCTGTCTTAGTTTGCACTGGGAAATGTTCTAGCAGACAATCAGGTTTTAGAACTAAGAATCCACTGTTTCTTTACAATAGGAAATATGCATACCAGGGAAACGGCACATGGAATTAAGAATTCCTTGTTACTTTCTAATGGGAAATGCGCCTTCCCCAATATAAGCTAACAGAGCATTCATTGTCCTAAATGCTGATTGTGTGCTAGAACATTTCCCATTGTAAAAAACACTGAATTCATAGTTGTATAAGCTGACTGTCTTGAAAACACATTCCCATTTCAACTAACAGAGAATTCATAGTTCTATAAGCCGAAAGGGTGCAGAGAACATTTCTCACTGTCAACTACCAGACAATTCATAGTTGTATAAGCGGATTGCCTTCAAAGCACATTTCCGATTGGAACAGACAGTGAATTCCTAGTTCTAAAAGCTGATTGTCTGGGAGAACATTTCCCAGTGCAAAGTAACAGTGAATTCCAAGTTTTATTGGCTGATCATATACTAAGTACTTTTCCCATTGTAACAGTGAATTCACACTTCCATTAGCTGGTTGTCTATTAAGTACATTTCCCATAAAAAACTAATGGTGAACTCATAGTTGTATAATCAGATTTTCTGCTAAGAACATATCCCATTGTAAGCCAACAGAGAATTCAGAGTTCTACAATGTGATTGATTGCGCAGGACATTCCCCATTGCAAACTACCAGTGAATTCCATATTGTATAAGTTGATTGTCTCCTACGAACATTTCCCATTGTATACTAACAGGGAATTCAAATTAAAATGCCTGATCATATACTAAGAACATTTCCCATTATAAATTAATGGTGAATTCATAGTTGTATAAGCCAATTTTCTGTGAAGCACCTTTCCCATTTTAAACTAACAGAGAATTCACAGTCCTAAATGCTGATGGTGTGCTAGAACATTTGCCATTGCTAAGTAACAATTAACTTGAAGTTGTATAAGCTGATTGTCTGCAAAGAACATTCCCCAAAGTCAACTAACACAGAATTCATAGGTCTAGAAGCCCATTGTGTATGAGGAACATTTCTTATTGTCAACTCCCCGAGATTTCATAGTTCTGTAAACTGATTGCTTGCCAAGGACATTTCCCATTGAAAACAAACATTGAATTCTTAGTTCTAAAAGCTGATTATCTGCTAGAACATTTCCCAGTGCAAACTAACCCAAAATTCATTGTCCTTTGTGCTGATTGTCGGCGAAGAACAATACCCATTGTAAACTAACAGTGAATTCCCAAATCTATGTGCTGATTGTCTACTAAGCACATTTCACATTATAAACTAATAGTGAATTCATAGGTCTGTAATCAGGTTTTCAGCTGAGAACATTTCCCATTGTGAACTAACAGAGAGTTCATACTTCTATAAGCTGATAGCCTGATAAGCATATTTCCCATTGTAAAATAAGAATGAATTCCTAATTCTGTATGGTGAATGTCTGCTAAGCATACTTTCCATTGAGCACTAACACTGAGTTCATAATTTTATAAGGTAGATCGTTTCCCATTGCAAACTAAGAGAGAATTCACAGTTCTTTTGGGTGATTGTCTGTGAACAACATTTCTCCATTGTAAACTAACAGTGAATTACTAATTCTATGTGCTGATTGTCTGCTACACCCATTTCCCCCTGAAACAGTGGATTCAGAGGTCTGTTAGTGGATTGCATGCTAAGCACATTTCCCATTGTAAACTAACAGTGAATTCAAAGATCTATTAGCTGATTTTATACTAAGAACATTTCCCATTGTTAACCAACAGTGAATTCATAGTTCTATAAGCTGGTTGTCTATTAAGATCATTTCCCATAAAAACTAAAGGGAATTCAAAGCTAAACTACCTGATCATATACTAAGAATATTTCCCATTGAAACTAATGGTGAATTCATAATGGTATAAGCAGATTTTCTGTGAAGCACATTTCCCACTGTAAACTAACAGAATTCATACTCCTAAACAGTGATTGTGTGATAGAATATTTCCCTTTGCTGAAAAACATTGAATTCATAGTTGTATAAGCTGATTGTCTGCAAAAAACATTTGTCCTTCTCAACTACCAGAGAATTCACAGTTCTAAAAGCTGATTGCCTACTATGCATATTTCCCATTGTAAACCAGCTGTGAATTCCTATTTTGTATGTTGATTGCCTCCTAAGAACATTTCCCATTGTGAACTAACAGTGAATTCAAAGTTCTATTGCCTGATTATATACTAAGAACATTTCCAAATGTAAACTAATGGTGAATTCATAGTTGCATAAGTAGATTTTCTGCAAAGAATCTTTCCCATTGTAAACTAACATTAAATTCATAGATTTATAAGCTGACTGTGTGCGAAGAACATTTCCCATTGTCAACTAAAAGAGAATTCATAGTTCTATAAGCTGACTGCCTGCTAAGCATATTTCCCATTATAAACTACCAGTGAATTCATAGGTCTATAAGCTGATTGCCTGCTGAGCACATTTCAAACTCTAAACTAACAGTGAACTCATATTGTATAAACTGATAGTTGGCTAAGCATATTTCCCATTGTATACTAACTGTGAATTCAAACTATATTAGCTGATTGTCTTCTAAGAACATTTTCCATTGCAAACTAACAGTGATTTCAAATATCTATAAGCTGAGTGTCAACTAAGCACATTTCTCATTGGAAACTACAAGAGAATTCATAGTAATATGATCTGACTCTCTACTAAGAATATTTCCCATTGTCAACTGACAGTGAATTCCTAGGTGAATCAGCTGATTTTCTGCTAGAACATTTCGTAGTACAGACTAGCAGAGAATTCATAGTTCTATGCTGATTGTCTGTGAAGAACATTTCCTATAGGAAACTAACATTGAATTCATAGGTCTATAAGTTGATTGTCTGCTAAGCACATTTCCCATTGCAAACTAACAGTGAATTCCATATTGTATAAGCTCATTGTCTCCTACGAACATTTCCCATTGTATACTAACAGTGAATTCAAAGTTCTATTGCCTGATCATTTACTAAGAATATTTCCCATTGTAAACTAACAGGGAATTCACATTTCCATAAGCTATTGTGTGTGAAGAACATTTCAATTGCTACCTAACACTGAATTCATACTTGTATAAGCTGATTGTCTGCAAAGAACATTTCCCATAGGCAACTAACACAGAATTCTTAATTCTTTAACCTGATTGTGTGCGAAGAACATTTCTCATTGTCAACTGCTAGAGAATTCTTAGTTCTATGAGCTGATTGCCTGCTAAGCACATTTCCCATAGTAAACTAGCAGGGAATTCCTAATTCTATGTACAGCTTGTCTGATAAGCATATTTCCTATTGTAAACAAACAGTGAACTTTTAGTTCTAAAACCTGATTATTGGCTAGAACATTTCCCAGTGCAAACTATCACAGAATTCATAGTTTTTTATGCTGATTGTCTGCGGAGACCACTACCCATTGTAAACTACCAATGAATTCCCAATTCTATGTGCTGATTATCTGCTGAGCACACTTTCCATTGTAAACTAACAGTAAATTCGTAGGTCTCTATGCAGATTTTTAGCTAAGGACATTTCCCATTGTCAACTAACAGAGAATTCATAGTTGTATAAGCTGATTTTGTGCAAAGAACATTTCTCATTGTCAACTACCAGAGAATTCATAGATCTGTAAGCTGATTGCCTGATAAGTATTTCCCCCATTGTTAATTGACAGTGAATTCCTAATTCTGTATGGTGATTCTTTGCTAAGCACATTCCCCATTGAAAAGTAACAGTGAATTCATAGTTCTATAAGGTGGTTGTCTATTAGAGCACATTACATATAGAAAAGAAATGGTGAATTCATAGATGTAAAACCAGATTTTCTGCAAAGCACCTTTCCCATTGTAAACTAACAGAGAATTCATAGTCCTAAACTCTGATTGTGTGCTAGAACTTTTCCCATTGCTAACTAACACAGAATTCATAGTTCTATAAGCTGACTGTATGCCAAGCACAATTCCCATTGTAATGTAACAGTGAATTCAAAGTTCTATTGGCTGATAATATACTAAGAACATTCCCCATTGCTAACTTACAGTGAATTCATTGTTCTATAAGCTGGTTGTCTATTAAGAATATTTCCCAGAGAAATGTTAAGGTGAATTCATAGTTGTATAAGCAGACTTTCTGCTAAGAACATTTCCCATTGTACGGTAACAGAGAATTTAGAGATGTATAACCTGATTGATTGCCAGGACATTTCCCATTAAATACTAACAGCGATTTCAAATATCTATAAACTGAGCATCAACTAAGCACATTTCCCATTGGAAACTACCTGGGAATTCATAGTTGAATGATCTGATTTTCTACTAAGAACATTTCCATTGTTAACTAACAGTGAATTCTTAGGGGAATCAGCTGATTGTCCAAGGAGCATTCCCCATTGCAAACTAACATAGAATTCATAGTTCTGTAAGCTGGCTGTCTGTTAAGAATATTTCCCACAGAAAACTATCAGTGAATTCATAGTTGTATAAGCAGATTTCCAGCGAAGCACCTTTCACATTGTAAACTAACAGAGAATTCATAGTCCTAAATGCTGATTGTGTACTAGAACATTTCCCATAGAAAACTAACATTGAGTTCATAGTTGTATAAGCATATTTTCTGCTAAGAACATTTCCCATTGTAAGGTAACAAAGAATTTAGAGTTGTATAATGTGATAGATTGCCCAGGAAATTTCCCATTGCAAACTAACAGCGATTTCAAATATCTGTAAAGTGAGTGAGTGTCAACTAAGCACATTTCCCAATGGAAACTACCAGAGAATTCATACTTCTGTGATCTGATTTCTACTAAGAACATTTCCATTGTAAACTAACAGTGAATTCTGAGGTGAATCAGCTGTCTGCTAGAACATTTCCCATTGTCAACTAACACAAGATTCCCATTGAATGATCATTTACTAAGAATATTTCCATTGTAAACTAATGGTGAAATCATCATTGTATAAGCAGATTTTCTGTGAACCACAATTCCCATCGTAAACTAACAGAGAATTCATAGTCCTAAACGTTGAGTGTGTGCTAGAACATTTCCCAATGCTAACTAACACTGAATTCGTAGTTGTATAAGCTGATTGTCCACAAAGAACATTTCCCATTGTCAACTAACACAGGATTCATAGTTCTGTAAGCTGATTGTCTGCAAAGAACATTTCCCATAGTCAAGTAACAGAATTCACAGTTCTGTATCCTTATTGTGTGAGAAGAACATTTCGCATTTTCACCTGCTGGAGAATTCATAGTTCTATACGCTGATTCCCAGCCAAGCACATTTCCCATTGTAAACTAACAGGGAATTCCTAATTCTATGTGCTGCTTGTCTGATCAGCATATTTCCTATTGTAAACCAATAGTGAATTCTCCTGGTTTTTGCCCAAGAAGCAAAACAGGAAAACACTGGGCAAAGGAATGTAGATCTAAAACAGATAGAAGTGGTAACCATATTATCCAACAGCAGGGAAAGGGAGGAAGTGCCAGTCTGAGGCCCTGCAAAGACAAGTTTATGGGGCAGTACAGTTTGTTCCTCAAACAGTTAGTTATACCCAGTCTCCGAACTACTCCGAGGCACCCCAGGGAATGCCAGACTCTACCTCAGTTCCTCTACCTACACAGTATTGACTCCAGAAATGGGACTTCAAGCATTGCCTACCAGAGTATGTGGCCCACTGCCAAAGGACAGTGTAGGCTTAATCTTCAGAAGAAGTAGCAGTACTATGTAGGTATTACAAGTAGTACCTGGAGTTATTGATGCAGATTTCACAGGAGAACTTAAAATTATGGTGTCTTCTCCAAAAACAATCTTTACAATATTGCCCAGTCATAGAATAGCTCAAGTGTTGCTCTTTCCAATGATAAGAACTAGAAGGGTTGCTAATGCACAGGATCAAGGGACTCAAGGATTTGGTTCATCAGATGCTTACTAGGTTCAACCTATCTGTAAGGAACGTCCAAAATTATCTTTAAAATTAAATGGGAGGCAGTTTGAAGGGATAATAGATTCTGGAGCTGATGTTACTATTTTGTCCGGTAATTACTGGCCAGCTTCTTGGCCTAAGCGTCCTACAGGGACTCAATTGAAAGGTATTGGAAAATCCTCTTGTCCTGAGCAGAGTGCTGCAGAATTATTTTGGGAAGATGAGGAAGGTAATACTGGGTATTGTAAACCTTACATTATACACAGTTTGCCTTTAAACCTGTGGGGAAGAGATGTTTGAGTCAAAAAAATTGTTAATGTGTAGTCCTAATGAAATTGTTCCTGCTCAAATGCTTAAACAGGGTTACTTGCCTGGAAAAGGATTAGGAAAATGGGGACAAGGTGACCCATTACCTATCCAAGTAACTTCTAATGCAAATCATCAAGGGCTGGGGTATTTCCCCTAGTGGCCACTGGTCAGACTGTGCTGCCCCACGCAGAGTCTATTTGTTGGAAATCTGATGGTTCTCTATGGGTGGATCAATGGCCTTTGACATGGGAAAAACTGATAGCTGCACAAATGCTAGTTCAAGAGCAATTAGAGGCAGGGCATATAGAGGAATCATCTTCACCCTGGAATACTACAATGTTTGTCGTTAAAAAGAAATCAGGAAAATGGTGATTATTACAAGATCTGAGAGCTGGGAATGTTACTATGTATTTAATGGGAGCATTGAAACCTGAACTGCCTAGTCCTGTAGCTATTCCACCTGACTTTTCTAAAGTGATTATTGACTTGAAAGATTGATTTTTTACTATACCTTCACATCCACGAGATTGTTGCCATTTTGCTTTTAGTGTTCCTTCTAGTAATTCTAAGGAGCCTATGAAAAGATATCAATGGAAAGTTCTCCCTCAAGGTATGGCTAATAGTCCAACTTATGTCAGAAATTTGTGGCTAAGGCTTCAGCTTCTACAAGAAGCAAATTTCCTCAAATATATATTATTCATTATATGGATGATATTTTATTAGCTAGAAAGGAAAAGACAGGTGCTTTGACTGGTTTTTCCTACATGGAACAACAGCTCACTATGTGGGGATTAAAATTGCACCTGAAAAGGTACAACAAGATACCCCTTTTTCTTATCTTGGGTTTTATTTATATCCAAAAAAATTAAACCACAGAAAAATACTCTGAAAACACAGAACCTTACCTGTTTAAATGATTTTGAGAAATTGTTAGGAGATATTAATTGGATTGGGCCTTATTTAAAACTCACTACTCATGAATTAAAACCTTTATTTAATATATTACATGGCGACTCTAATCCTTCTTATTTTCGTTCTCTTACACCTGAAGCTTCTAAGGCATTTGTTACAGTATAAAAGGCTGTAGAAGAACAATTTATCACTTATATTGACTATAGTAAAGAGCTGTAGTTACTTGTATTTCCTACCACACATACTCCAACAGGATTGTTGTGGCACGGAGCTTGCATCTTGTCCTCCAAAAACTGTCACTCCTTATTATGTCGATGTTGCTAAAGTAGTGATGGAAGGAAGAGCTGAACCCATTAAATATTTTGGAATAGAACCACAGGTTATCTGTCAGCCTTATAATTCAAAGCAGGTTTCTTGGCTTTTTGCTTTTTCAGATATTTGGGCATTTTCCATGGCAGGTTTTGCAGGAAGCATTGATAATCAGTGCCCTGAACATAAATTAATTCAGTTCTTCATGCAACATCAAATTATTTTTCCTTGCAATACACAATATTCTCCTATTAAGGATGCTATGTTGACCTTTACAGATGGATCTTCATCTGGCCTAGCTGCTTATTCTTTAAATGGACAAACATATACTTTTAATACTCCTTATAAATCTGCACAATTTGTAGAAGTGGCAGCCTTTAAAGCTTTATTGCAACATACTGCTATTATATCTGTTAATATTTACACTGATAGCCAATAAATTGTCCACTCAGTTCCTTATTTAGAAACCTGTAGTAGAACAAGTACTTCTGCTGTTTATAATTTGTTTTCACAGGTTCAAATTTTGATTCTCCAGCACTTAGCACCTTTCTATGTAGGACACCTACGTGCTCAATATGGCCTCCCTGGACCCTTAGCTTTGGGAAATGCTATTGTAGACAAGGCTACTAGATATTTTTCTGTGGAAGAAGGTATTGATGTTCATAAGCTTCATCATCTTAATGCTAATACTCTTCGACTTAAATATAAAATTACACCTGAACAAGCATGACAGAGAGTTAAAAATTGTTCACAGTGTCTCACATTTTTACCTGTGCCACATCATGGTGTTGATCCTCAAGGATTGACTCCTGGCCCATTATGACAAATGGATATAACTCACGTTCCTGAGTTTGGAAAAAAGAAATTTGTACATGTTTCTATTGACACTTATTCTGGTTTCATTTGTGCTTCTGCTCAAATGGGAGAAGCTACTAAATATGTTATTGCTCATTGTCTTCATTATTTTAATATTTTAGGAGTACCTAAACAACTGAAAACAGATAATGGACCAGGATATACAAGTGCAGGGTTTAAGCACTTTTGTTCTTCTTTTAATATTGAGCATGTTACTGGAATTCCTTATAACCCCCAAGGGCAAGGTATCATTGAATGAGCAAATGCAACATTAAAAACCTGATTACAAAAACTTAAGAAGGGGGAAATGACACAGGGATCAGCAACAAGATGGTTAAATCATACTTTGTTTATTTTAAATTTTTTACTTTTGGATGGAAAACGGTCTTCAGCTGCTGACCATTTTTGGCATGCACAAACCAAGACTGATTATGCTAATGTGGAAAGATCCACTGACTAACAAGTGGAGTGGACCCAACCCTGTATTAATATGGGGACGAGGATCTGTTTGCATTTTTTCACAGAAAGAAAAGGGAGCCAGATGGTTGCCAGAACGTTTGGTCCAGTATGCAGGCCACGAGATCAAACAAGAGGACACTACTGATCCTGACGATATGTAGTCATCTACATCTACTGGACCTATGTTCCTGATCCTTCTATATTACATCCAGTGACTTGGGAGAAAAAAGAAACCATAGTTCTAGTCAATAACACTCGGTTGCTAAGCACACCATCTAGTAAAAATATAGAATTACATCAAATAATTATGAACTCATATTCAGGGCGTGGTGTAGGTATTCCACTATGCTTTTCTAAGACCAGCATAGTGGGATGTTTTGAAATAAAGGAAAGAAACTTTACTGTAAAGCATGTACAAGAGCACATACAAGGTATGAAGAAGATAAAGCACGTTCAAACAAGCAGAATTTCTATTTTGCTTCCCTATGGAAATCAAGTTACAGGGGATGGTCATCCAGAGGACTTATTTCCTTGTGAAGGAAATACACCTTGGTTCAATATGTCTATACATTGGAGCAAATGTGTAGGGAAAAAAATTATCAGGTATAATGTTTCTGGACCTACTAGATATGTTAAGGATTGGTCAGGATCAGCAGGCTCTATAGAAAGTAAAACTGGATGGGTTAATGATTGGGCTACTGGACTGTCCTCAGGACTGTGGTGGTCAGACGATGGACATCAGCAAAGTTACGTGTGGAATAGTGCTGCTGCTATGGGAGGTATCGAGGTTACATCTGACAGCAATGATTCAAATAGTCTTCTGAAGGGATCTATTATGGCCTGTGTTACGCCACCTTACGCCCTGGTGTTAGGAAATATAAATATTACTTGGTATCATGGGTATGAGGGAATGTTTGATGTTACCTGTGATAATTGTAGTCTGTCCAGTTGTATTTCTCATGATTCTGAAACTGTAATGATTGTCAAGACAACTTGCATTTGTTATGATTCTTGTTAATCTTTCAAAGCTTTGGTATTCTGACAAGGGTATTCAAATCCTAGAGGAGGTTACAAATAGTTTAAGTAGACAAAATAGAGTTGAAGGTTTAGTTATTGCTGGGATTGCTGCATTTACTATTTTATTAGCTTCTATTACTACTGCCACTGTTGCTCTTACACAAGAAATTCATACTGCACACTTTGTTAATAATCTAGCTAAAAACGTTTCTGTTGCTTTGGGAACTCAAGTAACCATAGACAAGAAGTTAGAAGATAAGTGTCATAACTGTGGGCTAACTCAACAATGCATGACCCATATACTTCAACAGGGAGGGGCCAAGGGGAGGGGGTAGGTCACAGATGAGCCTAATGATGGTACCAAACTGACTGTATTTGCTAAATACAAAACTAACTAATAAAGAGAAAAAGAAAAAGAAGGAAAAAATAAAAAAATGAAGTTAGAAGAGAAAAGAGATGGCTTGTTTGATGTACTGACCTATTTAGGAGAGCAAATTAAAGGAATGAAGATTAGAGCTCAATTTGAATGCCATGCACATTACCAATAGATCTGCATCACCTCTAAAACTTACAATGCTAGTTATAAAGTTTGGGTAAAGGTCAAAATGCACTTGAAAGGAATTTGGCACCATGATAACATTTCTTTAGATTTGGTTAGTTTACATTCAGAAATTCTAGCTATACAGAAGAGTCATCTTGATTTTGACACCATTAAGGCTGATAATGATTTACTTGCTGCAATTAAGTCTGTGTTGCCTGGTTGGGACTCTCTAAGTTCCTGCATAGGCAGCTTTGCAGCTGTGGGAGTTTGCCTTCTGTTTCTCTTATGCCTATTGCCTATTTTCTTCAAGTGTCTAATGATGTCTGTTGTGATTGTTCACGCAGAAGTCCAAGCTATGCACTATAGAACACGTCCATGGCTCTCTCAGACTTTACCCTAATTCTCCCTGAATTTTATTTGGCTGGTAGCCAGAGACATTTAAGATCAGGGGAGGAGGCATCCCACCTAAGACAGGGCACGTATTCAAGAATAATACGTTTGTCTAATGACGGGTAAGGATGTTCTTCTGCCTCTGACAACCTAAGACAGGCACAGTCGCTTCTTTTAGTAAATAAAGAAGGGGGAGATGTTGGAAGCCATAGCTGCTCTTGACCGTGGGACCTACAGCTGGTCTTGGATCTCTGGGCACAGAGGCCTTATCGTACAGCCTTGGTAAAGCAGACTTCAGGCACAGAGGCATTAACAGCCTTGGTGGAGAAGACTTAAGACATGAAGGCATTGTTTTTGAGTAAGTTTTATTTTCTGTATATAAGTTTGTGCCTGCCTGAATAAACTTGAGCCTTGACCAGAACTTGTCTTGGCTCCATTCCTTGTGTTCTTGTCTCAGTTTCATTCCCACTCCCTCCTTCAGGTCCATTTTCATTTGCGCCGCAGGCCGGCACAGTTTACGATGGGAAATGTGCTTAGTTGGCAATCAGCTTATACAATTATGAAGTGTCTTTTAGTTGACAATGGGAAATGTTCTTCTCACACAATCAGCATTTTGGACTATGAATTCTTTGTAAGTTTACAGCAGGAAAGGTGCTTCACAGGATATCTTCTTATACACCTATGAATTCACATTAGTTTACAATGGTAAATATTGTTAATATATGATCAGGCATTGGAGACAATTGGCATGGTTGGTTAATATCTTAACCTGATAAAGGCAATATACAAAGCTCCAAAGGCCCAAATAATACTTAATGGAGAGAGACTTGAGGAATTCCCTTTAAGATCAGAACAAGACAGGGTTGTCCTCTCTCACCTCTGCTTTTCAATATAGTACTAGAATTCCTAGCTCAAGCAATAAGACAGGAGAAGGAAATAAAATGGATACAATTTTAAAGGAAGAAGTTAAGTTAGGAGACAGTCAGCTTATACAACATGGAATTCACTATTAGTTTGCAATGGGAAATGTCCTGTGCAATCAATCAAGTTACAGAACTCTGAATTCTCTGTTAGCTCACAATGGGAAATGTTCTTAGCAGAAAATCTGTTTATACAACTATGAATTCACCGTTAGTTTTCTATGGGAAATGTTCATAATAGACAAGGAGCATATAGAAGTATGAATTCACTGTTAGTAAACAATGAGAAACGTTCTTAGTACATGATCAGCCAATAGACCTATGAACTCACTGGTAGTTTACATAGGGAAATGTTGTTCGCAGACAATCAGCATACAGAACATTGAATTCTGTTTTAGTTTGCACTGCGAAATGTTCTTGCAGACAATCAGCTTTTAGAAGTAAGAATTCACTGTGAGTTTACAATGGGAAATGTGCTTAGCAGACAAGCAGCATATAGAATTAGGAATTCCCTGTTAGTTTACAATGGGATATATGCTTGGCAGGCAATCACCTTATAGAAATACAAATTCTCGGGTAGTTGACAATGAGAAATGTTCGTCACACACAATCAGCTTATAGAACTATGCGTTCTCTGTTAGTTGACAATGGGAAATGTTCTTTTCAGACAGTCAGCTTATATAACTACTAATTCAGTGTTAATTAGCAATGGGAAATATTCTAGCACAAAATCAGGGTTTCAGACTATGAATTCTCTGTTAGTTTACAATGGGAAAGGTGCTTTGCAGAATATCTGCTTATACAACTATGAATTCACCATTAGTTGACAATGGGAAATGTTCTTAGTATATGATCAGGCAATGGAACTTTGAATTCACTGTTAGTATACTACGGGAAATGTTCATAGGAGACAATCAGCTCATACAATATGTAATTCACATGTAGTTGTGCAACAATGAGAAATAGAATTCTTCAATGGGTATGCCCAATCACCTATAAAGAATATGAATTCTCTGTCAGTTTGCAATGGGAAATGTTCTTAGCAGGTAAATCGCTTATTCACTAGAATTCACTGATTTTGTATACAATGGGAAATATTCTTAGTAGATAATCAGAGCTTAGAACTGTGAATTCTCTGCTTGTTTCAATGGCAATGTGCTTAGTGGCACTTAGCTCATAGAATTTGAATCACTGTTAGTTTGGAATGGCACAGACTACAATCAGCTAAGAGAACTTTGAATTCACAGTTAGCATACAGTGGAAAATGTGCTTAGCAAACTATCAGTTTATAGAATTTGAATTCACTGTTAGTTTATAATGGGAAATGTGCTCAGCACGCAATCAGCTTATACACCTATGGATTTCCTGTTAGTTTACAATGGGAAATGTGCTGAGCAGGCAATCAGCTTATAGAACTATGAATTCTCTTTTAGTTTACAATGGAAAATATTCTTTGCACCCAATCGGCGTTTAGGTGTATGAATTCTTTGTTCATTTACAATGGGAAAGTTGCTTTACAGAAAATCTGCTTATACAAGGAAGAATTCACCATTAGATTACAATGGGAAATATTCTTAGTATATGATCACACAATTTAACTTTGAATTCACAGTTAGTATACAATGGGAAATGTTCATAGGAGACAATCAACTTATACAATATGGAATGCACTGTAAGTTTGCAATGGGAAATGTCCTGTGCAATCAATCACATTATAGAACTCTGAATTCTCTGTTAGCTTACAACAGGAAATGTTCTTAGCAGAAAATCTACTTATACAACTATGAATTCACCGTTAGCTTTCTGTGGGAAATGTTCTTAACAGACAACGAGCTTATAGAAGTATGAATTAACTGTTAGAATGGGAAATGTTCTTACTATATGATCTGCCCATAGAACTTTGAATTCACTGTTTCTTTACAATGGGGAATGTGCACAGCAGACAATGAGCACATAGAATTATGAATTCAGTGTTAGTTTACAACAGGAAATGTTCTTCGCAGACAATCAGCATAACAAACTATGAATTCTGTGTTGCTTTGCACTGGGAAATGTCCTAGCAATCAATCAGCTTTTAGAACTAAGAATTCACTGTTCATTTACAGTGGGAAATGTGCTTAGCACACAAATAGCACATAGAATAGGAATTCACTGCTATTTTCTAATAGGTAATGTTCTTCCCAGACAATCAGCATAGAGAACTATGAATTCTGTGTTAGTTTGCACTGGGGAATGTTCTAGTAGCCAATTGGTTTTTAAAACTAACAATTCACTGTCAGTGTACAGTGGGAAATGTGCTTAGCAGACAATCAGCACATAATATTAGGTATTCACAGATAGTTTACAAAGGGTAATGTTATTCACAGACAATCACTATAAATAACTATGAATTCTGTGTCAGTTTGCATTGGGAAATGTTTTAGCAGATAATCAAGTGATTCACCTAAGAATTCACTGTTAGTTTATAATGGGAAATGTTCTTAGTAGACAATCAGATCATAGAACTATGAATTCTTTGGTAGTTTCGAATGGGAAATGTGCTTAGTTGACACTCAACTTGTAGATATTTGAAATCACTGTTAGTTTGCAATGTAAAGTGTTCATAGAAGACAATCAGCTAATAGAACTTTGAGTTCCAAGTTAGTATACAGTGGGAAATGTGCTTAGCAAACTGTCAGATTATACAATTTGAATTCACTGTTAGTTTTCAATGAGAAATGTGCTCAGCAGGCAATCAGCTTATATAACTATGAATTCTCCTTTAGTTGACAATGGGAAATGTTCTTTGCAGACAATCAGCTCATAGAACTATGAATTCTCTGTTAGTTGGCAATAGGAAATATTCTTCACACACAATCAGCATTAAGGAGTGTGAATTCTCTTTTTGTTTACAATGGAAAAGGTACTTCGCAGAAAATCTGTTTATGCAACTATGAATTCACTGTTAATTTACAATGGGAAATGTTCTTAATATATGATCATGCAGTGAAACTTTGAATTCACTGTTAGTATACAATGGGAAATGTTTGTAGTAGACAATCACCTTATACAAAATGGAATTCAGTGTTAGTTTGCTATGGGAAATATCCTGTGCAATCAATCAGGTTATAGAATTCTCTGTTAGGATACAATGGGAAATGCTCACAACAGAAAATCTGCTTATGCAACTATGAAATCACCATTAGTTTTCTATGGGAAATGTTCTTAATAGACAACCAGATTATAGGACTATGAATTCAGTGTTGGTTAACAAATTGAAACGTTCTTAGTATATGATCAGCCACTAGAACATTGAATTCACTGTTATGTTACAATGGAAAATGTGCTTAGGAGGCAATCAGCTAATAGACCTATGAATTCACTGTTAGTTTTCAATGGGAAATAGGTGTAGCAGTCAATGGGCACATAGAATTAGGAATTCACTGTTAGTTTACAATGGAGAAATGTTCTCCGCAGACAATCACCATAAAGAACTTTGAATTCTCTGTTAATTTGCAATGGGAAATGTTGTAGCAGACAATCAGCTTATTCACCTAAGAATTCATTGTTACTTTACAATGGGAAATGTTCTTAGTAGACAACCAGCTTAGAGAATTATGAACTCACTCTTAGTTTTCAATGGAAAATGTGCTTAGCATACATTCACCATACATAATTAGGAATTCACTCTTAGTTTACAGGCAACCAGCTTATAGAACTATGAATTCTCTGTTAGTTGACAATGGGAAATATTCTCAGCTGAAAACCTGCTTACAGACCTATGAATTCCCAATAATTTTACAATGGAAAAAGTGTTTAGCAGAAACGCAGCCCTTAGAATTAGGAATTCCCTGTTAGTTTACAATGTGAAATGTGCTTGGCAGGCAATCAGCTTATAGAACTATGAATTCTCTGGTAGTTGACAATGAGAAATATTCCTTACACACAATTGGCTCATAGAACTATGAATTCTCTGTTAGTTGACAATGGGAAATGTTCTTTGTAGACAATCAGCTTGTAAAACTACAAATTAAGCGTTAGTTACCAGTGTTAAATTGTTGGGCCTTGAGAGGCCCAGACGTGAGGCCTAGTGGAACTTCCTGAGCCTAGCTAATGTTTGGTGATCTGCCTCTGGCCAGACGTGACTCATCAAGATGCCTAATGGCTTCTTGCCTGCTACTTCCACATGGGAGTTAAAATTATCATTTCAATAGTCACAGTTTACTATTGGCCCTTACCTCTCTCCCCATCCTAGAATCCCCTCCTTCGTTCCCAATGTTATATAGGCAACTGCTTGTAACAATAAATCTAGTTCCTGCTTCGACAAGACTCCCGACTCAGTGTGGTTTTTCTCCGGTGCCCAGGAGAGGTCTGAGTCATCGAAAGCTCATCTCCTCCTCAACCCCTTAGGAGGAACCAGCAGGCCTGGTCCTTCCCTCAGCACTACCTGCCCCCGCCGGCGGACCCCGGCATCTGGTGCCCAATGTTGGGCTCTCAGAGACCAGCATCTTTCACCTAACGTGCAGCTCTTGGAGTACGGCAGACTAGTGCCCGTGAGAGGCATTCGTTGAGGAGGTCAATCAGTGTACATGTGCGGGTGAGCGTACCCCCATAAGTTATGAGGTAGTCTTCATATTTAATGTGCTAAACTTTGCTTCTATAACCTGTACTTGTTTGTCACATCTCTTCGTTCCTTTTCTCTTTCCTTTCACTCTCGATTTGCAAGCAAGCTGCATCTGCCACTTTTCTATTTCTGAAGGCTTGTGCTTCTCTCTCTCTGCTTGGGACTGTGAAGGCAGGCCAACTTTTTCTGCCATATGGAACTTCCCCTGGATCTGTGAGCTTCAATAAATATCCCTTCCTCCATAACTGTACCTGGTCTGGAAGTTTATCTCAGCAAACCTAAAGCTGTCTGATACAGACCGAGGAGGGGAATGAAATGAACCTGACCATGTGGATGTTGATCTTTTGGAACCTTTGTTTTGGAGGAATAGGCATGGACTTGGTGCTTGCAACTGAAGGTGTCTTCTGCAGTGGTAAGCCAATTTTATGGACTATTCTAATAAGAATCTTAAAATGCTAAGTGCAGACAGATTTGAACTTCAAAGCTTAGCTAATGAGCTTTCTAAGGGGAAGGAAAGACTGCAGGGGACTTTGTTGGAACTGGGCTACTGGCATATGGGCTGGCTGCATCCTGCTGCCCAGGCCCAGAGAGTTTAGTCAAGGTTAAATTTGTAATGGACTGATGTGCTTGGCTAAAGATATTGGACTGAGAGATTTAAGATTTTAAGCTGGAAAACCTCAAGCAAGTTAAAATTACAGGCACTGAGACTGGTTTTAGGTTACTGAATCTGCTATTGTCAAACAAATTAGCACTCTTAAGGGAGATGGCCCAACTGCTTTACATTAAAACAATGAGAAGGATGCCTGAGGAAGCACTCTCATAGAAATGCAAACACTTTTGGATAGTGGTTGAGTTTACATTGTTTTAGTCTCTCCTTGCTATGCCTTATACCAGTTAAAAATGTTTACTCTATGCCTTTATATGTTAGAAGTGTTTAACTTGTTTGATTTTACAGGTCTCAATACCTTAAATTGGTGAAGACTGTGGGGACCTTTAAAATTAAACTTAGTACAATCTATAATATGTGATGGTTATAAATCTATTGGGAAGACTTTCAGCCAAGATGGCGACCGCCTAGCTGCACTGCAAATCCCGGGAAAAGAAAGATAGATGTAGATCCTAAGGAGAGAGCCACCCCATCATACCTCAAAAGGGCCCCGGCTGAAACTAAGAAAAATTAGAGAAACAAGCAAAGGCACTGTTTTCCTGATGAACCAGATACCAGTACAAGGGGGAAGGAGATCAGCACAGAGAAAAATCAACTCCTACCAAATCAGAGTGGCAGAGCATCAGAGGCCCCCAACACCTCATCACTGAAGCAGACCCAACGTGGCTCAGGGAAATTTTGGGGAACAGGGGGCGGAAAGAATGTCAGAGCCACATGTTGGGTCATGATATGCAGAGACATTTAGCTTACCCATAACTGTGGGCTAACTCCACAATGCACGACCCATATACCTCAACAAGGAGGGGCCAAGGGGAGGGGGTAGGTCATGGATGAGCCTAATAATGGTACCAAACTGACTGTAAAAAAAAAAATAAAATAAAAAATAAAAAAAAATCTATTGGGAGCCAGGGGCGGAATGTGGTAATTTAAAAATATATATATATATATAGATGGCACCCCTCCTGGCAGCTTGTGCCCAGCCCTCCCCTACTGGGAGTTGGCGGGCACTCCCCCTCCTGGGAGACTGCCACATGGCTCCCTTGGACTGACCCAGGTAGGGACAGGGGAAAAGTCTGCCGTCTCATGGTGACTGGGCTCACTGATATTTTTCTTTCAGTTGATAACTTTTCTCACACCTGCTGGGCATTGGCACATGCCAGGGTGAAAAAATCTAAACATGCCATTAATCATATGCCTCAATGTTTTGCCACTCTCGGGCTACCTGATCAAATTAAAACAAATTATGGCCCCTACTTTGTAAGCAAGGCCTTTGTAGATTTTCTCCAGACCTGGAAAGTCTCACATTCCACAGGCATCCCATACAACCCTCGAGGCCAAGCTTTTGTTGACCAAACACTTAAATCACAATTACAAAAACAAAAGGGGGAATCACTAACCCCCCCCCCCCATGGTCAGCTAAAGTAAGCATTATTCGCCTTAAATATTAAATTTTCCTAGAAATGGCCCATTGACTGGGGCCTGGAGAGGACCAGACCCACTCCACACAGCAGGGAGAGGGTTTAGATGTGTCTTCCCTCAAGATAAAAAAGACCCATTTGGCTTTAGACTTGTACTTTTAATGTCTAACTATCCTTCATACTCACAGCTTTAAAGTAGCTCCTGAGAAAGTTCAAACTGTGCCTCCCTTTGAGATCTTGGGCTCTATCCTTACCCTAGATACAGTTTCACCTGTTAGATGCTCTGTATGATGTGGTTACATATTTGGGTGAAGAGATACTAAGGTTGAAAGTTAAAACTCGTTTGGAGTGTCATGTAGATTTTCAATAGATTTGTGTTACTTCTAAAAAATATAATAACAGTCAACAGCATTGGGAAAATACATTTAAGAGGTATTTGACATAATGATAATATTTCCTTGGATCTGATTCAGTTACATTCAGAGATTTTGTCTTTGCAAAATAATCATCTTACTTTTGATGCAGCTAAATCTGCTGATGACTTAATATCTGCTTTTAAGTCTGCCTTGCCTGGATGGAATTCTCTCACTTCTTGGACAGGAAGCTTTGCTGCTACATGTGTTTGTCTTTTGCTCATTCTGTGTCTGCTGCCCATACTCATTAAATGCCTTTTGAGATCCATTATGGATATCTGTACAGAAGTACATGGGATACAGCTACAGACCCGACCCTGGCTTCCTGAGACATTATCTTAAAGCCCCTGAAGAGGCTGGTAGTCAAAGACGGGTAAGATTCTCTCGAGTTAGGTCAACCTAAGACAGGGCATGAATGATGGAATTCATGTACCCATGACGGGTAAGGCCTAAATATCATAGAGGACAACCTAAGACAGGCACAGTCTTTCTGCACTAAGGCCCAGAAGGACCCGGTTAATAAAAAATAAAAAAGGAGGAATTGTCGGGAGCCATTTGCCTGGCCTTGTATCCATAGCTCTGGCCCTTTGGTAGCAAGACTTTAACAAGACCATAGCACCTACATGTAAGCAAGATTATGTATATTCAGTGTCAAAATCCATTTGGCTGGCCTTGATAGTCTTCTGTACTGAGAAGTGATTAAAGTACAAAAACTCTTGTAACAAAAAGGAGTTTTTTGATAGAAACTTATGTAAAGCTCATGGAATTTTTGTCCATGGAGAAACTTTATAAAAAGAAAAAGACCCATTTGGGTACCAGCGAGAGACCTGAAATATTTACCCCAACAAGGGGACACTGACAATCACATTTCCAGGGAGTGTCCCACCCCTGAGGACTGTTCCTAAAATGGTCTTCACCCTGCTAAACCAAACAATTCCCTCCCTTAAGGAGGATTGCTGGCTTTGCCTCCGATTTGGGCCTCCCTGGCTGCTTGCAGTACAGTTGTCCATACAACCTTAAAAAATTACTCAGCCACCTTCCCCATCCCCGTCCAGCTTTTCCCAATGTTTCCTCTGGGCATTTGGGCCCCGCCTTCCCCTAGTAATTCCAGTATAGATGTGAGATACATTCATCCTTCTTCATCCTTCTGTACTTTTAACACAACTGAGCCCAGTGCTCAATGCTGCCCACCTTCTGGAATGGTTTATGTTTGTGGAGGCGGGATGGCCTATGACTTTCTGCCCACCAATTGGATGGGCCTTTGTGTCCCAGCCACCTTAATACCAGATGTAGATATCATCCCTGGAAATGAGGCCCTCCCTATATTGGAGGGAGACCTATCTTCAACAACAGCTAGATTCCCTGGCTGAGGTAGCCCTACAAAACAAAAGAGGACTAGACCTACTAACGGCCAAAAAAGGAGGCATATGTTTGTTTTTACAGGAAAAATGCTGATTTTACACCAATAAATCAGGAATCATCCAGGACAAGATTAAGAGGCTCCAGGAAGACTTGGAGAGGAGGCAGTGGGACCTCCAGGACAACCTGCTGCAGACGGGCTTACATGACTTCTTACCCTACCTTCTCCCTCTATTTGGGCCCCTCCTTCTCCTTCTCCTCACTGTCAGGCCTTGTGTAATTAATAAGATTAAAAAATTTATTCACCAATGGCTAGAGGCAATTAAACTTCATCAGGTCGAAATACAGGCTAGCTACTCAGGAGTCGAGCTCCTCATATGACTGACTGTCCTCATATGTGCATCCCTCCTCTGCCCTCCATCTGACCAATGACGAGTAAGATCTAAGACAGGCTGGGACAACCTAAGACAGGTCATGGAGTGGATTCTCAACGAGCTGGATACATGGTACCCAATGACAGGTAAGATCCCCAGAGGGGGACAACCTAAGACAGGGGTCATGTTTTCCACCGTGCTCACAAAAACAAAAGGGGGAGATGTTGGGCCTTGAGATACCTGGACATGAGGCCTAGTGGAACTCCCTGAGCCTAGCTAAAGTTTGGTGATCTGCCTCTGGCCAGACGTGACTCAGCAAGATGCCTAATGGCTTCTTGCCTGCTACTTCCACATGGGAGTTAAAATTATCATTTCAATAGTCACAGTTTACTATTGGCCCTTACCTCTCTCCCCATCCTAGAATCCCCTCCTTCGTTCCCAGCGTTATATAGGCAACTGCTTGTAACAATAAATCTAGTTCCTGCTTCGACAAGACTCCCGACTCAGTGTGGTTTTTCTCCGGTGGCCAGGAGAGGTCTGAGTTGTCGAAAGCTCATCTCCTCCTCAACCCCTTAGGAGGAACCAGAAGGCCTGGTCCTTCCCTCAGCACTACCTGCACCCGCTGGTGGAGCCCAGCATCTGGTGCCCAACATAGGGCTCTCGGAGCCCGGCATTAAATGTTCTAGCAGACAATCAGCATTTAGGACTATGAATTCTCTGTTCGGGTACAATGGGAAAGTGCTTACAGACAATCACCATGAAGAACTATGAATTCTGTGTTAGATTGTTATGGAAAATGTTCTAGCAGACAATCAGCTTATTCACCTAGGAATTCATTGTTAGTTTAGAATGGAAAAGGTTCTTAGTAGACAATCCGCTCACAGAACTATGAATTCTCCATATGTTTCCAATGGGAATGTGCTTAGTTGAACTCAGCTTATAGGTATTTGAACTGACTGTTAGTTTGCAATGGGAGATGTTCGTAGAAGACAATCAGCTTATAGAACGCTGAATTCACAGTTAGTATACAATGGGAAATGTGCTTAGCAAACTATCTGATTATAGAATTTTAACCTATTCTTAGTTTATAATGGGAAAGGTGCTCAGCAGTCAATCAGCTAATAGACCTATCAATTCAGTGGTAGTTTACAAAGGGAAATATGCTCAGCAGGCAATCAGCTTATAGAACTATGAATTCTCTTTTAGTTGGCAATGGGAAATATTCTTTGCACACAATCAGCATTTAGGAGTATGAATTCTCTGTGACTTTACAATGGTACTCTTCAGTGCTTCACAGAAAATCTGCTTATACAACTATGAATTCACCATTAGTTTACAATGGAAAATGTTCTTAGTATATGATCAGGCAATAGAACTTTGAATTCAAGGTTAGTATATAGTGGGAAATGTTCATAGGAGAATATCAACTTACACAATATGGAATTCACTGTCAGTTTGCAATGGGAAAATCCTGCGCAATCAATGACGTTATAGAACTCTTAATTCTCTGTTAGCGTATAATGGGAAATGTTCTTAGCAGAAATTCTGCTTATACAGCTATGAATTCACCATAAATTTTTATGGGAAATGTTATTAATAGACAACCAGCTTATAGAACTATGAATTCACCGTTAGTTAACAATGGTAAATGTTCTTAGTACAAGATCAGACAATAGAACTCTGAATTCCCTGTTAGTTTACAATGTGCTTAGCAGGCAATCAGTTTATAGACCTATGAATTAACACTGTTAGTTTACAATGGAAATCTGCTTATCAGACAATCACCATATAGAATAGGAATTCACTGCTAGTTTACAATGGGAAATATGCATAGCAGGCAATCAACTTACATAACTGTGAATTCTCTGGTAGTTCACAATGAGAAATGTTCTTCGCACACAATCAGCTTATAAAACTATGAATTCCATGTCACTTGACAATAGGAAATGTTGATTGCAGACAATCATCTTATACAATATGAATTCAGTGATAGTTTGCAATGGGAAATGCCCTCTGCAATCAATCCAGTCATAGAACTCTGAATTCCCTGTTAGCTTACAATGGGAAATGTTCTCAGCAGAAAATCTGCTTCTGCAACAATGAATTCAGCGTTAGTTTTCTGTGTGAAATGTTCTTAATAGACAACCAACTAATAGAGCTATGAATTCACTGTTAACAATTAACAATTGGAAATGTTCTTGGTAGATGATCAGGCAATATAACTTTGAATTCATTGTTAGTTTATAATGGGAGATGTGCTTAGCAGGCAATCAGCTTATACACCTATGAATTCCCTGTTAGTGTACAATGGGAAATGTGCATAGCAGACAATGAGCACATAGAATTAGGAATTCACAGATAGTTTACAATGGGTAATGTTCTTCACAGACAATCATCATAAAGAACTATGAATTCTGTGTTACTTTGCAATGGGAAATGTTCTAGCAGATAATCAGCTTATTCACCTAAGAATTCACTGTTTGTATACAATGGGAAATATTCTTAGTAGATAATCAGATCATAGAACTGTGAATTCTCTGCTTGTTTCCAATGGCAAATGTGCTTAGTTGGCACTTAGCTCATAAATATTTGAACTCACTGTTAGTTTGGAATGGGAAATATTAACAGACGACAATCAGCTAAGAGAACTTTGAATTCACAGTTGGCATACAATGGGAAATGTGCTTAGCAAATTATCAGATTATAGAATTTGAATTCACTGTTAGTTTATAATGGGAAATGTGCTCAGCATGCAATCACCTTATACACCTATGGATTTCCTGTTATTTTACAATGGGAAATGTGCTGAGCAGGCAATCAGCTTATAGAACTATGAATTCTCTTTTAGTTCACAATGGAAAATATTCTTTGCACCCAATCGGCGTTTAGGTGTATGAATTCTTTGTTCATTTACAATGGGAAAGTTGCTTTACAGAAAATCTGCTTATACAAGGAAGAATTCACCATTAGATTACAATGGGAAATATTCTTAGTATATGATCACACAATTTAACTTTGAATTCAGAGTTAGTATACAATGGGAAATGTTCATAGGAGACAATCAACTTATGCAATATGGAATGCACTGTTAGTTTGCAATGGGAAATGTCCTGTGCAATCAATCACATTATAGAACTGTCAGTTTACTACAGGAAATATTTTTTGCAGACAATCAGCATAAAGAACTATGAATTCTGTGTTACTTTGCACTGGGAAATGTTCTAGTAATCAGTCAGCTTTTAGAACTAAGAATTCACTGTTCATTTACAATGGGAAATGTGCTTAGCACAGAAACAGTACATAGAATTAGGAATTCACTGTTACTTTACATTGGGAAATGTGCTTGGCAGGCAATCTGCTTATAGAACTATGTATTGTCTGGTAGTTGACAATGAGAAATGTTCATCGCACACAATCAGCTTATAGAACTATGAATTCTCTGTTAGGTGACAGTGGGAAATGTTTCTTGCAGACAATCAGCATATACAACTATGAATTCAGTGTTTTTCAGCAATGAGAAATGTTCTAGCACACAATCATCCTTTAGGACAATGAATTCTCTGTTACTTTAAAATGGGAAAGATGCTTCACAGTAAATCTGCTTATGCAAAGAAGAAATCACCTTTAGATTACAATGGTAAATGGTCTACGTATATGATCACTCAATTTAACATTAAATTCACAGTTAGTTTACAATGGGAAATGTTCCTAGTATGTGATCAGGCAAGTTACCTTTGAATTCACTGTTAGTATACAATGGTAAGTGTTCATTGGAGACAATCAGCTCATACAATATGGAATTCACTGTTAGTTTGCAATGGGAAATATGCTCCACAATCAATCACGTTATAGAACTCTGAATTCTCTGTTAGTTTACAATGGGAAATGTTCTTAGCAGAAAATCTGCTTATACAACTATGTATTCACCATTAGTTTTCTATGGGAAATCTTATTTTAGTAAGTAAAATTTTAGGGTACCATTGCTGTTTGGGTCTAGATTTGTGTTTCCCACCCCTTCGATGCCCTCCCTCCCTCCCCTTCCACCCTAGTGTCTAGTCCATCAGATGCCAGCTGGATATGTAAGGTATCTTGGGTAGGTTCAGGTTAGGTGCTGTAGATGAGAGAGACTATGTGCCGATTTTTTTTCTGTGATTGGGTAATTTCACTGAGAATGATCTGTTCCAGGTTCAACCATTTGTCCCCAAATTTCATTGTGTCATTTTTTTCTTATTGCTGTATAAAATTCCATTGTGTAGATATACAACATCTTAGTTATCCATTCTTCTAGTGATGGACATTGGGGTTGATTCCAGCTCTTAGCTATTACAAATTGAGCCACTACAAACATGGAAATGTTCTTAATAGACAAACAGGTCATAGAACTATGAATTAACTGTTAGTTAACAATGGGAAATGTTGTTAGCCAATAGACCTATCAGCCAATAGACCTATCAATTCACTGTTAATTTACAATGGGAAACGTGTGTAGCAGACAATCAGCACATACAATTAGGAAATCACTGTTAGTTTACAATGGGAGATGTTCTTTGAAGACAATCAGCCTATACAACTACGAATTCTGTGTTAGTTTGCAATGGGAAATGTTCTAGCAGACAATCAGCTTTTAGAACTAAGACTTCAGTGCCCATTTACAATGGGAAATGTGATTAGCACACAACCAGCACATAAAATTAGGAATTCAATGTTAATTTATAGTGGGTAATGTTCTTGGCAGGAAATCACCATAAAGTACTATGAATTCTGTAGTTGTTTGTAATGGGAAATGTTCTAGCAGACAATCAGCTTCCTCACCTAAGAATTCAGTGTGAGTTTACAATGGGAAGTGTGCTTAGTGGGAAATCAGCTAACAGAATTATGAATTCACTGTTAGTTTACCATGGGAAACGTGCTTCTCAGACAATCAGCTTGTAGAACTATGAATTCGCTGTTAGTTGACAATGGGAAATGTTCTCAGCTGAAAATCTGCTTACACACCTATGAATTCATTATTGCTTTAGAAAGTGCAATGTGCTTGGCAGGCAATCAGCTTATAGAACTATGAATTCTCTGGTAGTTGACAATGGGAAATGTTCTTTGCAGATAATCAGCTTATACAACTACGAGTTCAGTGTTAGTTAGCAATGGTAAATGTTCTAGCACACAATCAGCATTTAGGTCTATGAATAATCTGTTAGTTTTCAATGGGGAAACTGCTTCTCAGAAAATCTGCTTATACAACTCTGAATTCACAGTTAGTTTACAATGGAAACTGTTCTCTAGTATATGATCAGGCAATGGAACTTTGAATTTACTGTTAGTATACAATGGGAAATGTTCGTAGCAGACAATAAGTTTATACAATATGATATTCATTGTTACTTTGCAATGGGAAATGTCCTGCATAATCAAACACGTTATAGAACTCTGAATTCTCTGTTAGCATAATGGGAAATGTTCTTAGCAATAAATCTGCTTGTACAACAATGAATTCACTGTTACTTTTCTAGGGTAAATGTTCATAATAGATAACCAGCTGTGAATTCACTGTTAGATAACAATGGGAAATGTTCTTAGTATATGATGAGCCTACAAAACTTTGAATTCACCGTTAGTTTACAGTGGGAAATGTGCTCAGCAGGCAACCAGCTTATAGACTTATGAATTAACATGGTTAGTTTACAATGGGAAATGTGCTTAGCAGACAATCAGCATGCAGGATAGGAATTCACTGCTAGTTTACAATGGAAAATATGCATAGAAAGCAATCAGCATGTCAACAATGAATTCTCTGGTAGTTGATAATGAAATATGTTCTTCACACATAATCAGCTTATACAACTATGAATTCTCTGTTAGCTGACAATGGGAAATGTTGCTGGCAGACAATCAGCTTATACACCTATGATTTCAGTGTTTTTTAGCAATGGGAAATATTCTAGCACACAATCAGCATTTTGGACTATAAATTCTCTGTTAATTTACAATGGGAAATGTACTTAGCAGAGGATCAGCACATAGAATTAGGAAATCACTGTTAATTTACAATGGGTAATGTTCTTTGCAGACAAGCAGCATAAAGAAATATGAATTCTGTGTTAGTTCACACTAGGAAATATTCTGGCAGACAATCAATTTTAGAACTAAGAATCCATGGTTAGTTTACAATGGGCAATATTCCTGTCAGACAATCACCATAAAGAAATATAAATTCTGCATTAGTTTGTAATGGTTAATGTTCTAGCAGACAATCAGCTTATTCATCTATAAATTCTCTGTTAGTTGACAATGGAAAATATTCTTTGCTGACACTCATCTGGCACAACTACGAATTCAGTGTTAGTTATCATTGGGAAATGTTCCAGTACACAATCAGCCTTTAGGGCTATGAATTATCTGTTAATTTACAGTGGGAAATGTGTGTTGCAGAAAATCTGCTTATAAAACCATGAATTCTCTGGTAGAATACAACGGGAAATGTGTGTAGCAAATAATCAGCATACAGAATTAGGAATTCACTGTTAGTTTACAATGGGAAATATGCAGAGCAGGCCATCAGCTTATAGAAATATGAACTCTCTCTTAGTTAAAAATGGGAAAGGTTCTTAGTATATGATCAGCCAATAGAACTTTGAATTCACTGTTAGTTTACAGTGGGAAATATTCTTAGCGTGCAATCATCTTATAGACCTATGAATTCACTGTTAATTTACAATGGGAAATGTGCATAGCAGAAAATCAGCACATGGAATCAGGAATTCACTGTTAGTTTATAATGGGAAATGTTCTTTGCAGACAAATGTTTTAGCACACAATCAGCATTTAGGACTATGAATTCTCTTCTGGTTTACAATGGAAAAGGTGCTTCATAGAAAATGTGCTCATACAACTATGAATTCACCATTAGTTTACAAAGGGAAATGTTCTTAGTATATGATCAGGCAAGGGAACGTTGAACTCACTGTTAGTTCACAATGGGAAATGTTCTTAATATATGATCAGGCAATAGAACTAAGAATTCACTCTCTGTTTACAATGGGAAGGGTTCCTAGCCTACAATCAGATTATACAATTATGAATTCACTGTTAGTTTACAATGGGAAATGTTCTTGTTATATGATCAGCCATAAGAACTTTGAATTCACTGTTAGTTACCAATGGGAAATGTTCTTAGTATATGATCAGCCAATAGAACTAAGAATTCACTGTCCGTTTACAATGGGAAATGCGCTTAACAGACAATACCCATACAGAATTCAGAATTTACAATGGTAAATGTGCTTAAAAGGCAATCAGCTTATAGAACGATAAATTCTCTGTTATTTGACAGAGGGAAATGTTTTTTGCTAAAAATATGCTTACAGACCTATGATTCATTGTTGGTTTACAATGGGAAATGTGCATAGCAGACAATCAGCTTATAGAACTATGAATTCTGTGTTAGTTTACAATGGAAAATATGCTTTGCAGGCCATCAGCTTATAGAACTATGAATTCTCTGTTAGCTGACAATGGGAAATGGTCTTAGCTGAAAATCTGCTTGCAGACCTATGAATTCACTACCAGTATGCACTGGGAAATGGACTTAGCAGACAATCAGCACATGGAATAAGGAATTCACTGTTAGTTTACAATGGGAAATGTCCTATGCATACAATCAGTGTATAAAACTATGAATTCTGTGTTAGTTTGCACTGCGAAATATTCTTGCAGACAATCAGCTTATAGAATTATGGATTCACTGTTAGTTTACAATGGAACATATGCTTTGCAGGCCATCAGCTTATAGAACTATGAATTCTCTGTTAGCAGACAATGGGAAATGTTCTTAGCTGAAAATCTGCTTATAAACATATGGATTCACTGTTAGTGTATGATGGGAAATATGGTTAGTAGACAATCAGCACATAGAATTAGGAATTCGCTGCTAGTTTACAATGGCTAAAGTTCTTTGCAGACAATCACCATAAAGAACTATGTATTTGGTGCCACTTTGCAATGGGAAATATTCTTGCAAACAATCAGCTTATTCACCAAATTACTCACTGTTATTTTAAAATGGGAAATGTGGGCTGGACAGATGGCTTAGCAGTTAAGTGCTTGCCTGTGAAGCCTAAGGACCCCGGTTCAAGGCTCAACTCCCAAGGACCCAGGTTAGCCAGATACACAAAAGGGCCCACATGTCTGGAGTTCGTTTGCAGTGGCTGGAAGCCCTGGCGTGCCCATTCTCTCTCTCTCTCTCTCTCTCTCTCTCTCTCTATATATATATATATATATATATATATATATATATATGCCCCTTTCTCTCTCTCTCTGTCACTCTCAAATAAATAAATAAAAATGAACAAAAAAATAAATAAAAATAAATTAAATAAAATGGGAAATGTGCTCAGTAGAAAATCACCTTAGAGAACTAAGTATTCTCTTGTAGTTTCAAATGGGAAATGTGCTCAGTTGACACTCAGCTTATAGATATCTGAACTCACTCTTAGTTTGCAGTAAGAAATATTCATACAAGACAATCATTGAACAAAACTTTCAATTCACAGGTAGTTTACAATGGGAAATATGCTGAGCAGGCAATCAGCTTATGGACCTATGGATTCACTGTTAGTTTACAACCAGAAATGCGTGTAGGAGATGAGCAGCACATACAATTAGGAACTCAATGTTAGTGTACAATGGGAAATGTTCTTTGCAGACAATCAGGGTACAGAACTATGAATTCCGTGCTGGTTTCCACTGGGAAATGTTCTAGCAGCCAATCGGCTTTTAGAACTAAGAATTCACTGTATGTTTACAGTGTGAAATGTGCTTAGCAGACAATCACCATACAGAATTAGGAATTCAGTATATTTGACAATGGGAAATGTGCTCAGCAGGCAATCACCTTATAGACCTATGAATTCACTTCTAGCTTACAATGGGAAATGTGCTTAGCAGACAATCAGCACATAGAATTAGGAATTCACTGTTAGTTTACAATGGGTAATGTTCTTCACTGACAATCAGTGTAAGGAACTATGAATTCTGTGTTAGTTTGCAGTTGGAAATGTTCCAGCAGAGAATCAGCTTTTTGAACTAAGAACTCACTGTTAGTTTACAATGGGAAATGTGCTTAGAAAACAAGGATCACAAGCCGGGCGTGGTGGCGCATGCCTTTAATCCCAGCACTCGGGAGGCAGAGGTAGGAGGATCGCCATGAGTTCAAGGCCACCCTGAGACTCCATAGTGAATTCCAGGTCAGCCTGGGCTAGAGTGAGACCCTACCTCGAAAAAAAAAAAAAAAAAAAGAAAAGAAAACAAGGATCACATTGAATCAGCTTATACAATATGGTGTTCACTGTTAGTTTGTAATGGGAAATGTCCTGTGCAATCAATCAGGTTGCAGAACTCTGAATTCTCTGTTCGCTTACAAAGGGAAATGTTCTTAGCAGAAAATCTACTTATAAAACTATGAATTCACCATTAGATTTCAATGGGAAATGTTCTTAATAGACAACCAGCTTATGGAACTAAGAATTCACTTTTAGTTAATGATGGGAAATGTTCTTAGTATATGATCATCCAGTAGAAGTGTGTTAGTTTACACTGGGAAATGTGCTTAGCAGGCAATCACCCTGTAGAATTAGGAATTCACTGTTACTTTTCAATGGGAAATGTTATTCACAGACATACAGCGTACAGAATTATGAATTCTGTGTTACTTTGCACTGAGAAAAGTTCTAGGGCCAATCAGCTCTTAGAACTAAGAATTCACAGTCCATTTACAATGGGAAATGTGCTTAGCAGACAAACAGCTTAGAGAATTATGAATTCACTGTTAGTTTACAATGGGAAATGTGCTTGGCAGACAATCAGTGTATAGAACTGTGAGGTCTCTGGTAGTTGACAATGAGATATGTTCTTTGCACACAATCAGCTTATAGAACCATGAATTCTCTTTTAGTTGACAATGGGAAATGTTCTATCCAGACAATCTGTTTACACAACTATGAATTCCGTGTTAGTTAGCTATGGGAAATGTTCTAGCACATAATCACCATTTAGGACTATGAATTAAATGTTTACAATGGGAAAGGTGCTTCGCAGCAAACTGCTTATACAACTATGAATTTATCAGTAGTTTAAAATGGGAAATGTTCTTAATATATGATCCGGCAATGGAACTTTGAATTCACTGTTAGTATACAATGGGAAATTTTTGTAGGAGACAATTAGCTTTTAGAATATGGAATTCACTGTTAGTTTGCACTGGGAAATGTCCTGTGCAATCAATCAGGTTATAGAACTGTGAATTATCTGTTAAATTACAATTGGAAACATTCTTAGCAGAAAATTTGCTTATACAACTAAGAATTCACCATTAGTTTACTATTTGAAATATCATTAATAGACAACCAGCTTATAGAGCTATGAATTCACTGTTCATTAACAATGGGAAATGTCCCCAGTATATAATCAACCAATAGAACTTTCAATTCACTCTTAGTTTACAATGGGAAATGTGCTTAGCAGGCAATCAGCTTATAGACCTATGAATTCAATGGTAGTTCACAATGGGAAATATGCTTAGCAGGCAATCACCATATAGAACTATGAATTCTCTTTTGGGTGACAATGGGTAATGTTCTTCGCACACAATCAGCTTATAGAACTATGTATTCTCTGTTAATTTACAATGGGAATGGTGCTTCACAGAAAATCTGCTTATATAACTATGAATTCACTGGTAGTTTACAATGAGAAATGTTCTTAGAATATGATCAGGGAATAGAACGTTGAATTCAATGTTAGTATAAAATGGGAAATATTCTTAGTATATGATCAGGCACTAGACCTATGAATTCACTGTTAGTTTACAATGGGAAATGTGCATTGCAGACAATAACCACATAGAATTAAGCATTCACTGTCAGTTTACAATGGGAAATGTTCTTTGCAGACAATCAGCATATACAACTATGAATTCTCTGTTACTTTGCACTTTGAAATGTCTAGCAGCCAATCAGCTTTCAGAACTAAGAATTCAGTGTATGTTTAGAATGGGAAATGTGCTGTGCAGGCAATAAGCTTATAGAATTATGAATTCACTCTTAGTTGACAATGGGAAATGTGCTCAGCCGACAATCACCATACAGAATTTGGAAATCATTGTTAGTTTACAATGGGAAACATGGTTAGCAGGCAATCAGCTTATAGAATTATAAATCATCTGTTAGTTGACAATGGGAAATGTTCTTAGCTGAAAATGTGGTTACAGACCTATGAATTTACTAATAGTTTACAATGGGAAATGTGCTTAGCAGACAATCAGGGTATAGAACTATGAATTCTGTGTTAGTTTGCACTGGGAAATGGTCTATCAGGCAATCAGCTTTTAGAACTAAGATTTCACTGTCCATTTATAATGGGAAATATGCTTAGCAAACAAGCAGCTTATAGAACTATGAATTCACTGTTAGTTAACAATGGGAAATGTTCTTAATATATGATCACATAGTACAAGTTTGCATTCACTCTTAGATTAAAATGGGTAATGTTCTTTGCAGACAATCACCATGAAGAATGATGAATTCTGTGTCACTTTGCAATGGGAAATCTTCTAGCAGACAAGCAGCTTATTCACATAACAATTCACTGGTAGTTTACAATGGGAAATGTTCTTAGTAGACAATCAGATCATAGAACTATGAATTCTCTGCTAGTTTCCTATAGGAAATGTGCTTAGTTGACACTCAGCTTATAGATATTTGAACTCACTGTTAGTTTGCAATGTGAAATGTTCATAGAAGACAATCAGCTAATATATCTTTCCAATCACACTTAGTATACAATGGGAAATGTGCATATCAAACTATCTGTTTGTGCTTCGCAGGCAATCAACTTATATGACTATGAATTCTCCAGCAGTTATCAATGAGAAATGTACTTCACACACAATCAGGTTATAGAACTATGAATTCTGTGTTAGTTGACTACGGGAAATGTTCTTTGCAGACAATCAGCTTACAGAACAATGAATCATGTGTAAGTTGACAATGGGAAATATTCTTTGCAGACAATCACCTTATACAACTATGAATTCAGTGTTAGTTAGCCTTGGGAAATGTTCTAGCACACAATCAGCATTTAGGACTATGAATTCTCTGTTAGTTTACAATGGGAAAGGTGCTTCACAGAAAATCGACTTATACAACTATGAATTCACCTTTACTTTACAATGGGAAATATTCTTAGTAAATGATCAGACAATGGAACTTTGAATTCACTGTTAGTATACAATGGGAAATGTTTGTAGGAGACAATCAGCTCATACAATATGGAAATCACCGTTAGTTTGCAATGGGAAATGTCTTCAACACTCAATCAGGTTATAGACTTCTGAATTCTCTGTTATCTTACAATGGGAAATATTCTTAGCAGAAAATCTGCTTATACAATTATGAAATCATGGTTAGTTTTCTATGGCAAATGTTCTTATTAGACAGCCAGCTTAGAGAACTATAAATTCTGTGTTTGTTTACAATGCGAAATGTTCTAGCCCAAAATCCGCTGATTCACCTAAGGATTCACTGCAAGTTTGCAGTGGAAATGTTCTTAGTAGACAATCAGATCATAGAACTATGAATTCTCTGGTAGTTCCCAATGGGACATGTGTGTAGTTGACACTCAGTTTACAGATATTTGAAATCGTTGTTAGTTTGCAATGGGAAATGTCCTGGGCAACCAATCAGATTATAGAACTCTAAATTCTCTCTTACCTTACAATGGGAAATGTTCTTAGCAGAAAATCTGCTTATACAACTATGAATTCACGGTTAGTTTCCTATGGGAAATGTTCTTAATAGACATCCAGCTCATAGAACTATGGATTCAGTGTTTGTTAACAATGGGGAATGTTCTTAGTATATGATCAGCCAATAGAACTTTGAATTCACTGTTACTTTAAAGAGGGAAAGGTGCTTGGCACACAATCAGCTTAGAGAACTATGATTCCTCTGTTAGTTGACAATGGGAAATGTTCCAGACACAATCAGCTGATTCACCTAAGAATTAACTGCTAGTTTACAATGGAAATGTTCTTTGCTGACAATCAGCATAAAGGACTATGAATTCTTTGGTATGTTGGGATGGGAAATGTTCTAGTAGACAATCAGCTTTTAGAACTAAGAACTCACTGTTTCTTTATAATAGGAAATATGCTTAGCAGACAATCATCACATAGAATTAGGAATTTCCTGTTAGTTTACAATGGAAAATGTGCTTTTCAAGCAATCAGCTTATAGAACTATGAATTCTCCGCAAGTTGAAATGAGAAATGTTCTACACACACAATCATCTTATGGAACTGTGAATTCTCTGTTAGTTGAAAGGGGAAATTTTCTTTCCTGAAAATCTGCTTGCAGACCTATGAATTCACTGTTTGTTTACAATGGATAATGTTATTCACATACAATCACAGTAAAGAACTATAAATTCTGTGTTACTTTGCAGTGGGAAATGTTCTAGCAGACAATTAGCTTTCAGAACTAAGAATTCACTGTCCTTTACAATGGGAAATATGCTCAGCAGGCAATCACCATGCAGATTTAGGAATTCACTGTTAGTTTACAATGGGAAATGTGCTTATCAGGCAATCAGGTTATAGAACTATGAGTTCTCTGGTAGTTGGCAATGGGAAATGTTCTTCACACACAATCAGCTTATAGAGCTATTAATTCTCTGTTAGTTGAAAACAGGAAACATTCTTAGCTGAATATCTGCTTACAGACCTATGAATTAACTATTAGTTTACAGTGGGAAATGTGCTTAGCAGAAAATCACCACATACAATTGGGAATTCACTATTAGTTGACAATGGGTAATGTTCTTAGTAGACAATCAGATCATAGAACAATGAATTCTCTGGTAGTTTCCAATGGGAAATATGCTTAGTTGGCACTCAGCATATAGATATTTGAAATCACTTTTTTAGTTTGCAATGTGAAATGTTCATAAAAGACAATCAGCTAATAGAACTTTGAATTCACAGTTAGTATACAATGGGAAATGTGCTTAGCAAAATATCAGTTTATACAATTTGAATTCACTCTTAGATTACAATGGGAAGTGTGGTCAGCAGGCAATCAGTTTATAGGCCTATGAATTCACTGGTAGTTTATAATGGGAAATATACTTAGCAGGCAGTCAGGTTATACAACTATGAATTCTTAGTCAGGTGAAAATGAGAAATGTTCATCGCACACAATCAGCTTAAAGAACAAGGAATTCTGTTAGTTGACAATGGGAAATGTTCTTTGCAGACATTCAGCTCATACAACTACCAATTCAGTGTTCGTAAGCAATGGGAAATGTTCTGCACACAATCAGCATTTAGGACTTTTAATTCTCTGTTAGTTGACAATGGGAAAGGTGCACAGTGGGCAATCAACTTATAGAATTATGAATTCACTGTCAGTTTTTAATGGGAAACGTGCTTAGCAGACAATCACTGTATGGAATTAGGAAATCACTGTTATTTTTTAATGGGAAATATGCTTATTAGGCAATCAGCTTATAGAACTATGAACTCTCTGGTAGTTTGCAATGAGAAATTTTCTTCACACACAAGCAGCTTACAGAACTATGAATTCTCTCTTAGTTGACCATGGGAAATATTCATAGGTGAAAATCTGCTTATAGTGCTATGAATTCACTATTATTTTACAGTGGGAAATGTGCTCAGGAGACAACCAGCACATAGAATTGGGAATTCACTGTTAGTTTAAGACAGGTAATGTTCTTCAAAGACAATCAGTGTTAAGAACTATGAATTCTGTGTTAGTTTGCACTGGGAAATGTTCTAGCAGACAATCAGCTTTTAGAACTAAGAATTCACTGTTTGTTTACAACAGGAGATATGCTTAGCAGACAAGCAGCACACAGAATTAGGAATTCCCTGTTAGTTTACAATGGGAAATGTGCTTGGCAGGCAATCAGGGTATAGAACTATGAATTCTCTGTCAGCTGACAATGAGAAATATTCTTCACACACAATCAGCTTATACAACTATGAATTCTCTGTGAGTTGACAATGGGAAATGTTCTTTGCAGACAATCAGCTTACAGAAAAACAAATTCAGTGTTAATAAGCAACGGTAAATGTTCTAGCATACAATCAGCATTTAGGACTATGAATTCTCTGTTAGTTTACTATGGGAAAGGTGCTTCTCAGAAAATCTGCTTATACAGTTATGAATTTACCATTAGTTTACAATGGGAAATATTCCTAGTATATGATGAGACACTAGAACTTTGAATTCACTGTTAGTATACAGTGGGAAATGTTTATGGAAGACAATCAGCTAAAGAACTTTTAATTCACAGTTAGTACACAACTGTAAATGTGCTTAGCAAACCATCAGTTTATACAATTTTAATTCACTGTTAGTTTACAATGGGAAATGTGCTGAGCAATCAGTTATAGACCTATGAATTGACTGTAGATTACAATGGCAAATATACTTTAGCAGGCAATCAGCTTATAGAACTATGAATTCTCTGTTTGTTGACAATGGGAAAGGTTCTTAGCACAAAATGTGCTTACAGACCTATGAAGGCACTAATAGCTTACAGCTGTAAATGTTCTATGCAACAATCAGCTTATACAAGTATGAAGTCAGTGTTAGTTAGCACTGAGAAATATTCTAGCACACAATAAGTATTTAGGAATATGAATTTTCTCTTAGTTTATAATGGGGTAGGTGCTTGGCAGAAAATCTGCTTATACAACTATGAATTCACCATTAGTTTACAATGGGAAATATTCTTGGTATATGATCAGGCAATGGAACTTTGAATTCACTGTTTGTATACAATGGGAAATGTTTGTAGGAGGCAATCAACTTACACAATATGGAATTCACTGTTAGTTTGCAATGAGAAATGTCCTATACAATCAGGTTATAGAACCCTGAATTCTGTTAGCTTACAATGGGAAATGTTCTTAGCAGAAAATCTGCTTATATAAAGATGAATTGACGGTTAGTTTTCTATGGAAAATGTTCTTAATAGATAACCAGCTTATAGAACTGTGAATTCTGTGTTAGATAACAATGGGAAAAGTTCTTAGTATATCATCAGCCAAAAAAACTTTAAATTCAGTGTTAGTTTACAATGGGAAATGTGCTTAGCAGACAATCAGCATACAGCATAGGAATTCACTGCTAGTTCACAATTGGAAATATGCATAAAATACAATCAGCTTATCAACTATGAATTCTCGGGTAGTTGACAATGAGAAATGTTCTTCACACACAATCAGCTGATAGAACTATGAACTCTCTGTTAGCTGACAATGGGAAATGTTGCTGGCAGACAATCACCTTATACAACTATAATTTCAGTGTTTTGTAGCAATGGGAAATATTCTAGCACACAATCAGTGTTTTAGGACTGTGAATTCTCTGTTAGTTTACAAGTGCAAAGGTGCTTCACAGGAAATCTGCTTATACAACTATGAATTCACCATTAGTTTACAATGGGAAATGTTTGTAGTATATGGTCAGGCAATGGAACTTTGAATTTACAGTTAGTATACAATGAGAAATGTTCGTAGGAGACAATCAGGTTACACAATATGGAATTCACTGTTAGTTTGCAATGGGAAATGTCCTGCGAAATCAATCAGGATATAGAACTCTGAATTCTCTGTTACCTTACAATGGGAAATGTTCATAGCACAAAATCTGCTTCCACAACTATGAATTCACCACTAATTTTCTATGGGAAATGTTCTTCATACACAAACAGCTAATGGAAGTTTGAATTCACTGTTACTTTACAATGGGAAATGTGCTTAGCAGGCAATCAACTTATACACTAATGAATTCACTGTTAGTTTACAATGGGAAATGTGTGCAGCAGACAACCAGCACATAGAATTAGGTATTCATTGTTAGTTTGAATAGGAAATGTGCTTAAGATTCAATCAGTTTATAGACCAATCAATTCACAGGTAGTTTACAATGGGAAATATGCTTAGCAGGCAATCAGCTTATAGAATGATGAATTCTCTATTACTTCACAAGGGGAAATGTTCTTCACACACAATCAGATTATAGAACTAAGAATTCTCTGTCAGTTTCCAATAGGAAAGGTGTTTCAGAGAAAATCTGCTAATACAACTATGAATATACTGTTAGTTTACAATGGGAAATGTTCTTAGTATATGATCAGGAAATGGACATTTGAATTCACTGTTAGTATACAATGGGAAATGCTCGTAGCAGAGAATTGGATAATAATATATGGAATTCACTGTTAGTTTGCAATGGGAAATGCCCTGCCCAATTAATCAGGTTATAGAATTCTGAATTCTCTGTTACGTTACAATGGGAAATGTTCTTAGCAGAAAATGTGCTTATGGAACTATGAATTCACTAGTAGTTTTTTGTGGGAAATGTCCTTAATTGACAACCAGCTCATAGAACTATGAATTCATTGTTAGTTAACAATGGGAAATGTTCTTAGTATATGATCAGCCTATAGAACTTTGAATTCACTGTTAGTTTACAATGGGAAATGTGCGTAGGACACAAACAGCACATAGAATTAGTAATTCACTGTTAGTTTAAAATGGGAAATGTTCTCAGTATATGATCAGCCAATAGAACTTTGAATTCACTGTTTACAATGGGAAATGTGCTTAGCAGGCAATCACCTTATAGACCTATGAATTCACTGTTGTTTTTAAATGGGAAATGTGTGTAGCAGACAATCAACACATAGAATTATGAATTCTCTGTTAGTTGACAATGGGAAGTGGTCTTAGCTGAAAATTTGCTTAGAGACCTATGAATTTACTGTTAGTTTACAATGGGAATTGTGCTTAGCACACAATTAGCACATAGAATTAGGAATTTACTGTTAGTTTACATTCAGTAATGTTCTTTGCAAACAATCACTGTAAAGAACTTTGAATTCTGTGGTAGGTTGCACTGGGAAATGTTCTAGCAGACAATAAGCTTTTAGAACCAGAAATTCACTGTTAGTTTACAATGGGAAATGTGTTAGCAGACAAGCAGCACATAGAATTAGGAATTCACTGTTAGTTTGCAATGGAAAATATACTTGGTAAGCAATCATTTTATACAACTATGAATTCTCTGGCAGTTGACAGTGACAAATGTTCTTCGCACAATCAGCTTATAGATCTACGAATTCTCTGTTAGTTGACAGTTGGAAATGTTCTTTGCCAACAATCAGCTTATAAAACTATAAATTCAGTCTCAGTTAGCAATGGGAATAGTTCTAGCACACAATCAGCATTTAGGACTATAAATTCTCTGTTACTTTAGAATGGGAAAGGTGCTTCGCAGAAAAATCTGCTTACACAACTATGAATCCACCATGAGATTACAATGGGAATTGTTCGTATGAGCCAATCAGGTTATGCAATATGGAATTCACTGCTAGTTGGCAATGGGAAATATCCTGCACAATCAATCAGGGAATAGAACTCTGAGTTCTCTGTTAGCTTACAATGGGATATGTTATTAGCAGCAAATCTGCTTATAAAATGAAGAATTCACCATTAGTTTTCTATGGGAAATGTTCTTAATAGTCAACCACCTTATACAACTATGAATTCACTGTTAGTTAACAATGGGAAATGTTTTTAGTATATGATCAGCCCATAGACCTATGAATTCACTGTTAGTTTACAATGGGAAATGTGCATAGGACACAATCAGCACATAGAATTAGTAATTCACTGTTAGTTTACAATTGGAAATGTTCTTCGCAAACAATCAGCATATAGAACTACCTATTCTGTGTTAGTTTGCACTGGGAAATGTTCTGGCAGACAATCAGCTGATTCACCCAATAATTCACTGTTAGTTGACAATGGAAATGTTCTTAATAGACAATCAGCTAATAGACCTTTGGATTCACAGTTAGTATACAATGGGAAATGTGCTTAGGAAACTAATGGTTTATGCAATTTGAAATCACTGTTAGTTTACAATAGAAAAAGCGCTCAACGGGCATTCAGCTCATAGACCTTTGAATTCACTGGTAGTTCATAATGGCAAATATGCTTAGCAGGAAATCAGCTTATAGAACTATGAATTCTCTTTTAGTTGACAATGGGAAATGTTCTCCACACACAATCAGCTTATAGAACTACGAGTTCTATGATAGCTTGCACTGGGTAATGTTCTAACAGCCAATGAGCTTTTACAACTAAGTATTCACTGTCCAATTAGAGACAATTAGCAGACAATCACAATACAGAATTCGGAATTCACTGTTAGGTTACAATGGGAAATATGCTTCTCAGGCAATCAGCTTTTAAAACTATAAATTCTCTAGTAGTTGACAATGAGAAATGTTCTTTGCACACAATCAGTCTTATAACTACGAATTCTCTGTTCGTTGACAATGGTAAATGTACTTATCGGAAAATCTGCTTACAGACCTATGAATTCACTGTTAGTGTATAATGGGAAATATGCTTAGCAGACAATCAGCACATAGAATTAGGAATTCACTGTTAGTTTACAATGTGTAATGTTCTTCGCAAATAATCAGCATAAAGAACTATGAATTCTGTCTTATTTAGCACTGGGAAATGTTCTAGCAGACAATCAGCTTTTAGAACAAAGAATTCACTGCTACATTACAACAGGAAATGTGCTTCATTGGCAATCAGATTATAGAACTCTAAATTCTCTGTTACCTTACAATGGGAAATGTTCATAGCACAAAATCTGCTTCTACAACTAGAAATTCACCATTAGTTTTCTATGGGAAATGTTCTTAATAGACAACCAGCTTATGGAACTTTGAATTCACTGTTAGTTTACAATGGGAAATGTGCTTAGCAGGCAATCAGCTTATACACTAAAGAATTCACTGTTAGTTTACAATGGGAAAGGTGCATAGCAGACAATCAGCACATAGAATTAGGAATTCATTGTTAGTTTACATTGGGGAATGTTCTTACTGCACAATCAGATCATAGCACTATGAACTCTCTCATAGTTTCCAATGGGAAATGTGCTTAGTTGACACTCAGCTTATAGATATTTGAAATCACTGTTAGTTTGCAATGGGATATGTTCATAGTGGACAATCAAATAATAGACCTTTGAATTCACAGTTACAATACAATGGGGAATGAGCTCAGCAAACAATTAGTTTATAGAATTTGCATTCAGTGTTAGTTTACAATCGCAAAAGTGCTTAGGAGGCGATCAGTTTATAGACCAATGAATTCACAGGTAGATTAAATGGGAAATATGGTTAGAAGGCAATCAGCTTATAGAATTATAAATTATTTTTTAGTTCACAATGGGAAATGTTCTTCTCACACAATCAGATTATAGAACTGTGAATTCTCTGTCAGTTTACAATGGGAAAGGTGCCTCACAGAAAATCTGCTTATACAACTATGAATTCACTGTTAATTTACAATGGGAAATGTTCGTAGCAGAGAATCAGCTGATACAATATGGAATTCACTGTTAGTTTGCAATGGGAAATGCCCTGAAAGATCAATCAGGTTATAGAACTCTAAATTCTCCCTTACCTTACAATAGGAAATGTCCTTAGCAGAAAATCTGCTTATACAACTATGAATTCACTGTTAGTTTTCTATGGGAAATGTTCTTAATAGACAACCAGCTTATAGAACTATGAATTCACTGTTAGTTAACAATGGGGAATGTTCTTAGAATGTGATCAGCCAATAGAACTTTGAATTCACTGTCACTTTACAATGGGAAATGTGCTTGGCAGGCAATCATCTTATAGAACTGTGAATTCTCTGGCAGTTGACAATGAGAAATATTCTTCGCACACAATCACAGAACTATGAATTCTGTGTTAATTGACAAAGGGAAATGTTCTTTGCAGCCAATCAGCTTATGCAACTATGAATTCACTGTTAGTTGACAATGGGAAATGTTCTTAGCTGAAAATCTGGTTACAGACCTAGGAATTCACTATTAGTTTACAATGGGAAATGTGCTCAGCAGACAATCAGCACATAGAACTGAAAATTCACTGTTAGTTAAAAATGGGTTATGATTTCCGCCGACAATTACCATAAAGAAATTTGAATTCTGTGTTAGTTTGGACTGGGAAATGCTCTAGCAGTAAATCAGGTTTTAGAGCTAAGAATTCACTGTTTGTTTACAATAGGAAATATGCTCAGCAGACAAGCAGCACATAGAATTAGGACTTCCCTGTTAGTTAGCAATGGGAAATGGGCTAAGCAGCCAATCAGCTTATAGAACTATGAATTCTCTGGCACTTGACAATGACAAAGTTTCTTCACATAGAATCAGCTTCAAAAGTATGAATCCTGTTTTAGTTGCCATTGGGAAATGTTCTTTGAAGACAATCAGCTTATACAACAATGATTTCAGTGTTAGGTAGCAATGGGAAATGTTCTAGCACACAATCAACGTTTCAGACTATGAATTCTCTGTTAGTCTACAATGGGACAGGTACTTCACAGAAAATCTGCTTATGCAACTGCGAATTCACCATTATTTTACAATGGGAAATATTCTTAGTTTATGATCAGGCAATGGAACTTTGAATTCACTGTTAGTATACAATGGGAAATATTCGTAGGAGACAATCAGCTTATACAATATGGAATTCACTGTTAGTTTGGGAAATGTCCTGCACAATCAATCAGGTTATAGAACTCTGAATTCTCTGTTAGTGTACAATGGGAAATGTTCTCAGCAGAAAATCTGCTTATACAACTATGCATTCACAGTTAGTTTTATATGGGAAATGTTCTTAGTAGACCATCAGTTTAGAGAAATATGAATTCTGTGTTAGTTTCCAATGGGATATGTTGTAGCAGACAATCACCTGATTCACCTAACAATTCACTGTTAGTTTATAAAGGAAATGTTCTTAGTAGAAAATCAGATCATGCAACTATCAATTCCCTGGTAGTTTCCAATAGGTAATGTGCTTAATTGACACTCATTTTATAGATATTTGAAATCTCTGTAGTTTGCAATGGGAAATGTCCTGCAATCGATCAGGTGATACAACTCCAAAGTCTCTGTTATCTTACAATGGGAAATGTTCTTAGCAGGATTCTTCTTGTACAACTATGAATTCACTGTAAGATTTCTCTGGGAAATATTTCTAATAGACCACCAGCTTATAGAACTATGAATTCACTGTAAGTTAGCAATGGGGAATGTTCTTAGTATATGATCAGCCAATAGAACTTTGAATTCACTGTTAATTTACAATGGGAGTTGTGCTTGGCACACAGTCAGCTTACACAACTGTGACAACTGTGTTAGTTGACAATGGGAAATGTTCTTTGCAGACAATCAGATTATGGAACTACAAATTCAGTGTCAGTTAGCAATGGAAAATATTCTTGCACACAATCAGCGTTTATGAATTTTAATTCTCTGTTAGTTTACAATGGGAAAAGTGCTTCGCAGAAAATCTGCTTATACAGCTATGATGTCACTGTTAGTTTTCTATGGGAAATGTTCTCTAACAGACAAACAGCTTATAGAACTATGAATTCACTGTTACTTTTCAATGGGGAATGTGCTCAGCAGAGAATCATCATACAGAATTAGGAATTCCCTGTCAGATTACCATGGGAAAAATACTTATCAGGCAATCAGCTTATACAACTATGAATTCTCTGCTGGTTGTCAATGAGAAATGTTCTTCCCACACAATCATCTTATACAACTAGGAATTCTCTGATACTTGACAATGAGAAATATTCTCAGCTGAAAATCTGCTTACAGACCTACGAATTCACTATTATTTTACAATGGGAAATGTGCTCAGCAGGTAATCAGCACATAGAATTGGGAATTCACTGTTACTTTAAAATGGGCAATGTTCTCTGCCGACAATCAGCATAAAGAACTATGAATTCAGGGGGAAGGAGATCAGCACAGAGAAAAATCATCTCCTACCAAATCATAGAGCCAGAGCCTCAGAGGCCCCCAACACCTCATCACTGAAGCAGACCAAAAATGAACCCAACATGGCTCAGGGAAATTTTACGGAAGAGGGGGTGGAAAGAATGTCAGAGTCACATGTTGGGTCAGGATATGCAGAGACATTTAGCTTACCCATAACTGTGGGCTAACTCCACAATGCATGACCCGTATACCTCAACAAGGAGGGGCCAAGGGGAGGGGGTAGGTCACGGATGAGCCTAATAATGGTACCAAACTGACTGTATTTGCTGAATACAGAACTGACTAATAAAGAAAAAAGAAAAAAAAAAGAACTATGAATTCTGTGTTAGTTTGCTCTCTGAAATGTTCCAGCAGACAATCAGGTTTTAGAACTAAGAATTCACTGTTTGTTAGCAACAGGAAATGTGCTTAGCAGAAAAGCAGCACATAGAATTAGGAATTCCCTTTTAGTTCACAATGGGAAATGCATTTAGCAGGCAATCGGATTATAGAATTATGAATTCTCTAGCAGTTGAAAATGAGAAATGTCCTTCAAACACAATTAGGTTATAGAACTATGAATTCTGTGTTAGTTGACTATGGGAAATGTTCTTTGCAGACAATTAGCTTCCAGAACTATGAATTCTGTGTCAGTTGACAATGGGAAATGTTCTTTGCAGACAATCTGCTTATACAACTATGAATTCAGTGTTAGATAGCAATGGGAAATGTTCCAGCACAGAATACGCGTTTAGGACTATGAATTCTCTGTTAGTTTACAATGGGAAAGGTGCTTCACAGAATATCTGGTTTTACAACTATGAATTCACCATTAGTTTTCTATGTGTAATGTTCTCTAATAGACAACCACCTTATAGAACTATGAATTCACTGTTACTTTTCCATGGGGAATGTGCTTAGCAGAGAATCACCATACAGAATTAGGAATTCACTGTCAATTAACAATGGGAAAAAATACTTATCAGGCAATCAGCTTACAGAACTAATGAATTCTCTGGTAGTTGACAATGAGTAATATTCTTTGAACACAATCAGCTTATACAACTATGAATTCTCTGTTATTTGACAATGGGAAATGTCCATACCTAAAAATCTGCATAGAGACCTATGACTTCACTATTAGTTTAAAATGGGAAGTGTGCTCAGCAGACAATCAGCACATAGAATTGGGAATTCATTGTTAGTTTACAAAGGCTAGTGTTCTCCACCGACAATCAGCATAAAAAATATGAATTCTGCGATAGTTTGTACTGGGAAATTTCTAGCCAAAAATCAGGTTTTAGAACCAAGAATTCACTGTTCATTTACAATGGGAAATATGCTTATCTCACAAGCTGTACAAAGAATTAGGAATTCCCTGCTAGTTTACTATGGGAAATGCACTTAGCAGGCAATCAGCTTATAGAACTAAGAATTCTCTAGCGGTTGACAATGAGAAATGTCGTTCGCACACAATCAGGTTATAGAACTAAGAATTCTGTGTTAGTTGACTATGGGAAATGTTCTTTGCAGACAATCAGCTTATACAACTACAAATTCAGTGTTAGTTAGCAATGGGAAATGTTCTTCACACACAATCAGCTTATGGAAATGTGAATTCCCTGTTAGTTTACAATGGCAAATATTCTTAGTAAATGATCAGGCAATACCACTTTGAATCCACAATTAGTAAACAATGGGAAATGTTCGTAGGATACAATATGGAATTCACTGTTAGTTTGCAATGGGAAATGTCTTGCACAATCAATCAGCTTATAGACTTCTAAATTCTCTATTAGACTACAATGGGAAATGTTCTAAGCAGAAAATCTGCTTATACAACTATGAATTCACAGTAAGTTTTCTATGGGAAATGTTCTTAATAGACAACCAGCTTATGGAACTATGAATTAACTGTTAGTTAACAATGGGAAATGTTCTTAGTATATGATCAGCCAATAGAACTTTGAATTCACTGTTAGTTTACAATGGGAAATGTGCTTAGCAGGCAATCAGCTTATAGACCTATGAATTCACTGTTAGTTTCCTATAGGAAATGTTCTTCGCAGACAATCAGTGCATAGAACTATGAATTCTGTGTTAGTCTGCACTATGAAATGTTCTAGCAGAAAATCAGCTGATTCACCTAGGAATTCACTGTTCATTTACAATGGGAAATATTCTTAGTAGACAATCAGATCATATTACTATGAATTCTCTGGTAGTTTCCAATGGGAAATGTGCTTAGTTGACACTCAGGTTATAGATATTTGAAATCACTGTTAGTTTGCAATGGGAAATGTTCGTAGAAGACAATCAGCTAATAGTACTTTGAATTCACAGTTAGTATACAATGGGAAATATGCTTAGCCAATGATCAGTTTATACAATATGAATTCACTGTTAGTTTACAGTTTGAAATGTGCTCAGCAGGCAATCAGCTTATAGACCTATGAATTCACTGGTAGTTTATAATGGGAAATATGCTTAGCAGGCAGTCAGCTTATAGAACTATGAATTCTCTTTTAGTTGACAATGGGAAATGTTCTTCACACACAGTCAGCTTATAAAACTATGAATTCTCTGTTAGTTTACAATGGGAAATGTTCTTCGCAGAAAATCAGCTTATGCAACTATGAATTCACCATTAGTTTACATTGGGACATGTTCTTAGTATATAATCAGGCAATAGAACTTTGAATTTACTGTTAGTTTACAAGGTGAAATGTGCGTAGCAGGCAATCAACATACAAAATAGGAATTCACAGCTGGTTTATAATGGGAAGTGTGCATAGCAGGCAATCAGCTTTTAGAACTGTGAATTCTCTGGTAGTTGACAAGGACAAATGTTTTTTGCAGACAATCAGCTTATACAACTATGAATTTAGGGTTTTTTAACCAAGGGAAATATTCTATCACAGAATCTGCGTTTAGGAGTATGAATTCTCTGTTAGTTTACAGTGGGAAAGGTGCTTCGCAGAAAATCTGCTTATACAATTATGAATTCACCATTAGCTTACAATGGGAAATATTCTTAGTATATGATCAGGTAGTTTTTTAGGGGAAATGTCCTTAATAGACAACCAGCTTATGGAAGTGTGAATTCACTGTTACAATGGGAAAAGTACTTAGTACATAATCAGCCAATAGAACTTGGAATTCACTGTACTTTGCACTGGGAAATGTTCTCCCAGACATCAGCTTTTAGAACTAGGAATTCCCTGTCTGTTCCAATCAGAAATGTGCTTCGAAGGCTTATAATGTTCTTTTTTTTTCTTTTCTTTTTTTGTTTATTAGTTAGTTTTGTATTCAGCAAATACAGTCAGTTTGATACCATTATTAAGCTCATCTTGACCTACGCCCTCCCTTGGCCCCTCCTTGTTGAGGTATATGGGTCATGCATTGTGGAGTTAGCCCACAGGTAAGATGCATATCATGACCCAACATGTGGCTCTGACATTCTTTCCACCCCCTCTTCCGCAAAATTTCCCTGAGCCATGTTGGGTTCATTTTTGGTCTGCTTCAGTGATGAGGTGTTGGGGGCCTCTGAGGCTCTGCCTCTCTGATTTGGTAGGAGTTGATTTTTCTCTGTGTTGATCTCCTTCCCCCTTCTTCTGGTATCCAGTTCATCAGCAAAACAGCACCCTTGCTTGTTTCGTCAATTTTTCTTAGTTTCAGCCAGTGCCCTTTTGAGGTATGAAGAGTGGCTCTCTCCTTAGGATCTACATCTATCTGAAAAAGAGAAGCAGATTCTCCAATGGAGAGTAAGTTAGCACCAGGACAAATGAGATAACCCTTACTTTTTTAACAAGAATTTAATAGGTGTAGGCCCTCTTGAGCCCATGATTGATGGTAGCTTGATATTGGAGAGTGGGGTTATGTTTGGATGTGGTTCTGACTTGTTTCCCAGCTCCATCTATGGGTCCTGTACCACTGAGGAGATCAGGTAGCCAAATTAAGAGCAGTTGGTTGCCCACCATGGCTGTGTGACACTATTGCACTTGTGTGGACATCACAACAAATTATTTGCTGCTAAGTAGGTTAGACCATGAGTTGCTTGGAGAGATATTGGTCATTTTCCCCCAGTCGACCATGTACCACCTTCTGGCACTACACACGCTGACTGTCTGGGGACTGACTCTCTTCCAACCTCCAGCCATGCCATTCTATTTTGCATATCAACCATATAAGGTGTCTTCAGCAGTAGGGTCTTACCACTAACCTTTGGTGGGTCATCAAGTACTCTGACAGAAATCTGTCTGTCTTTTAGGAAACCTTGTAGGTCTCTCTGACCAAAAGTTCATTGTGGATGATAGAACCATGCTGGTACTGGGAGTTGCAGGTCAGTGCCCACTAAGAAAATAAGGAAAAACATAACTAATATACAAGAGTTACAGAGAAGAGACAGAGAGAGAGAGAGGGAGGGAGGAAACATGTAGAAGATTAAGGATAGTCTTTATCCTACCCTCTACAGTGTCGTGTGGTTCAGGTGTTCCCTGTAAGGGCCTGATGAAGGATAAGCGATTTGGTCTGTCTCTTAGTAAGTAGAATTTTATGGTACCATTGCCGTTTGGCTATAGATTTGTGTTTCCCACCCCTCCCCATCCATCCTAGTGTCCAGTCCACAAGATGCATAAGTAGATTTTCGGCGAAACACCTTTCCCAGTGTAACTTAACAGAGAATTCCTAGCTGTATAAGCTGATTTTCTCCTAAGGACATTTCCCATTGTACTCTAAGAGAGAATTCAGAAGCCTATAACCTGATTGCACAAGACAAATCCCAATGCAAACTAACAGTGAATTCCACATTGCTGATTGTCTGCTACAAACATTTCCCATTGTATACCTACAGTGAACTCAAAGTTCCATTTCCTGATCGTTTACTAAGAGCATTTCCCATTTTAAACTAATGGTGAATTCAACTTGTATAAGCAGATTATCTGCAGAGCACCTTTCCCATTGTGAACAAAAAGAGATTTCACATTTCCAGAAGCTGACTGTGAGCGAAGAACATTTCCCATTGCTAACTAAAATTGAATTCGTGGGTTGTATAAGCTGATTGTCTGCAAAGAACATTTCCCATTGGCAACTAACACAGAATTCATAGTCCTGTATACTGATTATGTGCAAAGAACATTTCTCATTTTCAACTGCCAGAGAATTCATAGTACTATAAGCTGATTTACTGGAAAGCACATTTCCCATTATAAACTAACCATGAATACAAAGTAGTATTGGCTGATCATATACTAAGAACATTCCCCATTGTATACTAACAGTGAATTCAAAATTCTATTGGATGATCATATCCTAAGAACATTCCCATTGTTAACTAACAGTGAATTCATAGTTCTATAAGCTGGTTGTCTATTGAGAACATTTCCCATAGATAACTAATGGTGAATTCATAATTGTGTAAGTAGATTTTCTGCTAAGAACATTTCCCATTATAAGGGAACAGAGAATTTAGTGTACTACAACTGTATTGATTTGCAGGACATTTCCCATTGCAAACTAACAGCGATTTCAAATATCCCCAAACTGAGTGTCAGCTTAGCACATTTAGCATTGGAAACTACCAGAGAATTCATAGTTGTATGATATAATTGTCTAGTAAGAATATTTATATTGAAAACTACAAGTGAATTCTTAGGTGAATCAGCTGATTGTCTGCTGGAGCATTTCCTATTACAAACTAACACAGAATTCATAGGTCCATAAGCTGGTGGTCTATTAAGAACATTTCCCTTAGAAAACTAACGGCGAATTCATAGCTGTATAAGCAGATTTTCTGCTGAGAACATTTCCCATTGTAAGGTAAGAGAGAATTTAGAGTTCTATAACCTGATTGGTTGTGCAGACATTTCCTGTTGCAAACTCACAGCGATTTCAGATACCTGTAAACTGAGTGTCAACTAAGCACATTTCCCATTAGAAACAAACAGAGATTTCATATTTCTATGATCTGATTGTCTACTAAGAACATTTCCATTGTAAACTAACAGTTAATTCTTAGGTGAATCAGCTGATTGTCTGCTGGGACATTTCCCATGGTCAACTAACACAGGATTCATAGTCTGTGAGCTGATTGTGTGGGAAGAACATTTCTCATTGTCAGCTACCACATAATTCACAGTTCTGTAAGCTGATTGTGTGCCAAGCACCTTTCCCTTTTGAAAGTAATAGTGAATTCATAGTTCTTTTGGTTGATTACCTGGCAAGCATATTTCCCATTGGAAAGTAACAGTGAATTCAAAGTTCTATTGTCTGATCATATACTAAGAACATTCCCCATTGTTAACTAACAGTGAATTCATATTTCTATAAGCTGGATGTCTTATAAGAACATTTCCCATAGATAACTAACGGTGAATTCATACTTGTATAAGCAGAATCTCTGCTCAGAACATTTCCCATTTTAAGGTAGCAGAGAATTTAGAGTTGTATAACCTGATTGGTTGCACAGACATTTCCCACTGCAATCTAACAGCGATTTCAAATATCTGTAAACTGAGTGTCAACTAAGCACATTTCCCATTAGAAACTACCAGAGAATTCATAGTTCTATGATCTGATTGTGTACTGAGAACATTTCCGTTGTAAAGTAGCAGTGAATTCTTAGGTGAATCAGCCCATTGTCTGCTAGAACATTTCCCTTTGCCAACAAACACAGAATTCATAGTTCACTAAGCTGTTTGTATAATAAGAACATTTGCCATAGAAAACTAACCATGAATTCATAGTTGTATAAGCAGATTTTCTGCTAAGAACATTTCCCTTTGTAAGCTAACAGGGAATTCAGAAGTCTATAAGCTGATTGATTGCCCAATACATTTCCCATAGCAAACTAACAGTGGATTACATATTTCATGAGCTGATTGTCTCCTGCGAAATTTCCCATTCTATACTAACTGGGAATTCAAAGTTCCATTGCCTGATCATATAAGAGGAATATTTCCCATTGTAAAGTAATGGTGAATTCATAGTTGTATTAGTCGATTTTATGCGAAGCACCTTTCCCATTGTGAAATAACAGAGAATTCATAGTCCTAAACGCTGGTTGTGTGCCAGAACATTTCCCATTGCTAACTACCACTGAATTCGTAGTTATATAAGCTGACTGTCTGCAAAGAACATTTCCCGTTGTCAACTAACACAGGATTCTTTGTTGTGTAAACTGATTTATCTGCAAAGAACATGTCCCATAGTCAACTAACACAGAAATCATAGCTCTGATTGTATATGAAGAACATTTCTCAGTGTCAACTGCTAGAGAATGCATAGTTTTATAAGCTGATTGCCTGCCAAGCCCATTTCCCAATGTAAAGTAACAGGAATTCTGAATTCTATGTGCTGGTTGCCTGCTAAGCATATTTACTATTGTAAACAAGCAGTGAATCCTTAGTTCTGAAACCTGATTGTCTGCTAGAACATTTCTCAGAGCAAAATAACACAGAATTCATAGTTCTTTATGCTGATTGTCCACAGAGAACATTACCCATTGCAAACTAACAGTGAATTCCCACTTCTATGTGCTGATTGTCTGGTAAGCACATTTCCCATTATAAACTAATAGTGAATTCGTAGGTCTGTAAGCAGATTGTCAGCTAAGAACATTTCCCATTGTGAACTAACAGAGAATTCCTAGCTGAAATGTCCTACAAAATCAATGAGGTTGTACAACTCTAGATTGTCTGTCAGCTTACAATGGGAAATGTTTTTAGGAGAACATGTGCTTATACCACTATGAATTCACCATTAGTTTTCTATGGGAAATGTTCTCTAGTATACAATCAGCTTATAGAACTATGAATTCACTGTTAGTTTACAATGGGAAAGGTACTTCCCAGAAAATCTGCTTATACAACTATGTATTCACCATTAGTTTACAATGGGAAATATTCTTAGTATATGATCAGGCAATGGAATTTTGAATTCACTGTTAATATACAATGGGAAATGTTCATAGGAGACAATCAGCTTACACAACATGTAATTCACTGTTAGTTTGCAATGGGAAATGTCTTGCACAATCAATCAGCTTATAGACTTCTGAATTCTCTGTTAGACTCAATGGGAAATATTCTTAGCAGAAAATCTGCTTATACAACTATGAATTCACAATTAATATTATATGGGAAAATTTCAAAATAGACAACCAGCTTATAGAACTATGAATTCTGTGTTAGTTTGCAATGGGAAATGTTCCAGCAAAAAATCAGCTGATTCACCTAAGAATTCACTGTTAGTTTACAATGGAAATGTTCTTAGTAGACAATCAGATCATAGAACTGTGAATTCTCTGGTAGTTTTCAATGGGAAATGTGCTTAGTTGACACTCAGTTTCTGGATATTTGAAATCGCTGTTAGTTTGCAATGGGAAATGTCCTGCGCAATCATTCAGGCTTTAGAACTCAAAATTCTCTGTTACCTTACCATGAAAAATGTTCTTATCAGAAAATCTGCTTATACAACTATGAATTCATCATTAGTTTTCTATGGGAAATGTTCTTAATAGACAACCTGCTTATAGAACTGTGCATTCACTGTTACTTTTCAATGGGGAATGTGCTTAGAAATCAATCAACATGCAGAATTAGGATTTCACTGTCGGTTTCCAATGGGAAAAATACTTATCAGGCACTCAGCTTATAGAACTATGAATTTTCTGGTAGTTGGCAATGAGAAATGTTCTTCACACACAATCAGCTTATACAACTATGAATTTTCTGTTACTTGACAATGGGCAATGTTCTTAGCTAAAAATCTGCATGCGGAGTTACAAATTCACTATTAGTTTACAATGGGAAATGTGCTTAGCAGACAATCAGCACATAGAATTGGGAATTCCCTGTTAGTTTACAATGGGTAATGTTCTCCGCCGACAATCAGCCTAAAGAACTTTGAATTCTGTGTTAGTTTGCACTCTGAAATGTTCTAGCAGACAATCAGGTCTTAAAACTAAGAATTCACTGTTTGTTTACAATTGGAAATATGCTTAGCAGACAAACAGCACATAGAATTAGGAATTCACTGTTACTTTACAATGGGAAATAGGCTTGGCAGTCAGTCAGCTTATAGAACTATGAATTCTCTAGCAGTTGACAATGAGAAATGTTCTTCACACACAATCAGGTTACAGAACTATGAATTCTGTATTACTTGAGTATGGGAAATGTGCTTTCCAGACAATCAGCTTATGGAACTATGAATGCCCTGTTAGTTGACAATTGGAAATATTCTTTGCACACAATCAGCGTTAAGGAGTAGGAATTATGTGTTAGTTTACAATAGGAAAGGTGCTCTGCAGAAAATATGCTTATACAACTATGAATTCACCATTAGTTTACAATGGGAAACATTCTTAGTAAACAATCAGGAAATGGATCTTTGAATTCACTGTTAGTATACAATTGGAAATGTTCGTAGAAGACAACCATCTTATCCAATATGGGATTCACTGTTTGTTTGCAATGGGAAATATCTTGTGCACTCACTCATGTTATAGACTTATGAATTCTCTGTTAGACTACAAGGGGAAATATTGTTAGCAGAAATTCTCCTTATACCACTATAAATTCACCGTTAGTTTTCTATGGGAAATGTTTTCTAATACACACCCAGCCTATAGAACTATGAATTAACTGTTAGTTAACAATGGCAAATGTGCTTAGTACATGATTAGCAAATAGAACTTTGCATTCCCTGTAAGTTTTCAATGGGAAATGTGCGTAGCAGACAATCAGCACATAGAATTAGGAATTCACTGTTAGTTTCCAATAGGAAATGTTCTTTGCAGATGATCAGTGCATAGAACTATGAATTCTGTGTTAGTCTGCACTGTGAAATGTTCTAGCAGAAAATCAGCTGATTCACCTATGGATTCACTGTTAGTTTACAATTGAAATGTTCTTAGTATACAATTAGATCATAGAACTATGAATTCTCTGGTAGTTTCCAATGGCAAATGTGCTTAGTTGACACTCAGCTTATAGATATTTGAATTCACTGTTAGTTTGCAAGGGGAAATGTTCAAAGAAGACAATCAGCTAATAGAACTTTGAATTTATCGTTCGTATACAATGGGAAATGTGCTTAGCCAACTATCAGTTTATACAGCATGAATTCACTGTTAGTTTACAATGGGATATGTGCTCAGCAGGCAATCAGCTTACAGACCTATGAATTCACTGGTAGTTAATAATGGGAAATATGCTTAGCAGCCAGTCAGCTTATAGAACTATGAATTCTCTATTAGTTGACAATGGGAAATATTCTTCGCACACAATCAGCATTAAGGAGTATGACTTATCTGTTTGTTTACAATGGGAAAGATGCTTCACAGAAAATCTGCTTATAAAATTATGAATTCATTGTTAATTTACAATGGCAAATGTTCTTAGTATATGATCAGGCAGTGCAACTGTGAATTCACTGTTAGTATGCAATGGGAAATACTTGTAGGAGACCATCAGCTTATACAATATGGATTTTAGTGTTAGTTTGCAATAGGAAATGTCCTGTGCAATCAGTCATGTTATAAAATTCTCTGTTAGACTACAATGGTAAATGTTCTTAGCAGAAAATCTGTTTATACAACTATGAATTCACCATTAGTTTTCTATGGAAAATGTCCTTGCAGACAATCAGCTTATTCACCTAGGATTCTCTGTTAGTTTACAAATGGAAAGGTTCTTAGTAGACAATCCGTTCACATAAATATGTATTCTCTGGTAGTTTCTAATGAGAAATATGCTTAGTTGAACTCAGCTTATACATGTTTGAACTCACTGTTAGTTTGCAATGGGAAATGTTCATATAAGACAATCAGCTTATAGAACATTGAATTCACAGTTAGTATAAAATGGGAAATGTTCTTAGCAAACTATTAGTTTATAGAATTTGAACTCATTTTTAGTTTACAATGGGAAATGTGCTAGCAGGCAATCAGCTAATACACCTATCAATTCACTGATAGTTTACAAAGGGATATATGCTTAGCAGGCAATCAGGTTATAGAATTATGAATTCTCTTTTAGTTGACAATGGGAAATACTCTTCACACACAATCAGCATTTAGGAGTATGAATTCTCTGTTACTTTAAAATGGAAAAGGTGCTTCACAGAAAATCTGCTTATACGACTATGAATTCACCTTTAGTTTACAATGGGAAATGTTCTTAGTATATGATCAGGCAATAGAACTTTGAATTCAAGGTTAGTATATAGTAGGAAATGTTCATAGGAGAATATCAATTTACACATTATGGAATTCACTGTCAGTTTGTAATGGGAAATGTCCTGCGCAATCAATCACGTTATAGAACTCTGAATTCTCTGTTGGCTTACAGTGGGAAATGTTCTTAGCAGAAAATCTGCTTATACAACTATTAATTCACTGTTAGTTTTCTATGGGAAATGTTCTCAATAGACAACCAGCTTATAGAACTATGAATTCACTGTTGGTTAACAATCAGAAACGTTCTTAGTATACGATCAGCTAATAGACCTTTGAATTCACTGTTATATTTCAATGGGAAATGGGTGTAGCAGACAATCACCACATAGAATTAGTAATTCACTGTTATTTTACAATGGAGAAATATTGTTCACAGACAATCACCCAAAAGAACTATGAATTCTCTATTAGTTGCAATGGGAAAAGTTCTAGGTTATAGAATTATGAACTCAGTGTTAATGTTCAATGGAAAATGTACTTAGCATAAGCACCATACAGAATTAGGAATTCACTCTTAGTTTACTATGGCAAATATGCTTATCAGGGTATCAGCTTATAGAACTATGAATTCTCTGTTAGTTGACAATGGCGAATGTTCTCAGCTGAAAACCTTATTACAAACCTATGAATTCACTATTAGTTTACAATGGGAAATGTGCTTAGCAGAGAATCAGCACATAGATTTGGGAATTCACTGTTAGTTTACAATGGGTAGTGTTCTTCACAGACAATCAGCACAAAGAACTGTGAATTGTGGGTTAGTTTGCACTGGGAAATGTTCTAGCAGCCAATCAGCTTTTAGAATTGTTGGCTTACAATGGGGAATGTTCTTAGCAGAAAATCTGCTTATACAGCTATGAAATCACCATTAATTTCCTATGGGAAATATTCTTGTTTTTTCTTTTCTTTTTTTGTTTATTAGTCAGTATTGTACTCAGCAAATACAGTCATTTTGGTACCATTATTAAGGTCATCCGTGATCTACCCCCTCCCCTTGTCCCCGCCTTGTTGAGGTATATTGGTCATGCATTGTGGAGCTACCCCACAGTTATCGGTAAGATAAATGTCTCTGCATATCATGACACAACATGTGACTCTGACATGCTTTCCGCCCCCATTCCACAAAATTTCCCTGAGCCATGTTGGGTTCATTTTTGGTCTGCTTCAGTGACAAGGTGTTGGGGGCCTCTGAGGCTCTGGGTCTCTGATTGGGTAGGAGTTGATTTTTCTCTGTGTTGATCTCGTTCCCTGTTCTACTGGTATCTGGTTCATCAGGAGAACAGCACCCTTCCTTGTTTCACCAATTTTTCTTAGTTCCAGCCAGGGCCCTTTTGAGGTATGACGTGTGGCTCTCTCCTTAGGGTCTACATCTATCTGAAAAAGAGAAGCAGATTCTCCAATGGAGAGTAAGTTAGCACCAGCACAAATGAGATAACCCTTACTTTTTTATAGAGAATTTAATAGGTGCAGGCCCACTTGTAGCCCATGATTGGTGGTAGCTTGATATTGGAGAGTGGTTTTATGTTTGGATATGCTTCTGACTTGTTTCCCAGCTCCAGCTATGGGTCCCATACCACTGAGGAGATCAGTTAGCCAAATTAAGAGCAGTTGGTTGTGCACCATGGCTGTGTGACACTATTGCACTTGTGTGGGTATCACAACAAATTATTTGCTGCTACGTAGGTTACACCATGAGTTGCTTGGACAGATATTGGTCATTTTCCCCCTGTCACCCATGTAGCACCTTCTGGCACTAGATGCACAGACTATCTGGGGACTAACTCTATTCCAACTTCCAGCCATGCCATTCAATTTTGCATGTCAACCACATAAGGTGTCTTCAGCAGTAGGGTCTTACCACTAGCCTTTGGTGGGTCATCAAGTACTCTGACAGAAATCTGTCTGTCTTTTAGGAAAACTTGTAGGTCTCTCTCATCAAAAGCTCATTGTGGTTGACAGAACCATGCTAGTTCTGGGAGTTACAGGTCAGTGCCCACTAAGAAAATAAGGAAAAATATAACTAATATACAAGAGTTACAGAGAAGAGACAGAGAGAGGGATAGAGAGAAGGAGGGAGGAAAGATGTAGAAGATTAAGGATAGTCCTTATCCTACCCTCTAAAGTGTCTTGTGGTTCAGGTGTTCCCTGTAAGGGCCTGATGAAGGACAGCCATTTTGTCTGTCTTTTAGAAAATACAATTTTAAGGTACCATTGCCCTTTTAGTCTACATTTGTGTTTCCCACCCCTTTGATGCCTTCCCCTCCCTCCCGATCCATCCTAGTGTCCAGTCCACAAGAGGCATAAGTAGATTTTCTGTGAAGCACCTTTCCAATTGTAAATGAACAGAGAATTCATAGTTGTATAAGCTGATTGTGTGGGAAGAACATTTCTCATTGTCAACTACCAGAGAATTCATTCTTCTATAAGCTGGTTGTCCATAAAGAACATTTCCACAGAAAAGTAATGGTGAATCCATAATTGTATAAGCAGATTTTCTGCTAAGAACATTTCCCATTGTAAGATAACAGAGAATTCAGAGTTCTATAACCTTATTGATTGCACAGGACATTTCCCATTGCAAACAAACAGTAAATTCCACATTGTATAAGCTGCTTGTCTCCATCGAACATTTCCCATTGTATACTAACAGTGAATTCAAATCTCCATTCCCAGATCATATACTAAGAATATTTCCCATTGTTAACTAATGGTGATTTCTGAGTTGCATAAGCAGATTTCGTGCGAAGCACCTTTCACATTGTAAACTAACAGAGAATTCATAGTCCTGAACGCTGATTGTGTGCTAGAACATTTCCCATTGCTAACTAACACTGAATATGTAGTTGTATAAGCTGATTGTCTGCAAAGAACATTTCCCTTTGTCAACTAACTCAGAATACATACCTTGTAAGCTGATTGTGTGAAAAGAACATTTCTCATTTTCAACTAACACAGAGTTCATTGTTCTGTAAGCTGATTGTGTGCCAAGCACATTTCCCATTGTAAAGTAACAGTAAATTCAAAGTTCTATTGGCTGATCATATCCTAAGAACATTCCCCATGGTTAACTAACAGTGAATTCATAGTTCTACAGGCTGGTTGTCTATTGAGAACATTTCCCATAGAAAACTAACGGTGAATTCATAGTTGTAGATGCAGATTTTCTGCTAAGAACATTTCCCATTGTAGTCTAACAGAGAATTCAGAAGTCTATAACCTGATTGATTGCTCAAGTTATTTCCCATTGCAAATTAACAGTGAATTCCATATTGTATACGCTGATTGACTGATAGGAGCATTTCCCATTGTCTACTAACAGTGAATTCAAAGTTCCATGGCCTGATCATTTACTGAGCATAGTTCCCATTGTAAACTAATGGTGAATTCATAGTTGTATAAGCAGATATTCTGCGGAGCATATTTCCTATTGTGAACTGACAGAGAATTCACCTTTCCATAAGCTGATTGTGTGCGAAGAACATTTGCCATTGCTAACTAACACTGGATGTGTATTGTATACGCTGATTGTCTGCAAAGAACATTTCCCATTGTCAGCTAACACAGAATTCACAGTTTTGTAAGCTGATTTTGTGCAAAGAACATTCCTCATTGTCAACTCCCAGACAATTCATAGTTATATAAGCTTATTGCCTGATAAGTATTTTTTCCCCTTGTAAACTGACAGTGAATTCATAATTCTGTATGGTGATTGTCTCCTAAGCACATTCCTCATTGGAAAGTAAGAGTGAATTCATAGCTCTATAAGATGGTTGTCTATTAAGAACATTTTGCATAGAAAACTAACAGTAAATACCAAGTTGTATAAGCAGATTTTCCACTAGAACATTTCCTATTGTAGTCTAACAGAGAATTCAGAAGTCTATAACCTGATTGATTGTGCAAGACATTCCCCATTGCAAACTAACAGTGAATTCCATATTGTATAAGCTGATTTTCTCCTACAAACATTTCCCATTGTATAGTAACAGTGAATTCACAGTTTCATTGCCTGATCATTTACCAAGAATATTTCCCATTGTTAACTAATGGTCAATTCATAGTTGTATAAGCAGATTTTCTGCAGAGCACTTTTCCCACTGTGAACTAACAGAGAATTCACATTTCCATAAGCTGATTGTGTGTAAAGAACATTTCCCATTGTAAACTAACACTGAATTCATAATGTATAAGCAGATTGTCTACAAAGAACATTTCCCATTGTCCACAAACACAGAATTCATAGTTTGGTAAGCTGATTGTGTGCGATGTACATGTCTCATTGTCAACTATCAGACAATTCATAGTTCTATAAGCTGATTGCCTGATAAGTATTTTTCCCCTTGAAAACTGACAGTGAATTCCTAATTCTGTATGGTGATTGTCTGCTGAGCACATTCCCCATTGAAAAGTAACAGTGAATTTACAGTTCTATAAGGTGGTTGTCTATTAGAGAACATTTGTGATAGAAAACTAACAGTGAATTCATAGTTGTATAATCAGATTCTCTGGTTGGAACATTTCCAATTGTAAGGTAACAGAGAATTTAGACTTCCGTAACCTGATTGATTGCGCAGACATTTCCCATGGCAAACTAACAGCGATTTCAAATATCTACAAACTGTGTGTCAATTAAGCACATTTCCCATTGGAAACTACCAGAGAAATCATAGTTCTATGATGTGATTGTCTACTAAGAACATTTACATTGTTAACTAACAGTAAATTCTTAGGTGAATCACGTGATTTTCCGCTGGAGCATTTGCTTTGCAATCTAACACAGAATTCATAGTGCTATATGCTGGTTGTCTTTTAAGAACATTTCCCATAGAAAACTAATGGTGAAATCATAGTTGTATAACCACATTTTCTGGTAAGAACATTTCCCATGTAGTCTAACAGAGAATTCAGAAGTCTATAACCTGATTTATTGCACAAGACATTTCCCATTGCAAACTAACAGTGAACTCCATATCTTATAAGGTGATTGCCTCCTATGAACATTTCCATTGTATACTAACAGTGAATTCAACATTCCATTGCCTGATCACATGCTAAGAATATTTCCCATTGTAAACTAATGGTGAATTCATAGTTGCATAAGCAGACTTTCTGCAAAGCACCTTTCCCATTGTAAACTAACAGACAAATCATAGTCCTACATGCTGACACTGTGCCAGAACATTTCCCATTGCTAACAAACACTGAATTAGAAGTTGTATAAGCTGATTATCTGAAAAGATCATTTCCCAGAGTCAACTAAGGGAGAATTGAGAGTTCTATAACCTGATTGTGTGTGAAGAACATATCTCATTGTCAACTGGCAGAGAATTCATAGTTCTATAAGCTAATTGCCTGCCAAGCACATTTCCAATTGAAAACTAACAGTGAATTCAAAGTTCCAGTGGCTTATCATACACTATGAACATCCCCCGTTGTACACTAACAGTGAATTCAAAGTTCCATTGCCTGATCATATATTAAGACTACTTCCCATTGTAAACTAATTGTTAATTCATAATTGCATAAGCAGATTTTCAGCGAAGCACCTTTAACATTGTAAACTAACAGAGATTGCACAGTCATAAACACTGACTGTGTGCTAGAACATTTCCCATTGTTCAACTAACACAAAATTCATAGTTCTGTAAGCTGATTGTGTGGCAAGCACATTTCCCATTGTAAAGTAACAGTGAATTCAAAGTTCTATTGGCTGATCATATCCTGAGAGCATTCCCCATTGTTAATGGTTGTCAATTCATAGTTCTATAAACTGATTGTGTGCTGAGAACATTTGCCATAGAAAACTAACGGTGAATTCACAGTTGTAGAAGATTTTCTGCTAAGAACATTTGCCATTGTAGTCTGAAAGAGAATTTGGACGTCTAGAACCTGATTGCGCAAGACATTTCCCATTGAAAACTAACCGTGAAGTGCATACTGTATAAGCTGATTGTCTCCTACGAACATTTCCGATTGTATGCTAACAGTGAATTCAAAGTTCCATTGCCTGATCGTCTACTAAGAATATTTCTCATTGTAAACTAATGGTGAATTCATAGTTGTATTAGCAGATTTTCTGCTTAGCATTTTTCCCATTGTGAACTAACAGAGAATTCACATTTCCATAAGCCAATTTTGTGCGAAGAACATTTGCCATTGCTAACTAACACTGAATTTGTATTGTATAAACTGATTGTCTGCAAAGAACATTTCCCATTGTCAACTAACACAGAATTCACAGTTCTGCAAGCTGATTGTGTGCGAAGAACACTTCTAATTGCCAACTGCCAGAGAATTCATAGTTGTATAAGCTGATTGCCTGCCAATCAAATTTTGCATTGTAAAGTAATAGTGAATTCGTAGGTCTGTAGGCAGATTTTCACCTAAGAACATTTCCCATTGTGAATTAACATAGAATTCCATGTTGTGTAAGCTGATTGTGTGCAAAGAACATTTCTCATTGTCAACTACCAGAGAATTCATAGTTCTGTAAGCTGATTGCCTGATAAGAATTTTTCCCCTTGTAAACTGACAGTGAATTCCTAATTGTGTATGGTGATTGTCTGCTAAGCACATTCCCCATTGAAAAGTAACAGGGAATTCATAGTCCTATAAGCTGGTTCTCCATTAGAGAACATTTCTGATAGAAATCTAACGGTGGATTCATTGTTGTATAAGCAGATTCTCTGTTAAGAACCTTTTCCATTGTAAGGTAACAGAAAATTCAGGGTTCTATGACGTGATTGATTGCGTAGGACATTTCCCATTGCAAACTAACATTGAATTCCATATTGTATAAGGTGGTTGTCTCCTATGAATATTTCCCATTGTATGCTAAGAGTGAATTCAAACTTCCATTGTTGATCATATGGTAAAAATATTTCCCATTGTAAACTAATGGTGAATTGATAGTTGCATAAGCACATTTTCTGAGAAGCACCTTTCCCATTGAAAACTAACAGAGAATTCATAGTCCTAAACTCTGAATGTGTGCCAGAACATTTCCCTCAGCTAACTAACATTGAATTCATACTTGTATAAGCTGATTGTCTGCAAAGAACATTTCCCATTGTCAACTAACTCAGAATTCCTAGTTCTATAAACTGATTGCCTGTGGAGAACATTTCTCATTGTCAACTGCCAGAGAATTCATAGTTCAATAAGTTGATTGCCACCCAAGCACATTTCCCATTGTAAACTAACTGTGAATTCAAAGTTCCATTGCCTGATCATATACTAAGAATATATTCCATTGTAAACTAATTGTTAAGTCATAGATTTGTAAGCAGATTATCTGTGAAGCACCTTTCCCATTGTAAACTTACAGAGATTTCAGAGTCATAAATGATGATTGTGTGCAAGAATATTTCCTGTTGCTAACTGACACTGAATTCGTAGTTGCATAGTCTGATTGTCTGCAAGGAACATTTCCCATTGTCATCTAACACAGAATTCCTACTTCGGTAAGTTGATTGTGTGCCAAGCACATTTCCCATTGTAAAATAACAGTGAATTAAAAGTTCTATTGGCTGATCATAGCCTACGAACATTCCCCATTGTTAACTAACAGTGAATTCATACTTCTATAAGCTGCTTGTCTATTGAGAACACTTCCCATCGAAAACTAATGGTGAATTCATAGTTGTAGAAGCAGATTTTCTGGTCAGAACATTTCCATTGTAGTCTAACATAGAATTCAGACATCTATAACCTGATTGTTCAAGACATTCCCCACTGCAAAGTAACAGTGAATTCCATATTGTATAAGCTCATTGTCCCCTACGAACATTTCCCATTGTGAATTCAAAGTTCCATTGCCTGATAGCTTACTAAGAATATTTCCCATTGTGAATTAACAGACAATTCACATTTACATAAGCTGATTGTGTGCGAAGAACATTTGCCGTTGCTAACTAACACTGAATTCGTAGTGTATAAGCTGATTGTCTGCAAAGAATACTTCCCATTGTCAACTAACACAGAATTCACAGTTTTGTAAGCTGATTGTGTGTGAAGAATATTTCTCATTGTCAACTGCCAGAGAATTCATAGTTGTATAAGCTGATTGCCTGCCAAGCAAATTTTGCATTGTAAAGTAATAGTGAATTCGTAGGTCTGTACGCAGATTTTCACCTAAGAACATTTCCCATTGTCAACTAACATAGAATTCCATGTTGTATAAGCTGATTGTGTGTAAAGAACATTTCTCATTGTCAACTGCCAGAGAATTCGTAGTTCTGTAAGCTGATTGCCTGATAAGAATTTTTCCCCTTGTAAACTGACAGTGAATTCCTAATTGTGTATGGTGATTGTCTGCTAAGCACATTCCCCATTGAAAAGTAACAGGGAATTCATAGTTCTATAAGCTGGTTCTCTATTAGAGAACATTTCCGATAGAAAACTAATGGTGAATTCATAGTTGTATAAGCAGATTCTCTGGTTGGAACATTTGCCATTGTAAGGTAACAGAGAATTTAGAGTTCTGTAACCTGATTGATTGCGCAGACATTTCCCATTGCAAACTAACAGCGATTTCAAATATCTACAAACTGCGTGTCAACTAAGCACATTTCCCATTGGAAATTACCAGAGATATCATAGTTCTATGAAGTGATTGTCTACTAAGAACATTTCTATTATAAACTAACTGTGAATTCGTAGGTGAATCAGCTGATTGTATGCTGGAGCATTTCCCTTTGCATACTAACACAGAATTCCTAGTGCTATATGCCGGTTGTCTATTAAGAACATTTCCCATTGAGAACTAATGGCGAACTCATAGTTGTATAAGCACATTTTATGCTAAGACCACTTCCCATTGTAGTCTAACAGAGAATTCAGAAGTCTATAACCTGATTGATTGTGCAAGACATTTCCCATTGCAAACTAACACTGAACTCATATCTTATAAGGTGATTGCCTCCTACGAACAATTCCCATTTTATACTGACACTTAATTCAAAGTTCCATTGTCTGATCACATGCAAAGAATATTTCCCATTGTAAACTAATGGTGAATTCATAGTTGCATAAGCAGATATACTGCAAAGCACCTTTCCCATTATAAACTAACAGATAATTCATAGTCCTACATACTGTCTGTGTGCCAGAACATTTCCCATTGCTACCTAACACTGAAGTCGAAGTTGTATAAGCTGATTGTCTGCAAAGAACATTTCCCACAGTCAACTAACAGAGAATTGAGAGCTCTATAACCTGATTGTGTGTGAAGAACATATCTCATTGTCACCTAGAAGAGAATTCAAAGTTCTATAAGCTGATTGCCTGCCAAGCACATTTCCCACTGAAAACTAACAGTGAATTCAAAGTTCCATTGCCTGATCATATATTAGGAACACTTGCCATTGTACACTAATTTTTAACTCATAATTGTATAAGCAGATTTTCAGCAAAGTACCTTTGCTATTGTAAACAAACAGAGGTTCCACAGTCGTAAACACTGATTGTGTGCTAGAACATTTCCCATTGCTAACTGACATTGGATTCATAGCTGTATAATCTGAATGTCTGCAAAGAACATTTCCCATTGTCAACTAACACAGAATTCATAGTTCTATAAGCTGATTGTATGGCAAGCACATTTCCTGTTGTAAAGTAACAGTGAATTCAAAGTTCTATTGGCTGATCATATCCTAAGAGCATTCCCCAATGTTAACTAACTGTGAATTCATAGTTCTATAAACCGGTTGTGTGTTGAGAACATTTCCCATAGATAAATAGCGGTGAATTCATACTTGTAGAAGAAGATTTTCTGGGAAGAACATTTCCCATTGTAGTCTAAAAGAGAATCCAGACGTCTATAACCTGATTGCGCAAGACATTTCCCATTGAAAACTAACCGTGAAGTGCATACTGTATAAGCTGATTGTCTCCTATGAACATTTCCCATTGTATGCTAACAGTGAATTCAAAGTTCCATTGCCTGATCATTTACTAAGAATATTTCCCATTGTAAACTAATGGTGAATTCATAGCTGTACTAGTAGATTTTCTGCTTAGCACCTTTCCCCTTGTGAACTAACAGAGAATTCACATTTCCACAAGCCAATTGTGTGCGAAGAACATTTGCCATTGCTAACTAACACTGAATTTGTATTGTATAAGCTGATTGTCTGCAAAGAACATTTCCCATTGTCAACTAACACAGAATTCATAGTTCTGTAAGCTGATTGTGGGCAGAGAACATTTCTCATTGTCAATTGCCAGAGAATTCATAGTTGTATATGCTGATTGCCTCCCAAACACATTTTGCATTGTAAAGTAATAGTGAATTCGTAGGTCTGTAAGCAGATTTTCAGCTAAGAACAGTTCCCATTGTCAACTAACAGAGAATACCATGTTGTATAAGCTGATTGTGTGCGAAGAACATTTCTCATTGTCAATTACCAGAGAATTCATAGTTGTATAAGCTGATTGCCTGATAAGTATTTTTCCTCTTGTAAACTGACAGTGAATTCCTAATTCTGTATGGTGATTGTCTGCTAAGCACATTCCCCATTGAAAAGTAACAGTGAATTCATAGTTCTATAAGCTGGTTCTCTATTAGAGAACATTTCCCATAGAAAACTAATGGTGAATTCATAGTTGTATGAGCAGATTCTCTACTAAGGACATTTCCTTTTGGAAGGTAACTAGAATACAGGGTTGTACAACATGATTGATTGCACAGGACATTTCCCATTGCAAACTAACAGTGAATTCCACATTGTATAAGGTGATTGTCTCCTATGAACCTTTCCCATTGTATCCTAACAGTGAATTCAAAGTTCCATTGCCTGATCATATACTAAGAATATTTCCCATTGTAAAATAATGGTGCACTCGTGGTTGCATAAGCACATTTTCTGTGAAGCACCTTTCCAATTGTAAACTAACAGAGAATTCATAGTCCTAAAAGCTGATTGTGTACTAGAACTTTTCCCATTGCTAACTAACACTGAATTCGTAGTTGTATCAGCTGATTGTCTGCAAAGAACTTTTCCCATAGTCAACTATGAGAGAATTCATTGTTCTATAACCTGATTCTGTGCGAAGAACAATTCTCATTGTAAACTTCCAGAGAATTCATAGTTTTATCAGCTGAATGCCTGCCAAGCACATTTCCCATTGGAAACTAACAGTGAATTCAAAGTTCTGTTGGCTGATCGTATACTAAGAATATTCCCCATTGTATAATAACAATGAATTCAAAGTTCCATTGCCTGATCATATATTAAGAATATTTCCCATTGTAAACTAATTGTTAATTAAAAGTTGTGTAAGCAGATTTTCTGCGAATCACCTTTCCCATTGTTACCTAACAGAGAATTTATGGTCATGAATGCTGATTGTGTGCTAGAATATTTCCCATTGCTTACTGACACTGAATTCATAGTTGTATAATCTGATTGTCTGCAAAGAACATTTCCCATTGTCAAATAACACAGAATTCATAGTTCTCTAAGCTGATTGTGTGCCAAGCCACATTTCCCATTGTTAAGTAACAGCGAATTCAAAGTTCTTTTGGCTTATCATATACTAGTAAAATTTCCCATTGCTAACATATATTAAAGTCATAGTTCTATAAGATGGTTATCTATAAAGAACATTTCCCATAGAAAACTAATGTTGAATGCATAGTTGTATAAGCATATTTTCTGCTCACAACACTTCCCATTGATAAGGTTACAGAGAATTTCGAGTTCTATCACCTGATTCATTGCGCAGGACATTTCCCATTGCAAACTAACAGGGATTTCAAGTATCTAAAAACTGAGTGTCAACTAAGCACATTTCCCTTTGGAAACTACCAGGTAATTCATAGTTCTATGATCTGATTATCTACTGAGAACATTTCCATTGTAAACTAACAGTGAATTCTTAGGTGAATCAGCTGATTATATGCTTGAGCATTTCCATTGCAAACTAACATAGAATTCATAGTTCTGTAAGCTGGTTGTCTATTAAGAACATTTCCCATAGAAAACTAACAGTGAATTCACAGTTGCATAGGCAGATTTTCCACTAAGAACATTTCCATTGTAGTCTAACACAGAATTCAGAAGTCTATAACTTGATTGATTGCTCAAGACATGCCCCATTGCAAACTAACAGTGAATTCCACATTGTATAAGCTGATTGTTTCCTCCTAACATTTCCCATTGTATACTAATAGTGAATTCAATGTTCCATTGCCTGATCATTTACTCAGAATATTTCCCATTTTAAACTAATGGTGAATTCATAGTTGCTGTAAGCAGATATTCTGCGGAGCACCTTTCCCATTGTGAACTAACAGAGAATTGACAATTCCATAAGCTGATTGTGTGCAAAGAACATTTGCCATTTCTAACTAACACTGAATTAGTAGTTGTATAAGCTGATTGTCTGCAAAGAACATTTCTCCTAGTCAACTAACAGAGAATTCATAGTTCTATAACCTGATTCTGTGCAAAGACCAATTCTCATTGTCAACTGCCAGAGAATTCATAGTTCTATAAGCTGATTGCCTGCCAAGCACATTTCCCATTGTAAACTGACAGTGAATTCCTAACTCTCTGTGGTGATTGTCTGCTCAGCACATTCCCCATTGGAAAGTGATAGTGAATTCATTGTTCTATAAGCTGGTTGTCTATTAGAGAACATTTCCCATGGAAAACTAATGGTGAATTGACAGTTGTATAAGCAGATTCTCTGCTAAGAACATTTCCCATTGTAAGGTAACAGAGAACTCAGTGTTCTATAACCTGATTGATTGTGCAGGACATTTCCCATTGCAAACTAACAGTGAATTTCTTATTGTATAAGCTGATTGTCTCCTACGTACATTTCCCATTGTATACTAAGAGTGTTTTCAAAGTTCCATTGATGGATCATATACTAAGAATATTTCTCATTGTAAACTGAATGGTGAATTCCTAGTTGCATAAGCATTTTTTCTGTGAAGCACCTTTCCAATTGTAAAATAACAGAGAATTCATATTCCTAAACACTGATTGTGTGCTGGAACATTAACCATTGCTAACGAACACTGAATTCGTAGTTGTATAAGCTGATGTCTGAAAAGAACATTTCTCATTGTCAACTAACACAGAATTCATAGTTCTGCAAGCTGATTGTGTGCGAAGAACATTTCTCATTGTCAACTGCCAGAGAATTTATAGTTCAATAAGCTTGATTGCAGTAGCAAGCACATTTCCCATTGTAAACTAACAATGAATTCAAAGTACTATTGGCTGATCATATACTAAGAACATTCCCTCATTGTATACTAACAGTGAATTCAAAGTTCCATTGCCTGATCATATACTGAGAATATTTCCATTGTAAACTAATTGTTAATTCATAGTTGTATAAGTGAATCACCTTTCCCATTGTAAACTAACAGAGAATTCACGGTCATAAATGCTGATTTTGTGCTAGAACATTTCCCAGTGCTAACTGACACTGAATTCGTAGTTGTATAATCTGATTGTCTGCAAAGAAGATTTCCCACTGTCAACTAAGACAGAATTCATAGTTCTGTAAGCTGATTGTGTGCCAAGCACTTTTCCCAATAGAAAGTAAGTGTGATTTCAAAATTGTATTGGCTGATCATATATTAAGAAAATTCCCCATTGCTAACTTATATTGAATTCATAGTTCTATGAGCCAGTTGTCTATAAAGAAAGTTTCCCATTGAAAAGTAATGGTGGATTCATAGTTGTATAAGCAGATTTTCTGCTGAGAACATTTCCTGTTGTAAGGTAACAGAGAACTTAGGGTTTTACAGCCTAATTGATTATGCAAGACATTTCCCATTGCAAACTAACAGCGATTTCAAATACCTATAAACTGAGTGTCAACTAAGCACATTTCAAATTAGAAACTAACAGAGAATTCATAGTTCTATGACCTGATTGTCTACTAAGAACATTACCATTGTCAACTAACAGTGAATTCTTAGGTGAATCAGCTGATTGTCTGCAGAAAATTTCCCATTGCAAAGAAACATAGAATTAATAGTTCTATAAACTGGTTGTCTGCAAATAACATTCCCATAGAAAACTAACGGTGAATTCATAGTTGCATAGGCAGATTTTCCACTAAGAACATTTCCCATTGTACTCTAACAGACAATTCAGAAGTCTATAACCTGATTGATTGCGCAAGACATTTCCCATTGCAACCTAACAGTGAATTCCATATTGTATAATCTCATTGTCTCCTATGAACATTTCCCATTATATACTAACAGTGAATTCAAAGTTCTATTCCCTGATCATTTACTAAGAATATTTCCCTTTGTAATCTAATGGTGAATTCATAGTTGTATAAGCAGGTTTTCTACGAAGCTCCTTTCCCATTGTGAACTAACAGAGAATTCACATTTCCAGAAGCTTATTGTGTGCAAAGAACTTTTGCCATTTCTAACTAACACTGAATTCGTAGTTGTATAACTGATTGTCTGCAAAGAACATTTCCCATTGTCAGCTAACACAGAATTCATAGTTCTGTAAGCTCATTGTGTGCAAAGAACATTTCTCATTGCCTATTGCCAGAGAATTCATAGTTTCATAAGTTGGATGTCTATTAGAGAACATTTCCCATAGAAATGCAATGGCGAATTCATAGTTCTGTAAGTAGATTTTCTGCTGAGAACATTTCCCACTGTAGTATAACAGAGAATTCAGAAGTCTATAACCTGGCGGAGTCCGCAAGACATTTCCCATTGGAAACTAACAGTGAATTCCATATTGTATAAGGTTATTGTCTCCTATGAACATTTTCCATTGTATACTAACAGTGAATTCAAAGTTCCATTGCCTGATCATATAGTAAGAATATTTCCAATTGTAAACTAATGGTGAATTCATAGTTGCATAAGCAGATTTTCTGTGAAGCACCTTTCCCATTGTAAACTAACAGAGAATTCATAGTCCTAAACCCTGATTGTGTGCTAGAACATTTCCCATTGCTAACTGACACTGAATTCATAGTTGTATAAGCTGAGGGTCTGCAAAGAAAATTTCCCAAAGTCAACTAACACAGAATTCATAGTTCTATAACCTGATTGTGTGCAAAGAACATTTCTCATTGTCAACTGCCAGACAATTCATAGCTCTATAAGCTGATTCCCTGCCCAGCACATTTCCCATCGTAAACTAACAGTGACTTCAAAGTTGTATTGGCTGATCATGTACTAAGAATATTCCCCATTGTTTACTAACAGTGAATTCAAAGATCCATTGCCTGATCATATACTAACCATATTTCCCATTGTAAACTAATTGTTAATTCATAGTTGTATAATCAGAATTTCTGCAAAGCACCTTTCCCATTGTAAACTAACATAGATTTCACAGTCGTAAAAGGGGATTGTGTGCTAGAATATTTCCTATTGCTAACTGCAATGAATTCATAGTTGTATTATCTGATTATATGCAAAGAACATTTCCCATTGTCACCTAACATGGAATTCGTAATTCTTTAAGGTGATTGTGTGCTACACACATTTCCCCTTGTAATGTAACAGCGAATTCAAAGTTCTATTGGCTGATCATATCTTAGGAACCTTCCCCACTGTTAACTAACAGTGAATTAATAGTTCTATAAGCTGGCTGCTATTGAGAACATTTCCCATAGAAACTAACAGTGAATTCATAGTTGTATAAGCAGATTTTCTGCTGAGAATATTTCTTGTTGTAAGGTAACAGAGAATTTAGAGTTCTATGACCTCATTGATGTCACAGGATATTTCCCATTGCAAACTAATAGCAATTTCAAATATCTATAAACTGAGTGTCAACTAAGCACATTTCCCATTGGAAACTACCAGAGAATTCATAGTTCTACGATGTGATTGTCTACTAAGAACATTTATATTGTAAACTAACAGTGAATTCTTAGGAGAATCAGCTGATTGTCTCCTGGAGCATTCCCCATTGCAAACTAACATAGAATTCATAGTTCTATAAGCTGGTTGTCTATTAAGAATATTTCCCATAGAAAACTATCGGTGAATTCATAGTTGTATAAGCAGATTTTCCTCTAGAATATTTCCCATTGTAGTCTTACAGAGAATTCAGAAGTCTATAACCTGATTGATTGCTCAAGACATTTCCCATTGCAAACTAACAGTAAATTCCATACTGTATAAGCTGATTGTCTCCAACGAACATTTCCCATTGTATACTAACAGAGAATTCAAAGTTCCATTGCCTGATCATTTACTAAGAATATTTCCCATTGTAAACTAATGGTGAATTCATAGTTGTATAAGCAGATTTTCTGCGGAGCACCTTTCCCATTGTGAACTAACAGAGAATTCACATTTCCATAAGCTGATTTGTGTGCGAAGAACTTTTGCCATTGCTAACTAACACTGTATTCATAGTTTTATGAGATGATTGTCTGCAAAGAACATTTCCCATTGTCCACTAACACAGCATTCATAGTTCTGTAAGCTGATTGTCTGCAAAGAACATTTTCCATAGTCAACTAACACAGAATTCATACTTCTATAACCTGATTGTGTGCGAAGAACATTTCTCATTGTCAACTGCTACAGAATTCATAGTTCTATAAGCTGATTGTCTGTCAAGCGCATTTCCCAATGTAAAGTAACAGGGAATTCAAAGTTCTGTTGGACTATCATATACTAAGAACATTCCCCATTGTTAACTAACAGTGAATTCGTATTTCTGTAAGCTGGATGTCTATTAAGAACATTTCCCATAGAAAACTAACGTTGAATTCATAGTTGTATAAGCAGATTTTCAGCGAAGCACCTTTCACATTGTAAACTAACAGAGAATTCATAGTCCTAAATGCTGATTGTGTACTAGAACATTTCCCATAGAAAACTAACATTGAATTCATAGTTGTATAAGCATATTTTCTGCTAAGAACATTTCCCATTGTAAGGTAACAGAGAATTTAGAGTTGTATAACCTGATTGGTTGCCCAGGAAATTTCCCATTGCAAACTAACAGCGATTTCAAATATCTGTAAACTGAGTGTCAACTAAGCACATTTCCCAATGGAAACTACCAGAGAATTCATAGTTCTATGATCTGATTGTCTACTAAGAACATTTCCATTGTAAACTAACAGTGAATTCTTAGGTGAATCAGCTGATTGTCTGCTAGAACTTTTCCCATTGTCAACTAACACAGGATTCCCATTGCCTGATCATTTACTAAGAATATTTCCATTGTAAACTAATGGTGAATTCATCAGTGTATAAGCAGATTTTCTGTGAAGCACAATTCCCATTGTAAACTAACAGAGAATTCAGTAGTCCTAAACGCTGAGTGTGTGCTAGAACATTTCCCATTGCTAACTAACACTGAATTCATAGTTGTATAAGCTGATTGTCTGCAAAGAACATTTCCCATAGTCAACTAACACAGAATTCATAGTTCTGTATCCTTATTGTGTGCGAAGAACATTTCTCATTGTCACCTGCTGGAGAATTCATAGTTCTGTACGCTGATTGCCTGCAAGCACATTTCTCATTGTAAACTAACAGGGAATTCCTAATTCTATGTGCTGCTTGTCTGATAAGCATATTTCCTATTGTAAACAAATAGTGAATTCTTAGTTCTAAAAGCTGATCCTCTGCTAGAACATTTCCCAGTGCAAAGTAAAACAGAATTCATAGTTCTTTATGCTAATTGTCGGCAGAGAACATTACCCATTGTAAACTAACAGTGAATTCCCAATTCTATGTGCTGATTGTCTGCTAAGCACATTTCCCATTGTAAACTAATAGTGAATTCGTAGGTCCCTAAGCAGATTTTCAGCTAGGAACATTTCACATTGTCAACTAACAGAGAATTCATAGATGTATAAACTGATTATGTGTGAAGAACATTTCTCATTGTCAACTACCAGAGAATTCATAGTTCTATAAGCTGATTGCCTGATACGTATTTTTCCCATTGTAAACTGACAGTGAATTCAAATTCTGTACGGTGATCATCTGCAAGGCACATTCCCCATTGAAAATAACAGTGAATTCGTAGTTCTATAAGCTGGTTGTCTATTAGAGAACATTTCCCATAGAAAACTAATCGTGAATACATAGTTGTGTAAGCAGATATTCTGCTAGGAACATTTCCAATTGTAAGGTAACAGAGAATTGATTGTTCTATAACCTGATTGATTGCACAGGACATTTCCCATTGCAAAGTAACAGTGAATTCCATATTTTATAAGCTGATTGTCTTCTACGAATATTTCCCATTGTGTACTAACAGTGAATTCAATGTTCCATTGCCTGATCATATACTAAGAATATTTCCCATTGTAAACTAATGGTGAATTCATAGTTGCATAAGCAGATTTTCTGCGAAGCACCTTTCCCATTGTAAACTAACAGAGAATTCACAGTCCTAAATGCTGATTGTGTGCTAGAACATTTCCATTGCTAACTAACACTGAATTCGTAGTTGCGTAAGCTGATTGTCTGCAAAGAACATTTCCCTTTGTCAACTAACACAGAATTCATAGTACTGTAAGCTGATTGTGTGCAAAGAACGTTTCTCATTGTCAACTGCCAGAGAATTCATAGTTTTATAAGCTGATTGCCTGCCAAGCACATTTCCCATTGTAAAGTAACAGTGAATTCAAAGTTCTATTGGCTGATCATATACTAAGAACATTCCCCATTGTTAATTAATAGTGAATTCATAGGTCTATGAGCTGGTTGTCTATTAAGAACATTTCCCATAGAAAACTAACGTTGAATTCATAGTTGTATAAGCAGATTTTCTGCTAAGAACATGTCCCATGGTAAGGTAACAGAGAATTTAGAGTTGTATATCTTGAATGGTTGAGCAGACATTTCCCATTGCAAACTAACAGCGATTTCAAATATCTATAAACTGAGTGTTAACTAAGCACATTTCCCATTGGAATCTATCGGAGAATTCATAGTTCTATGATATGATTGTCTACTAAGAACATTTTCTTTGGAACCTAACAGTGAATTCTTAGGTGAATCAGCTGCAGCAAGAGCTGGCAAGTGCTTTCCTTGTGGAAAAATAAGACATATGAAAAAAGATTGTCCAATTAAAAGAAAATGTGGAAATTTCAATAATCCAGCTCCTGGTTTTTGCCCAAGAAGCAAAAGAGGAAAACACTGGGCAAAGGAATGTAGATCTAAAACAGATAGAAGTGGTAACCCTATTATCCAACAGCAGGGAAATGGAGGAAGTGCCAGTCTGAGGCCCTGCAAAGACAAGTTTATGGGGCAGTACAGTTTGTTCCTCAAACAGCCAGTTACATCCAGTCTCCGAACTACTCTGAGCCACCCCAGGGAGTGCCAGACTCGACCTCAGTTCCTCCACCTACACAGTATTGACTCCAGAAATGGGACTTCAAGCATTGCCTACCAGAGTATGTGGCCCACTGCCAAAGGACAGTGTAGGCTTAATCTTCAGAAGAAGTAGCAGTACTATGTAGGGATTACAAGTAGTACCTGGAGTTATTGATGCAGATTTCACAGGAGAACTTAAAATTATGGTGTCTTCTCCAAAAACAATCTTTACAATATTGCCCAGTCAGAGAATAGCTCAATTGTTGCTCCTTCCAATGATAAGAACTGGAAGGGTTGCTAATGCTCAGGGTCGAGGGACTCAAGGATTTGGTTCATCAGATGCTTACTGGGTTCAACCTATCTGTAAGGAACGTCCAAAATTATCTTTAAAATTAAATGGGAAGCAATTTGAAGGGTTAATAGATTCTGGAGCTGATGTTACTATTTTGTCTGGTAATTACTGGCCAGCTTCTTGGCCTAAGCGTCCTACAGGGACTCAATTGAAAGGTAATGGACAATCCTCTTGTCCTGAGCAGAGTGCTGCAGAAGTACTTTGGGAAGATGAGGAAGGTAATACTGGGTATTGTAAACCTTACATTATACACAGTTTGCCTTTAAACCTGTGGGGAAGAGATGTTTTGAGTCAAATGAAATTGTTAATGTGTAGTCCTAATGAAATTGTTACTGCTCAAATGCTTAAACAGGGTTACTTGCCTGGAAAAGGATTAGGAAAATGGGGACAAGGTGACCCATTACCTATTCAAGTAACTTCTAATGCAAATCATCAAGGGCTGGGTATTTCCCCTAGTGGCCACTGGTCAGACAGTGCCACCCCACACAGAGCCTATTTGTTGGAAATCTGATGGTCCTCTATGGGTGGATCAGTGGCCTTTGACATGGGAAAAACTGATAGCTGCACAAATGCTAGTTCAAGAGCAATTAGAGGCAGGATATATAGAGAATCATCTTCACCCTAGAATACTCCAATGTTTGTCATTAAAAAGAAATCAGGAAAATGGTGATTATTACAAGATCTGAGAGCTGTGAATGTTACTATGTATTTAATGGGAGCATTGAAACCTGATCTGCCTAGTCCTGTAGCTATTCCAGCTGACTTTTCTAAAGTGATTATTGACTTGAAAGATTGCTTTTTTACTATACCTTCACATCCACGAGATTGTTGCCGTTTTGCTTTTAGTGTTCCTTCTAGTAATTCTAAGGAGCCTATGAAAAGATATCAATGGAAAGTTCTCCCTCAAGGTATGGCTAATAGTCCAACTTATGTCAGAAATTTGTGGCTAAAGCTTTAGCTTCTACAAGAAGCAAATTTCCTCAAATATATATTATTCATTATATGGATGATATTTTATTAGCTGGAAAGGAAAAGACAGATGTTTTGACTGGTTTTTCCTACATGGAACAACAGCTCACTACATGGGGATTAAAAATTGCACTTGAAAACGTACAACAAGATTCCCCTTTTTCTTATCTTGGGTTTTATTTATATCCAAACAAAATTAAATCACAGACAGATACTCTGAAAGCACGGAAACTTACCACTTTAAATGATTTTCAGAAAATCATGGGAGATATTAATTGGATTAGGCCTTATTTAAAATTTACTACTTATGAATTAAACCTTTACTTAATATATTACATGGTGACTCCAATCCTTTTTTTCCCATTCTCCTACACCTGAAGCTTCTAAAGCATTAATTGCATTACAAAAGGCTGTAGAAGAACAATTGATCACTTATATTGACTATAGTAAAGAGCTGTGGTTACTTGTATTTCCTACCCCATATACTCCAACAGGATTGTTGTGGCAAGGAGCTCCTATACTATGGGTACATCATCCATCTTCTCCTCCAAAAACTGTCACTCCTTAGTGTGACGATGTTGCTAAAGTAGTGATGGAAGGAAGAGCTGAATCTATTAAATATTTTGGAACAGAACCACAGGTTATCTGTCAGCCTTATAATTCAAAGCAGGTTTCTTGGCTTTTTGCTTTTTCAGATATTTGGGCATTATCCATGGCAGGTTTTGCAGGAAGCATTGATAATCATTACCCTGAACATAAATTAATTCAGTTCTTCATGCAACATCAAGTTATTTTTCCTTGCAATACACAATTTTCTCCTATTAAGGATGCTATGTTGGCCTTTACAGATGGATCTTCATCTGGCCTAGCTGCTTATTCTTTAAATGGACAAACATATACTTTTAATACTCCTTATAAATCTGCACAATTTGTAGAACTGGCAGCCTTTAAAGCTTTATTGCAACATACTGCTACTATATCTGTTAATATTTACACTGATAGCCAATATATTGTCCACTCAGTTCCTTATTTAGAAACCTGTAGTAGAACAAGTACTTCTACTGTTTATAATTTGTTTTCACAGGTTCAACTTTTGATTCTCCAGCACTCAGCACCTTTCTATGTAGGACACCTACGTGCTCATTCTGGCCTCCCAGACCCTTAGCTTTGGGAAATGCTATTACAGACAAGGCTACTAGAATTTTTTCTGTGGAAGAAGCTATTGATGCTCATAAGCTTCATCATCTTAATGCTAATACTCTACATCTTAAATATAAAATTACACCTGAACAAGCACGACAGAGAGTTAAAAATTGTTCACAGTGTCTCACATTTTTACCTGTGTCACATCATGGTGTTAATCCTCAAGGTTTGACTCCTGGCCATTTATGGCAAATGGATATAACTCATGTTCCTGAGTTTGGAAAAATGAAATTTGTACATGTTTCTATTGACACTTATTCTGGTTTCATTTGTGCTTCTGTTCAAATGGGAGAAGCTACTAAACATGTTATTGTTCATTGTCTTCATTCTTTTAATATTTTAGGAGTACCTAAACCCCTGAAAACAGATAATGGACCAGGATATACACATGCAGGATTTAAGCACTTTTATTCTTCTTTTAATATTGATCATGTTACTGGAATTCCTTATAATCCCCAAGGGCAAGGTATCATTGAACGAGCAAATGGGACATTAACAATCTGGTTACAAAAAACTATAAAGGGGGAAATGATACAGGGATCAGTAGCAAGATGGTTAAATCATACTTTGTTTATTTTATTTTTATTACTTTTGGATACATAGGGTCTTCAGGTGCTCACCATTTTTGCCATGCACAAACCAAGACTGATTATGTAAAGTGATGTGGAAAGATCCATTGACTAACAAATGGAGTGGACACGACCCTGTATTGATATGGGGATGAGGATCTGTTTGTATTTTTCCACAGAAAGAAAAGGGAGCCAGATGGTTGCCAGAACATTTGGTCCTGTATGCAGGCAACGAGATCAAACTAGAGGACACTACTGATCCTGATGATATGGAGTCATCTACATCTTGCTTACAGTGAACTCTACTGGACCTATGTTCCTGATCCTCCTATATTGTACCAGTGACTTGGAAGAAAAAAGAAATCATAGTTCTAGTCAATAACGCTCGGTTGCTAAGCACACCATCTAGTAAAAATATAGAATTACATAAATTAATTATGAGCTCATATTCAGGGTGTGGTCTAGGTATTCCACTATCCTTTTCTAAGACCAGCATAGTGGGATGTTTTGAAATAAAGAAAAGAAACTTTATGTAAAGCATGTACAAGAGCACATACAAGGTATGTAGAAGATAAAGCAGGTTCAAACAAGCAGAATTTCTATTTGGCTTCCCTATGTAAATCAAGCTACAGCGGATAGTCCACCAGAGGACTTTATTCCTTGTGATGGTAATACACCTTGGTTCAATAGGTCTACACATTGGAGCAAATGTGGAGGGAAAAAAATTATCACATGTAATGTTTCTGGATCTACAAGATATGTTAAGGATTGGCAAGGATCAGCAGGCTCCATAGAGAGTAAAACTGAATGGGTTAATGATTGGGCTACTGGACTGTCCTCAGGAGTGTGGTGGTCAGATGATGGACATCAGCAAACCTACGTGTGGAAAAGTGCTGCTGCTATGGAAGGTATCGAGACTACATGTGACAGGAATGATTCAAATAGTCTTGTGAAGGGAACTGCAATGGCCTGTGTTACACCACCTTATGCCCTGATGTTAGGAAATATAAATATTACTTGGTATCACGGGTCTGAGGGAATGTTTGATATTACCTGTGACAACTGTAGTCTGTCCAATTGTATTTCTCATGATTCTGAAACTGTAATGATTGTCAAAACAACTTGCATTTGTTATGATTCTTGTTAATCTTTCAAAGCCTTGGTATTCTGACAAGGGTATTCAAATCCTAGAGGAGGTTACAAATAGTTTAAGTAGACAAAAGAGAGTTGTAGGTTTAGTTATTGATGAGATTGTTGCATTTATTACAGTATTAGCTTCTATTACTACTGCTGCTGTTGCACTTACCGAAGAAATTCATACTGCACACTTTGTTATAATATAGATAAAAACGTTTCTGTTGCTTTCGGAACTCAAGTAACCACAGACAAGAAGTTATAAGATAAGTGTCATAACTGTGGGCTAACTCCACAATGCATGACCCATATACCTTAACAAGGAAGGGCCAAGAGGAGGGGGTAGGTCACAGATGAGGCTAATAATGGTACCAAACTGACTGCCTTTGCTGAACACAAAACTAATAAAGAAGAAAAGAAAAAAAAAAGAAGTTATAATAAAAAATAGATGCTTTCTTTGATCTAGTGACTTATTTAGGATAGCAAATTCAAGGAATGAAGATTAGAGCTCGATTGGAATGCCATGCAGATTACCAGCGGATCTGCATCACCTCTAAAACTTACAATGCTAGGTATGAAGACTGGGTAAAGATCAAAATGCACTTGGAAGGAATTTGGAACCATGATAACATTTCTTTAGATTTGCTTAGTTTACATTCAGAAATTCTAGCTATACAGAAGAGTCATCTTGATTTTGACACCATTAAGGCTGATAATGATTTACTTGCTGCAATTAAGTCTGTGTTGCCTGGTTGGGACTTTCTATGATCCTGGATAGGCAGCTTTGCAGCTGTGGGAGTTTGCCTTCTGCTTCTCTTGTGCCTACTGCCTATTTTCTTCAAGTGTCTAATGAAGGCTATTGTGAATGTTCATGCAGAGGTCCAAGGTATGCACTATAGATCATGTCCTTGGCTCCCTCAGACTTTATCCTAATTCTCCCTGAATTTTATCTGTCTGGTAGCCAGAGATGGGCAAGATCGGGGGAGGAGGCATCTAACCTAAGACAGGGCATGTATTGATAGATAATATGTTTGTCTAATAATCGGTAAGGATTTTCTTCTGTCTCTGACAATCTAAGACAGGAACAGTCACTTCTTTTATTAATACAGAAGGGGGTGATGTTGGGAGCTGTAGCTGCTCTTTGACCATTGGAACTGCAGCTGGTCTTGGATCTCTGGGCACAGAGGCCTCATCGTACAGCCTTGGTAAAGCAGACATCAGGCACAGAGGCATTAACGGCCTTGGTGGAGCAGACTTCAGACATGAAGGAATTGTTTTGAGAAAGTTTTATTTTCTGTATATAAGTTTGTGCCTGCCTGAATAAACTTGAGCCTTGATCAGAACTTGTCTTGGCTCCATTCCTTGTGTTCTTGTCTCAGTTTCATTCCCACTCCCTCCTTCAGGTCCGTTTTCATTTGTGCTGCAGGCTTGCACAGTTTACAATGGGAAATATGCTTAGCAGGCAATCAGCTTATAGAACTATGAATTCTCTGGCAGTTGACAATGAGAAATGTTCTTCGCACACAATCAGCTTACAAAGTATGAATTCTGTTTTAGTTGACAATGTGAAATGTTCTTTGCAGACAATCAGCTTATACAACTACGAATTCAGTGTTAGTTAGCAATGGGAAATGTTCTAGCACAAAATCAGCGTTTAGGACTATGAATTCTCTGTTAGTTTACAATGGGAAAGTGTCATGTCTAATCATAAGTGGTCCAGTTTTCCATGAGATAAAATCACCAGGCAAGTGGAGATGTGGAGTGCCAAGCAGCTGGGAGATGTAGCAGTAGCAGCAGGCACCACGTGAAGGTCGTCATTGTGTTATATATGTCTAGGAAGAAGTGTTTCGCAGGATTAAAGCGAGCACAACACATAGACACACAAACACAGCACAGACACAGAGGGCCCAATAGAGAGCTATTTGCCCATGATGGCCAGATGAGCCTGTATCCTCCAGGGATGGCTCAACGATGCCAAACACAGTGTGAATGGGAGTTGACCTCTCCAGTAGGTTAGCTGTGTCCTCCAGGGCAGAATCATCTTGAGGTCCTTCCAGCTTTGCCCTGTCAGGGAAAAGAAGGTTTTCTCAGGGAAGTGTTTCTTCCCTGGATATGTGAGATATCATTGGAGGATCATCAGCTTGTTTTACAAGTCTCTCTGGCAGCCATCTCGCAGCATTTTCTTTGGTGTCAAACTAGCATCCTGATCCTCGGCCCCAAATGAGTACTGGGTATGGGCCATTCCATTTCAAGGTTAAAGTATCTTTCCACATGGCTTTGGCAAAGGTATTTTTTGTATCCGTGTGCCAAAAGCGATGAGCAGCTGAATTTCCCTGAGTATCTAGGGTCAAAAAGTTTAGGACAAACAAGGCATGATGAAGGATATTTCTTGGAGAGCCTTTTATGGGATATAAATCCCCCATTTTTAATTTTTGGAGGGTATGTTTAATAGTTTGATGGGCTCACTCAACAATTCCTTCACCCTGAGGATTGTATGGTATGCTTGTAATATGTTTAATTTGTAGTTGATGACAGAAATTTTGGAATTTTTTTCCAGTATATCCAGGACCATTATCAGTTTTAATAATTTGGGGCTTTCCCATGACAACAAGGCAATTGAGTACATGAGCAATGACATTTTTTGAAGCTTCTCCAGCATGGAGGCTGGCAAAGATGAATCCTCTAAAGGTATCCATGGGAAATGTTCTTAGTATATGATCAGCCAACAAAACTTTGAATTCACTGTTAGTTTACAATGGCAAAGGTGCTTAGCAGACAATCAGCACATAGAATTAGGAATTCACTGTTAGTTTATAATGAGTAATGTTCTTCATGGACAATCAGCATAAAGAACTATGAATTGTATGTTAGTTTGCACTGGGAAATGTTCTAGCAGACAATCAGCTTTTAGAACAAAGAATTCACTGCTACTTTACAATGGGAAATGTGCTTTGTTGCCAATCAGATTACAGAACTTTGAATTCTCTGGTAATTGACAATGAAAAATATTCTTCTCACAGAGTCAGCTCATAGATCCATGAATTCATTGTTCATTGACAATGCGAAATATTCTTTGTGGACAGTCAGCTTATACAACTAGGAATCCAGTGTTAGTTAGCAATGGTAAATGCTGTAGCACACAATCAGCATTTAGGACTATGAATTCTCTGTTAGTTTACAATGGGAAAAGTGCTTCGCAGAAAATCTGGTTATACAACTCTGACTTCACCGTTAGTTTACAATGGCCACTGTTCTCTAGTATATGGTCAGGCAATGGAACTTTGTATTTACTGTTAGTATACAATGGGAAATGTTCGTAGGAGACAATCAACTTACACAATATGGAATTAAGTGTTAGTTTGCAATGGGAAATGTTCTGCACAATCAATCAGGTTATAAAACTCTGTATTCTCTGTTATTTTACAGTGGTAAATGTTCTTAGTAGACAACCAACATATAGAACTATGAATTCAGTGTTAGTTAACAAAGGGAAATGGTCTTAGTATAAGATCAGCCAATGGAACTTTGATTTCACTGTTAGCTTACAATGGATAATGTGCTTAGCAGGCAATCAGCTTACAGACCTGGGAATTCAATGTTAGTTTATAATGGAAAATGTGCATAGCAGAGATTCAGCACATAGAATTAGGAATTCCCTGTTAGTGTACGATAGGAAATGTTTTTGCACACCATCATCATATAGAACTATGAATTCTGTGTTAGTTTGCACTGGGCAATGCTCTAGCAGCAAATCAGCTTTTAGAACTAAGAATGGGTATCCATTTACAATGGGAAATGTGCTCAGCAGGCAATCAGCTTATAGAATTATGAATTCACTGATAGTGTTCAGTGGGAAATGTGGTTAGCAGACAATCACCATACAGAATTAGGAATCCACTGTTAGTTTGCAATGGGAAATGTGCTTGGCAGCCAATCAGCTTACTGAACTAAGAATTCTGAGGAAGTTGACAATGAGATATGTTCTTCACAAACAATCAGCTTACAGAACTGTGCATTCTCTGTTATTTGACAATGGGAAATGATCTTTGGAGACAATCATCTTACAAAACAACGAATTCAGTGTTAGTTAGCAATGGGAAATGTTCTAGCACACAATCAGCATTTAGGACTATGAATTCTCTGTTAGATTACAATGGGAAAGGTGCTTTGCAGAAAATCTGCTTATACAACTATGAATTCACAGTTAGTTTACAAAGGGAAATGTTCTTAGTATGTCATCAGAAAACAGAACTTTGAATTCGCTGTTAGTTTACAATGGGAAATTTCCTTATCAGGCAATCAGCTTATGGATCTATGAATTGACTGCAATTTTACAATGGCAAATGTTCTTAGTATATGATCAGGCAAGGGAACTTTGAATTCACTGTCAGTATACAATGGGAAAAGTTTGTAGAAGACAATCAACTTACACACTATGGAATTCACTGTCAGTTTGCAATGTGAAATGTCCTGCGCAATCAATTATGTTATGGAACTTTGAATTCTCTGTTAGCTAACAATGGGAAATGTTCATAACAGACAACCAGCTTATAGAACTATGAATTCATTGTTAGTAAACAATGGGAAATGTTCTCAGTATATGATCGTCCAATAGAACCTTGAATTGATTGTTAGTTTGCAATGGGAAATGTGCTTAGGATGCAATGAGTTTATAGACCAATGAATTCACAAGTAATTTACAATGGGAAATAAGCTTAGCAGGCAATCAGCTTATAGAATGATGAATTCTCTATTAGTTCACAAGGGGAAATGTTCTTTACACACAATCAGATTATAGAACTATGAATTCTCTTTCAGTTTCCAATGGGAAAGGTGTTTCAGAGAAAATCTAATAATACAACTATGAATTCTCTGTTAGTTTACAATGGGAAATGTTCTTAGTATATGATCAGGAAATGGACATTTGAATTCACTGCTTGAATACAATGGGAAATGTTCTTAGCAGAGAATCAGATGATACAGTATAGAATTCACTGTTAGTTTGCAATGGAAAATATCCAGCACAATCTATCTGGCTATAGAACTCTGAATTCTCTGTTACCTTACAATAGCAAATGTTCTTAGCAGAAAATATGCTTATACAACTATGAATTCACCATTAGTTTTCCATAGGAAATGTTCTACCACACAAACAGCTAATTCACCGAAGAATTCACTGTTTGCTTACAATGGAAATGTTCTTAGTAGACAATCAGATCATAGAACTATGAATTCTCTGGTAGTTTCCAATGGGAAATATCCTTAGGTGACACTCAGTTTATAGGTATTTTAAATCGCTGTTAGTTTGCAATGGGAAATGTCCTGCACAATCAATCAGGTTACAGAACTCTAAATTCTCTGTTACCTTACAGTGGGAAATTTTCATATCAGGAAATCTGCTTATGCAACTATGAGTTCAAAGTTAGTTTTCTATGGGAAATGTTCTTAGTAGACAACCAGCTTATAGAACTATGAATTCTGTGTTAGTTTGGAAATGTTCCAGCAGACAACCACCTGATTCACCTAATAGTTCACTGCTAGTTTACAATGGAAATGTTCTTAGTACACAGCCAGATCATAGAACTATGAATTCTCTGGTAGTTTTCAATGGGAAATGTGCTTAGTTGATACTCAGTTTATAGATATTTGAAATCACTGTTAGATTGCAATGGGAAATTCCCTGCACAATCAATCAGGTTATAGAACTCTCAATTCTCTATTACCGTACAATGGGAAATGTTCTTAGCAGAAAATCTGCTTACACCACTGTGAATTCACCATTAGTTTTCTATGGGAAATGTTATTAAAAGACAACCAGTTTTAGAACTATGAATTCACTGTTACTTTTCAATGGGAAATGTGCTTAGCAGACAATCACCATACAGAATTAGGAATTCACTGTCAGTTTAGAAGAGGAAAAGTACTTATCAGGCAGTCAGCTTATACAACTATGAATTCTCTGTTGGGTGACAATGTTAAATGTTATTAGCTGAAAATCTGCTTACAAACCTATGAATTCACTATTAGTTTACAATGGGAAATGTGCTCAGCAGACAATTAGGAATTCACTGTTAACTTACAATGGGTAATGTTCTCGTCGGACAATCAGCGTAAAAAACTATGAATTCTGAGTTAGTTTGCACTGGGAAATGTTCTAGCAGACAATCAGGTTTTAGAATTAAGAATTCACTGTTTGTTTACCACAGAAAATATGCTCAGCAGACAAGGAGCACATAGAATTAGGAATTCCCTGTTCATTTATAATGGGAAATGCGAACTATGAATTCTCCAGCAGTTGGCAATGAGAAATATTCTTTGCACAAAATCACATTATAGAAGTATGAATTCTGTGTTAGATGACAATTGGAAATGTTATTTGCAGACAATCAGCTTATACAACTACAAATTCAGTGTCAGTTAGCAACGGGAAATGTTCTAGCACACAATCAGCGTTTAAGACTATGAATTCTCTGTTAGTTTCCAATGGGAAAGGTGCTTCGCAGAAAATTGGCTTGTAAAATGAAGAATTGACCATTAGTTAACAATGGGAAATGTTCTTAGGATATGATCAGGCAATGGAACTTTGAATTCACTGTTAGTATAGAATGGGAAATGTTCATAGGTGACAATCAGCTCATACAATATGGAATTCACCTTTAGTTTGGTATGGGAAATGTATTGTGCAATCAATCAGGTTATAGACTTTTGAATTCCCTGTTAGCTTACAATGGGAAAAGTTCTTATCAAAAATCTGCTCATACAACTATGAATTCACCATTAGTTTGCTATAGGAAATGTTCTTAAAAGACATCCAGCTTTACAACTATGAATTCTGTGTTAGTTTGCAGTGGGAAATGTTCTAGCAGACAATCAGCTGATTCACCTGAGAATTCACTGTTAGATTACAAAGGAGATGTTCTTAGTAGACAGTCAGATCATAGAACTGTGAATTCTGTGGTACTTTCCAATGGGAAATGTGCTTAGATGACTGTCAGTTTATACATATTTGAAATCGCTGTTAGTTTGCAATGGGAAATGTCCTGCACAATCAATCAGGTTATAGAACTCTAAATTCTCTGTTACCTTACAATGGGAAGTGTTCTTAGCAGAAAATCTGCTTATACAACTATGAATTCAACGTTAGTTTTCTATAGGAAATGTTCTTAATAGACAACGACCTTATACAACAACAAATTCACTGTTAGTTAACAATGGGGAATGTTCTAAGGACATGATAAGCCAATAGAACTTTGAATTCCCTGTTACTTTACAATGGGAAATGTGATTGGCAGGTGATCAGCTTATAGAACTATGAATTCTCTGGCAGTTGACAACGAGAAATGTTCTTCGCACACAATCAGCTTACAGAACTATGAATTCTGTGTCAGTTGACAATGGGAAAAGTTCTTTGGAGACAATCAGCTTATACACTGACGAATTCAGTGTTAATTAGTCATGGGAAATGTTCTAGTGCACCATATGCATTTAGGACTATGAATTCTGTGTTAGTTTACAAAGGGAAAGATGCTTTGCAGAAATTCTGCTAATCCAACCATGAATTCACCATTAATTTACAATGGGAAATATTCTTCGTATGTGATCAGGTAATGGAAATTTGAATTCACTGTTAGTATACAATGAGAAACGTTCATAGGAGACAATCAGCTTATACAATACGGAATTCATTGTTAGTTTGCAATGGGAAATGTCCTGCACAATCAATCAGGTTATAGAATTCTGAATTCTCTGTTTCCTTACAATGGGAAATGTACTTAGGAGAAAATCTGCTTATGCAGCTATGAATTCACTGTTAGTTTTCTATGGGAAATGTTCTCTAATAGACAACCACCTCATAGAACTATGAATTTACTGTTGCTTTTCAATGCGTAATGATCTAGCAAAGCATCAGGTTATGAAACTATGAATTACGTGGTAGTTGACTATGGGAAATGTTCTTTGCACATAATCAGCTTATACAACTACCAATTCAGTGTTAGTTAGCAATGGGAAATGTTCTTCGCACACAATCACCTTCTAGAACTCTGAATTCTCTGTTAGTTTACACTGGGAAAGATGCTACACAGAAAATCTGCTTATACAACTATGAATTCACTAGTAGTTTACAATGGCAAATATTCTAGCAGACAATCGGCTCATTCACCTAAGAATTCACTGTTAGTTTACAATGGAAATGTTCTTAGTAGACAATCAGATCATAGAACTATGAATTCTCTGGTAGTTTCCTAAGGGAAAAGTACTTACTTGACACTCAGTTTATAGATATTTGAAATTACTGTTAGTTTGCAGTGGGAAATGTCCTGAGCAATCAATCAGTTCATAGAACTCTAAATTCTCTGTTACCTTACAATGGGAAATTTTCTTAGCAGAAAATCTGCTTATACAATTGTGAATTCACTGTTAGTTTTCTACGGAAATGTTCTTAATAGACATCCAGCTTATATAATTATGAATTCACTGTTAATTAACAATGGAGAATGTTCTTAGGATATGATCAGCCAACAGAACTTTGAATTCACTGTCACTTTACAATGGGAATTGTGCTTGGCAGTCAATCAGCTTGTAGAATTTTGTACTGTCTGGCAGTGGACAATGAGAAATGTTCTGTACACAAAATCAGCTTAAAGAACTATGAATTCTGTGCAGTTGACAATTGGAAATGTTCTTTGCAGACAATCTGGTGATACAACTACAAATTCAGTGTCAATTAGCAATGGGAAATGTTATAGAACACAATCAGCATTTATGACTTTGAATTCTTTGTTAGTTTAGAACACAAAAGGTGCTTCGTAAAAAAATCTGCTTATGCAACTATGTATTTGCCATTAGTTTACAATGGGAAATATTCTTCGTATATGATCACGCAAGAGAACTTTGAATTCACGGTAAGCATACAATGGGAAATGTTCGTAGGAGACAATCAGCTTATACAGTATGGAATTCACTGTTAGTTTGCAATGGGAAATGTCTTGAGCTATCAATCGGGTTATAGAACTCTGAATTCTCTGTTAGTTTAGAATGGGAAATGTTCTTAGCAGAAAATCTGCTTATACAACTATGGATTCACTGTGACTTTTGTAAGGAAATGTTCTCTAATAGACAACCAGCTTATAGAATTATGAATTCACTGTTTCTTTTCAATGGGAATTCACTGTCAGTTTACAAGGGGAAAAATACTTATCAGGCAATCAGCTTATACAACTATGAAATTTCTGGTAGTTGACAATGAAAAATGTTCTTTGCACAGTATTAGGTTATGAAACTATGAATTCCATGGTAGTTGACTATGGGAAATGTCCTTTGCAGACAATCAGCTTATAAAACTACGAATTCAGTGTTAGATAGCAATGGGAAATGTTCTTGGCACACAATCAGTTTATAGAACTGTGAATTCTCTGTTAGTTTACAATGGGAATGGTACTTCGCAGAAAATCTGCTTATACAACTATGAATTCTCCATTAGTTTACAATGGGAAATATTCTTAGTACATGATCAGGCAATGGAATTTTGAATTCACTGTTAGTATAGAATGGGAAATGTTCGTAGGAGACAATCAGCTTATGTAATTTAGAATTCACTGTTACTTTGCAATGGGAAATGTCTTGCACAATCAATCAGGTTATGGAACTCTGAATTCTCTGTTAGACTACAATGGGAAATGTTCTTTGAAGAAAATTTGCTTATACAAGTATGGATTCACCGTGAGTTTTCTATGGGAAATGTTCTGTAATAGACAGCCAGCTGATAGAACTATGAATTCACTGTTACTTTTCAATGGGGAATGTGCTTACCAGAAAATCACCATACAGAATTAGGAATTCATTCTCAATTTACTATGGGAAAAATACTTATCAGTCAATCAGCTTACACAACTATGAAATCTCTGGTAGTTGACAATGACAAATGTTCTTCACACACAATCAACTTATACAACTATGAATTCCCTGTTAAGTGACAGTGGAAAAGGTTCTTAGCTGAAAATCTGCTTACAGTCCTACGAATTCACTATTTGTTTACAATGGGAAATGTGCTCAGCAGACAATCAGCACATTGAATTTGGAAATCACTGTTAGTTTACAATGGGTAATGTTCTCCACCGACAATCAGGGTAAAGAACTATGAATTCTGTGTTGGTTTGCACTGGAAAATGTTCTAGCAGACAATCAGGTTTTAAAATTAAGAATTCACTGTTTGTTTACAATAGCAAATATGCTGAGCAGACAACCAGCACATAGAATTAGGAATTCCGTGTTAGTTTACAATGGGAAATGTGCTTGGCAGGCAATCAGCTTATAGAACTATGAGTTCTCTAGCAGATGACAATGAGAAATGTTCTTCATACACAATCAGGAACTATGAATTCTGTGTCAGTTGACTATGGAAAATGTTCTTTGCAGACAATCAGCTTATACAACTACGAATTCAGTGTTAATTAGCAGTGGGGAATATTCTTCACACACAATCAGCATATAGAACTGTGAATTCACTGTTAGTTTTCAATGGGAAAGGTGTTTTGCAGAAAATCTGCTTATACAAGTATGAATTCCTGATTAGTTTACAATGGGAAATATTCTTAGTATATGACCAAGCAATAGAACTTTGAATTCACTGTTAGTATACAATGGGAATGTTCATAGGAGAAAATCAGCTTATGAAATATGGAATACACTGTTAGTTTGCAACGGAAATGTCTTGCAGAATCAATCTTGTTATAGACTTCTGAATTCTCTGTTAGCTTCCAATGGGAAATGTTCTTAACAGAAAATCTGCTTATACAACTGTGAATTCACCGCTAGTTTTCTATGGGAAATGTTCTTAATAGAAAACCAGCTTATATATATATATATATATATATATATATATATATATAAATTCCGTATAAGTTTCCAATGGGAAATGTTCTAGCAGACAATCAGCTGATCCTTATAATTCAGTGTAGTTTACAATAGAAATCATAGAACGATGAAATCTCTGGAAGTTCCAGAAAGAAATGTGCTTAGTTGACAGTCAGTTTATAGATTTTTGAAATCGCTGTTAGTTCACAATGGGAAATGTCATGCGCAATCAATAGGTTGTAGAACTCTAAATTCTCTGTGACCTTACAATGGGAAATGTTCTTAGCAGAAAATCTGCTTATACAACTATGACTTCACCATAAGTTTTGTATGGGAAATGTTCTTAATAGACAGCCAGCTTATAGCACTATGAATTCACTGTTAGTTAACAATGGGGAATGTTCTTAGTATATGATAAGCCAACAGAAGTTCGAATTCACTGTTACTTTAAAATGGGAAATGGGCTTGGCAGGCAATCAGGTTATAGAACTATGAATTCTCTGGCATTTGACAATGAGAAATGTTCTTCACACACAATCAGCTTACAAAGTTTGAATTCTGTGTTAGTTCACAATGCAAAATGTTCCTTGTAGACAATCAGCTCATACAACTATGAATTCAGTGTTAGTTAGCAATGGGAAATGTTCTAGCACACAATCAGCAATTAGGGCTATCAATTCTCTATTAGTTTACAAGAGGAATGATGCTTCACAGAAAATCTGCTCATGCAACTATGAATTCACCATTAGTTTACAATGGGAAATATTCTTTCTATATGATCAGGCAAAGGAACTTTGAATTCACTGTTAGTATACAATGGGAAATGTTTGTAGGAAACAATCAGCTTATACAATATGGAATTCTTTTTTAAGTTGCAATGGGAAATGTCCTGTGCAACCAACCACGTTACAGAACTCTGAGTTCTCTCTTACCTCACAGTGGGAAATGTTCATAGCAGAAAATCTGCTTATACAACTATGGATTCACTGTTAGTTTTCCATGGGAAATATTCTCTAATGGACAACCGGCTTATAAAACTATGAATTCACTGTTACTTTTCAATGGGGAATGTGCTTAGCAGACAATCACCATACAGAACTAGGAATTCACTGTCAGTTTACTATGGTGAAAATACTTGTCAGGCAATCAGCTTATGGAACTATGAATTCTCTGTTAGTTGACAATGAAATATGTTGTTCGCACACAATCAGCTTACAAAGTATGAATTCTGTGTTAGTTGACAATGGGAAATGTTCTTTGCAGACAATCAGCTGATACAACTGGGAATTCAGTATTAGTTAAAAATGGGAAGTGTTCTAGCACACAATCAGCGTTTAGGATTATGAATTCTCTGTTAGTTTACAATGGGAAAGGTGGTTCACAGAAAATCTGCTTATGCAACTCTGAATTCATCATTAGTTTACAATGGGAAATATTCTTAGTATATGATCAGGCAATGAATCTTTGAATTCACTGTTAGTATACAATGGGAAATGTTCATAGGAGACAATCCACTTATACAATATGGAATTCACTGTTAGTTTGCAATTGGAAATGTCTTGCGCTATCAATCAAGTTACAGAACTCTGAATTCTCTCTTACCTTACAATGGGTAATGTTCTCAGCAGAAAAACCGCTTGTACAACTATGAATTCACCGTTAGTTTTCTATGTGAAATGTTCTCAGTAGACAAACAGCTTGTAGAACTATGAATTCAATGTTAGTTTGCAATGGGAAATGTTCTAGCAGACAGTCAGCTGATTCACCTAAGAATTCACTGCTAGTTTACAATGGAAATACTCTTAGTAGACAATCTGATCATAGAACTATGAATTCTCTGGTAGTTTCCAAAGGGAAACGTGCTTAGTTGACACTCAGTTTACAGATATTTGAAATCGCTGTTAGTTTGCAATGGGAAATGTCCTGCACAACAAATCAGGTTATAGAACTCTAAATTCTCTGCTACCTTATAATGGGAAATGTTCTTAGGAGAAAATCTGCTTATACAACTATGAGTTCACCATTAGTTTTCTATGGGAAATGTTCTCTAATAAACAACCGGCTTATAGAACTATGAATTCACTGTTACTTTTCAATGGGGAATGTGCTTAGCAGACAATCACCATACAGAATTAGGAATTCACTGTCAGTTTACTATGGTGAAAATACTTATCAGGCCATCAGCTTATAGAACTATGAAATCTCTGGTAGTTGGCCATGAGAAATGTTCTTCGCACACAATCAGCTTATAAAACAATGATTTCTCTGTTACTTGACAATGGGAAATATTCTTAGCTGAAAATCTGCTTACAGACCTATCAATTCACTATTAGTTTACAATGGGAAATGTGCTTTGCAGCTTATACAATATGGAATTCACTGTTAGTTTGCAATGGGAAACGTCCTGCACAATCAATCAGGTTATAGATCTCTGAATTCTCTGTTACCTTACAATAGGAAATGTTCTTACCAGAAAATCTGCTTATACAACTATGAATTCACCGTTAGTTTTCTATGGGAAATGTTCTCTAATAGACAACCAGCTTATAGAACTATGAATTCACTGTTAGTTGACAATGGGAAATGTTCTTAGCTGAAAATCTGCCTACCAACCTACGAATTCACTAGTAGTTTACAATGGGAAATGTGCTTAGCAGACAATCAGCACATAGAATTGGAAATTCACTGTTAGTTTACAATGGGTAATATTCTCCACCAACAACAGCATAAACAAGTATGAATTCTGTGGTAGTTTGCACTGGGAAATATTCTAGCTGGCAATCAGGTTTTATTTTTATTTTTATTTTTTTTTACTTTTCATTGTTTTTTTTTCTTTATTAGTTAGTTTTGTATTCAGCAAATACAGTCAGTTTGGCAGAATTATTAGGCTCATCCATGACCTGCCCTCTCCCCTTGGCCCATCATTGTTGAGGTATATGGGTCACGCATTGTGGAGTTACCACAGTTATGGGTAAGGTAAATGTCTCTGCATATCTTGACCCAACATGTGACTCTGACATTCTTTCCGCCCCCTCTTCCACAAAATTTCCCTGAGCCATGTTGGGTTCATTTTTGGTCTGCTTCAGTGATGAGGTGTTGGGGGCCTCTGAGGCTCTGGCTCTCTGATTTGGTAGGAGTTGATTTTTCTCTGTGTTGATCTCCTTTCCCCTTCTGCTGGTATCCGGTTCATCAGGAAATCAGCACACTTGCTTGTTTCTCCAATTTTTCATAGTTTCAGTCAGGGCCCTTTGAAGGTATGATGGGGTGGCTCTCTCCTTAGGATCTACATCTATCTGTAAAAGAGAAGCAGATTTTGCAACAGAGAGTAAGTTAGCACCAGGAGAAAAGAGAAAACCCTTACTTTTTTATAGAGAATTTAATAGGTGTAGGCCCTCTTGTAGCCCATGATTGGTGATAGCTTGATATTGGAGAGTGGGCTTATGTTTGGATATGATTCTGACTTGTTTCCCACCTCTAGCTATGGGTCCCATAGCACTGAGGGGATCAGTTAGCCAAATTAAGAGTAGTTGGCTCCCCACCATGGCTGGGTGCCACTACTGCACTTGTGTTGGCATCACAACAAGTTGTTTGCTGTTAAGTAGGTTAGACCAAGAGTTGCTTGAGCAGATATTGGTCATTTTCCCCCAGTCGCCCATGTACCACCTTCTGGCACTAGACGCACTGTCTGGGGACTGACTCTCTTCCAACTTCCAGCCATGCCATTCTATTTTGCATGTCAACCACATGAGGTCCTTCAGTTGTAGGGTCTTACCACTAACCTTTGGTGAGTCATCAAGTACTCAGACAGAAATCTGTCTGTCTTTTAGGAAGCCTTGTAGGTGTCTCTGATCAAAGGCTCATTGTGGATGATAGTCCCATGCTGGTACTGGGAGTTACAGGTCAGTGACCACTAATAAAATGAGGAAAAAGATAACTAATATTCAACACTTAGAGAGACAGAGAAAGGGAGAGGGAGAGGGAGGGAGGAAAGATGTAGAAGTTTAGGGATAGTCTTTATCCTACCCTCTCCAGTATCTTGAGGTTCAGGTATAACCTGTATGGGGCTGGTGAAGGATCTGCCAGTTGGTCTGTCTTTCAGTAAGTAGAATTTGATGGTACCATTCCTGTTTGGGTCTAGATTTGTGTTTCCCACCCCTTTGTTGCCCTCCCCTTCCATCCTAGTGTCTAGTCCTTGAGATGCTTGGTGGATATGTAAGGTATCTTGGGTAGATTCAGGTTAGGTGCTGTAGATGAGTGAGACTATGTGCCAATTTTTTTTTCTATGATTGGGTAAGTGCACTGAGAATGATCTGTTCCAGGCACAAACATTTCTCCTGAAATTTCATTGTGTCATTTTTTCTTACTGCTGTATAGAATTCCATTGTGTAGATATACCACATCTTAGTTATCCATTCTTCTAGTGATGGACATCTGGGTTGATTCCAGCTCTTAGCTATTACAAATTGCGCTACTACAAACATGGTTGAGCAAATCTCTCTAGCCTGTGCTTTGAAGGTTTTAGGGAATATTCCCAGTAAGGGAATAACTGGGTCTGTTGGTATCTCTATAATCAGCTTTCTCAGAAGTCTCCATATTGCTTTCCAAAGGGTTGTACCATCCTACATTCCCACCAACAGTGGATGAGTGTTCCTACCTCTCCACATCCTCGCCAGCATTTTTTTTTTTCATTTTTTGATGTTTGCTATCCTTGGGGTAAGGTTGAATCACATAATTGTTTTAATTTGCATTTCTCTGATGATTAGGGATGATGAGCATTTTCTTAAGTGTACATTTGCCATTTGTATTTCTTCTTCTGTGAACTGCCTGTTCAGCTCTTTGCCCCATTTTCTGAGTGGGGTGTTTGACTTCTTACTCTTTAGATTTTTGAATTCTTTGTAGATTCTAGAGATTAGGCCTCTATCAGTTGTATAACCCGCAAATATTTTCTCCCATTCTCTGGATAAGCTGTTGGCTTTGCTTATTGTATGCTTGTCTGTAAAGAAACTCTTCAGCTTCATGTGATCCCATTGGTTGAGTTATGGTTTAAGTTCGTGAGCTACTGGGGTTTGTTCAGGAAGTCTTTTTCCATTCCTGTAACATGGAAAGTACTTCCTAAATTTTCTTCCAGTAGTATTCGAGTTTCAGGTCTTATATTGGGGTCTTTGATCCATTTGGACTTGAGTGTAGTACATGGTGAAATCTGTGGATCAAGTTTCAGTTTCCTGCATATGGTTATCCAGTTTGTCCAGCACCATTTGTTGAAAATGCTGTCTTTTTTCCAGCTTATATTGTTTTGGCCTTTATCGAATATCAAGTAACTATAGTTGCTTGACCCAAAGTCCAGGTCCTCAAGTCTATTCCATTGATCTATACTCCTGTTTTTATGCCAGTACCATGCTGTTTTTATTACTATGGCTTTGTAATATAGCTTTAGATCAGGTATGGTGATGCCTCCAGAGGTATTTCTTTTGCTGAGGATATGTCTGGATGTGCGAGTCCTTCTGCCTTTCCATATGAAATTTGAGATCATTTTTTCTATCTCTGTGAAGAACACTGTAGGGATTTTAATTGGAATTGCATTAAATCTGTAAATTGCCTTTGGTAGGATTGTCATCTTCACAATGTTAATTCTGTCTATCCAGGAACATGGGAGGTCTTCCCATTTTCTCAAGCCCTCCTCAATTTCTTTTTTAAGTGTCTTTCTGTTTTCATTGTATAGATCTTTCCCTTCCATGGTTAACGTTATTCCAAAGTATGTTGTTGTTGTTGTTGTTGCTATTGAAAATGGGACTATGTCCATTATTTCTTTCTCTGTATTTTTGTCATTTGCATATGGGAATGCTACTAATTTTCGTGCATTGATTTTGTATCCTGCTACTTTGATATAGGAGTTAATCACCTTCAGGAGTTGTGGAATGGAGTCTCTCGGGTCTCTTACATATACAATCATGCCATCAGTGAAAAAAGCTAACTTAACTTCCTCCTTTCCAAATTGTATCCCTTTTATTTCCTTCTCCTGTCTTATTGCTTGAGCTAGGACTTCCAGTACTATATTGAAAAGCAGAGGTGAGAGTGGACAACCCTGTCTAGTTCCTGATCTTACTGGGAATTCCTCCAGTCTCTCTCCATTAAGTATTATTTGGGCCTTCAGAGCTTTGTATATTGCCTTCATCAGGTTAAGATATGAACCAACCATGCCAATTCTCTCCAGTGTTTTGATCATGAAGTGATATTGTATCTTGTCAAAGGCCTTTTCTGTATCTATCGAAATGATCATGTGGTTTTTATGTTTAACCTTGTTTATGTGGTGTATTACATTGACAGATTTCCATATGTTGAATCACCTCTGTGTTCCTGGGATGAATCCCACTTGGTCAAGTTGGATAATGCTTTTGTTGCATTGTTGGATTTGGTTTGCGAGGATTTTGTACAGGATCTTTGCATCTAAATTCATCAGGGAAATAGGCTTGTAGTTTTCTTTTCTTGTGACATCTCTGCCTTGTTTTGGAATGAGGGTGATGCTAGCTTCATAAAAGGAGTTGGGTAGCTTTCCTGTTCACCAATTGTGTGGCACAGTTTGAGGAAGATTGGTTTAACTTCTTCCATGAAGGTTTGATAGAATTCAGCTGAGAAGCCATCTGGTCCTGGACTCTTCTTTTTTGTGAGGTTTTTTATTACTTTTTCAATCTCCAGGAGTGTGACGGGTTGATTGAGGTGATTAATCTGCTCTGTGTTTAACTCTGTTAGATGGTATGCATCCAAGAATTTATCCATCTCCTCCATATTATCCAGTTTTGTGGAGTAGAGGTTTTTGAAATAAGTCCTGATGATTCTCCCAATTTCTCTTATGTCTGTTGTGATCTCTCCTTTTTCATTTTGAATTTTGTTAATTTGAAGCTTCTCCTCTTTTTGCTTGATCAGATTGGCCAGGGGTTTGTCAATCTTGTTTATTTTCTCAAAGAACCAGCTCTTTGTTTTGTCAATTGTCTTAATTGTTTCCTTGGTTTCCAATTCATTGATTTCTGCTCTTATTTTAATTATTTCTTTACTTCTGGAGCTCTTTTGGTTGGATTTTTCTTGTTATTCCAGTGCCTTTAGGTGGATGGTTAGGTTATTGACTTGGGACCTATCTGTCTTTTTTATGAAGGCATTGAGTGCTATGACTTTTCCCCTGAGGACTGCCTTCATGGTGCCCAATACGTTTTGGTACAATGTATTCTTATTGTCCTTCAATTCCAGAATTTTTGCAATTTCATTTTTTATTTCATCCACTATCCATTTATTGTTTAAAAGTGTGCTGTTCAGTTTCCAGGTGCTGTTGGGATTCTTGGTGGGTCTTTTGTTGTTGATTCCCAGCAATATATCATTGTGATCTGATATCATGCAGGGAATTATGTCAATCTTCCTAAATATGTGGAGGCAGTCCTTGTGACTCAGTATATGGTCTATTTTAGAGAATGTTCCATGGGCTGCTGAGAACAATGTGTAGTCTGTGGATTTGGGACGGAAAGTTCTGTAGATGTCTGTTACATCTAAGTGATCTATGGTTTTGTTGAGCTCTCTTACTTCCCTGGTCAGTTTCTGTTTGGATGATCGGTCTAATGGTGTATTGAAGTCTCCAGCTATGATGGTGTTGATGGTTATTTGTGTTTTATTGTCAAGTAGGTTTTGTTTTATGAACTGTGGTGTCCCTGTGTTTGGTTCATACTGATTTATGATTGTAATATCCTCTTGATGGATCGTTCCCTTGATAAGTAGGAAGTGGCATTCTTTGTCTTTTTTATTATTTTTGGTTTAAAGTCTACTTTATCTGATATTAATATAGCTATGCCTGCTTGTTTCTTATTCCCATTTGCTTGGAATATTGTTTTCCACCCTTTAACCCTGAGGAGGTGTCTGTCTTTAGTGGTGAGTTGAGTTTCTTGAAGGCAACAGATTGAGGGGTCTAATTTTTTGATCCATCCTGTTAGCTTGTGTCTCTTGAGGGGTGAATTAAGGCCATTAATATTTAGGGTAGTGACTGTGACATTTGATTTGATCCCTGCCATATTTTGATGGTAAATGTGGGTTGGTGTTTTCATGGACTTTGAAGTTTTTTGTGCCTACTCTGGGTTTGGTTGTTGTGATCTGCTTCTTGCAGGCAATTGAGTTTGATTATTTGTTTCTTCTCTGTGGAGTATTTCCTGAAATACTCTCTGTAGGTTTGGTTTTGTGTTCATATAATTGTAAAGATGAGTTTTGTCGTGGAATGCTTTTCTTTCGCCATCTTTTATGAGGGATACTTTTGCTGGGTAGAGTAGTTTGGGTTGGAAGAGATAGGTTCTTAGACTTTGCAGTGTTTCATTCCAGGCTCTTCTAGCTCTCAGGGTTTCCATTGAGAAGTCTGAAGTAATTCTGATGGAGTTACCTTTGAAGGTGGTGTGCTGTTTTTCCCTAGCTGCTTTTAGGATTTTCTCTTTGGTGTCAATGTTTAGAGTCTTAATGACAATATGTCTTGGAGAGTTTCTCCTTTGGTCCAGTCTGTTTGGAGTTCTGGTGGCTTCTTGCATCTTGATGGGCCTTTCTTTTAAGAGACTGGGGAAGTTTTCTTCAATTATTTTGTTAAATAAGTTCTCTATGCCTTTGGTCTGAATTTCTTCTCCTTCTGGTATTCCAATGATCCTGATATTAGGACGTTTAAGTGTATCCCACAATTCCCTCATGTTCTGTTCACAGCAACTTTTGAACTTACTGAAATTTTTGAACTCTCTAAATGTTTCTTCCATCTTGCCTTCCATATCAGAGTTTCTATCTTCCACCTGATTGACTCTATTCTTGAGAGCTTCTAGAGAATTTTGCACTTGTTTAATTAAGTTTGCATTTTCTACTACTTTTCTATGTATAATTTCCATCCCTCTGTCAAGTTCCCTTTCCACATCATTTTCTGATTTTCTTGATGTTTCTTGGAATTCATCCTTGCATTTCTTTATGTCTTCATTTAGCATGGCCAGCTCATTTTTAAGGTCTTCTTTTTTTTCACTCTCCCTCAAATCTCTTAACTCTCTTTGAACTCCTTCCAATTTCTTATCTATTAGTTCTAGTTTAGTGATGGCAGAATCCACACGATTATCTGTCCTTTGTTGCTTTCCTGCAAGTTCTACCAGTAGGTTGGTCAGGGTTGCATTGCTCATAGCTTCAATTTTGTGTTCTGATCCTAGTGACTCTTCCATGTTGTGGTTAGATGTATTCATTGTAGGACTGGTTGATCTAACTGGATTTTCTTGCATTTTATTTTTCATGTTATTTCTTTTGTGCTGTGGTCTGCCCATGACAGTGTATGGTCATGTAGGTGGGCGTATCAGGCTGGTCTCAAGCACAACGGGAATCTGAGGCAGCCTGGGGCAGTTGCCAAGCAGCCTGGGCTTTGGCTATCACTTGCCAAAGCCACCTATCTACTGCCTGGCAGGGGCACCAAAGTTGCCTGAATCTCAAACGGTAATGTGCCAAAGCTTCCTGCATTTGAGCTAGCAGTTACACTGAGGCACCAAGCGCTGAAGCAGCCTGAACTCTGGCTGGGAACACTAGGACCCGGAAGCAGCCTGCACTCCCCCACCACAGGACAAGGGCAGATGGCCGGCATTGCAGACAGGTAGGGGATGGCATCTGAGCTCGCACAAGAGAGAGACACAGTCTGAGCTTGTGTGGCAGTTGCTGCATGACTGACCTCACTCAGTAAGTGGGCAAGTGGACGAGTGTGCAGAGAAGTCTAAACTTCTGCACACAGGGATCAATAGGTGCCCTGGCACACAGCTGCAGCAACAGAGGTGCCGGTGGCAGCTGCAGCACTGTGGACATGGGGGTACTTGGGGGGAGGAGTGGGATACCCACCCCCGAGGGGATCCGCGATTCCTTTTTTCCCCACCTCTGTGCCCTCCCAGATTTCTCTCCCATAAATGCCCCAATGAACCCTTAATATCTTGCCTTTATTTCCCCAGAATTTGCAGCGAAGGTAGGCGGTCCCCATTTGGCTGGAAGTCTGACAATCAGGTTTTAGAACTAAGAATTCATTGTTTGTTTACAACACAAAACGTGCTTAGCAGACAAGCAGTATATACAAATTCCCTGTTGGTATACAATGGGGAATATGATTGGCAGGCAATCACCTTATACAACTATGAATTCTCTAGCAGTTGACAATGAGAAATGTTCTTCGCACACAGTCACATTATAGAACAATGAATTCTGTGTTAGTTGACTATGGGAAATGTTCTTTGCAGACAATTAGCTTATATAACTAAGAATTCACTGTTAGTCAGCAATGGAATATGTTCTTCGCACACAATCAGCTTATAGAATTGTGAATTCTCTCTTAGTTTACAATGGGAAAAATGATTCACAGGAAATCTGCTTATACAACTATGAATTCACGACTGCTTTACAATGGGAAATATTCTTAGTATATGATCAGGCAATGGAACTTTGAATTCACTTTTAGTATACAGTGGGAAATGTTTGTAGGACACAGTCAGCTTATAAAATATGGAATTCACAATTAGTATGCAATGGGAAATTTCTTGCACAATCAATCAGGTTATACACTTCTGAATCCTCTGTTAGACTGCAATGGAAAATGTTCTTAACAGAAAATTTGCTTATACAGCGATGAAATCACCATTAGTTTTCTATGGGAAATGTTCTTAATAGACAACCAGCTCATAGAACTATTAATTCTGTGTTAGTTTGCAATGGGAAATGTTCTACCAGAAAGTCAGCTGATTCACCTAACAATTCACTGTAGTTTACAATGGAAATCATACAACTATGAATTCTCTGGTAGTTTCCAATGGGAAATGTGCTTAGCTGACAGTCAGTTTATAAACATTTGAAATTGCTGTTAGTTTGCAAGGGGACATGTCCTGTGCAATCAATCAGGTTATAGAACTTTAAATTCTTTGTGACCTTACCATGGAAAAGGTTGGTAGCAGAAAATCTGCTTACAGAACTATGAATTCATCATTAGTTTTCTATGGGAAATGTGCTTGGAATGCAATCAGCTTATAGAACTATGAATTCTCTGGCAGTTGACAATGAGAAATGATGTTCGCACACAATCACCTTACAAAGTATGAATTCTGTGTTAGTTGACAATGTGAAATGCTCTTTGCAAGCAATCAGCTTATACAACTGGGAATTCAGTATTAGTTAAAAATGGGAAATGTTCTAGCACACAATCAGAGTTTAGGACTATGAATTCTGTGTTAGTTAACAATGGGAAAGGCGGTTCGCAGAAAATCTGCTTATGCAACTATGGATTCACCATTAGTTTCCATTGGGAAATATTCTTAATATATGATCAGGCAATGGAACTTTGAATTCACTGTTAGTATATAGTGGAAAATGTACATAGGAGACAATCAGCTTATAGAATATGGAATTCAGTGTTAGTTTGCAATGGGAAATGTCCTGCCCAATCGATCAGGTTATAGAACTCTGAATTCTCTGTTACCTTACAATAGGAAATGTTCTTACCAGAAAGTCTGTTTATACAACTATGAATTCACTGATAGTTTTCTATAGGAAATGTCCTTTACAGACAACCAGCTTATAGAACTATGAATTCTGTGTTAGTTTGCAATTGGAAATGTTGTAGGAGACAATCAGCTGATTCACCTAAGAATTTAGTGTTAGTTTCCAATGGAAATGTTCTTAATAAACAATCAGATCATACAAATATGAATTCTCTGGTAGTTTCCAATGGGAAAGGTGCCTAGTTCACACTCAATTTATAGATATTTGAAATAACTGTTGTTTTGCAATGGGAAATATCCAGCACAATCAATCAGGTTAAAGAACTCTAAATTCTCTGTTACCTTACAATGGGAAATGCTCTTAGCAGAAAATCGGCTTACACAACTATGACTCCACTGTCAGTTTTCTATGGGAAATGTTCTTAACAGACAACCAGCTTATAGAACTATGAATTCTCTGGCAGTTGACAATGAGAAATGATCTTCGCACACAATCAGCTTACAAAGTGTGAATTCTGTGTTAGTTGACAATGTGAAATGTTCCTTGCAAACAATCAGCTTATACAACTACAAATTCAGTGTTAGCTAGCAAGGGGAAATGTTCTAGCACAAAATCAGTGTTTAGGACTATGAATTTTCAGTTAGTTTACAATGGGAAAAGGGCTTCGCAGAAAACCTGCTTATGCAATTATGAATTCACCATTAGTTTACAATGGGAAATATTCTTAGTATATGATCAGGCAAAGGAACTTTGAATTCACTGTTAGTATACAATGGGAAATGTTCATAGGAGACAATTAGCTTATGCAATATGGAATTCACTGTGAGTTTGCAATGGGAAATGTCCTGTGCAATCAATCAGGTTATAGAACTCTAAATTCTCTGTTACCTTACAATGGGAAATATTCTTAGCCACAAATCTGCTAATACAACTATGGATTCACCACTAGTTTTCTATGGGAAATGTAGTCTAATAGACAACCAGCTTATAGAACTATGAATTCACTGTTACTTTTCAATGGAGAATGTGCTTAGCAGACAAAAAACATACAGAATTAGAAATTCACTGTCAGTTTACTATGGGAAAAAATTCTTATCAGGCAATCAGCTGTAGAACTATGAATTCTCTGGTAGTTAGCAATGAGAAATGTTCTTCACACACAATCAGCTTATACAACTAGGAATTCTCTGTTAGCAGACAATCAGCACATAGAATTGGGAATTCAATGTTAGTTTACAATGGGTAATGTTCTCTGTGGACAATCAGTGTAAAGAACTATGAATTCTGTGTTAGTTTGCACTGGGAAATGTTATAGCAGACAATCAGGTTTTAGAACTAAGAAATCCCTGATTGTTTACAATAGGAAATATGCTTAGCCGACAAGCAGCACATAGAATTAAGAATTCCCTGTTAGTTTGCAACAGGAAATGTGCTTGGCAGGCTATAAGCTTATATAACTATGAATTCTCTTGCAGTTCACAATGAGAAATGTTCTCCGCACAAAATCATGTTATGTAACTATGAATTCTGTGTTAGTTGATTATGGGAAATGTTCTTTGCAGACAATCAGCTTACAGAACAATGAATCCTGTGTTAGTTGACAATGGTAAATGTTCTTTGAAGACAATCAGCTTATACAACTACGAATTTAGTGTTAGTTAGCAATGAGAAATGTTCTTCGCACACAGTCAGCTCATGGAAATGTGAATTATCTGTTAGTTTACTAGGGGAAAGGTGCTCCGCATAAAATCGGCTTATACAACTATGAATTCACCATTAGTTTACAATGGGAAATATACTTAGCATATGATCAGGCAATGGAACTTTGAATTCACTGTTAGTATACAATGGGAAATGTTCATAGGAGACAATCAGCTTATGCAATATGGAATTCACTGTTAGTTTGCAATGAGAAATGTCGTGTGCAATCAATGAGGTTATGGAACTCTGAATTCTCTGTTACTTTACAATGGGAAATGTTCCTAGCAGAAAATTTGCTTGTAGAACTATGGATTCAGCATTAGTTTTCTTTGGGAAATGTTCTCTAATAGACAACCAGCTTGTAGAACTATCAATTCACTGTTACTTTTCAATGGGGAATGTTCCTAGCAGACAAATACCATACAGAATTAGGAATTCATTGTCACTTTATTATGGGAAAAATTCTTATCAGGCAATCAGCTTATAAAACTATGAATTCTCTTGTAATTGCCAATGAGAAATGCTCATCGCCCACAATCTGCTTGTACATCTATGAATTCTCTGTTAGTTGACAATGGAAAATTTTCTTAGCTGAAAATCTGCTTACAGACTTACCTATTCACTATTAGTTTACAATAGGAAATGTGCTAAGCAGACAATAAGCACATAGAATTAGGGAATTCACTGTTAGTTTACAGTGGGTAATGTTCTCCACGTCAACAATCAGCAGTAAAGAAGTATGAACTCGTGTGTTAGTTTGCACTGGGAAATGTTCTAGAAGACAATCCGGTTTTAGAACTAGGAATCACTGTTTATTTAAAATAGGAAATATGCCTAGAAGAAAAGCAGCACATAGAATTAGCAATTCTGTGTGAGTTTACAATGGGAATTGTGGCTACCAGGAAATCAGCTTATAGAACTATGTATTCTCTAACAGTTGACAAGGAGAAATGTTCTAGCACACAATCAGCTTATACAACTGTGAATTCTATTAGTTTACAATGGGAAAGGTGTTTCATGGGAAATCTGCTTATACAACTATGAAATCACCATTAGTTTACAATGGGAAATATTCTTAGTATATGATCAGGCAATGGAACTTTGAATTCACTGTTAGTATACAATGGGAAATGTTCATAGGAGACAGTCGGCATCTACAACATGGAATTCACTATTAGTTTGCAATGGGAAATGTCCTGTGCAATCAATCAGTTTATAGAACTCTGAATTCTCTGTTTGCTTACAATGGGAAATGTTCTTAGCTGAAAATCTGCTTATACAACTATGGATTCACCATTAGTTATCTATGAGAAATGTTCTGCAATAGATATCCAGCATACAGAACTATGAATTCACTGTTACCTTTCAAAAGGTAATGTGCTTAGCAGACATCACCATACAGAATTAGGAATTCACTGTCAGTTTACTATGGTGAAAATACTTATCAGGCAATCAGCTTATAGAGCTATGATATTTGTGGCAGGTGACCATGAGGAATGTTCTTCGCACACAAGAAGGTTATAGAACTATGAATTCTCTGTTAAATGATAGTGGGAAATTTTCTTAGCTGAAAATCTGCTTACAGACCTACAAATTCACTATTAGTTTACAATGGCAAATGTGCTTAGGAGACAATCAGCACATACAATTGGGAATTCACTGTCAGTTAACAAGGGGTAATATTCTGTTCCGACAATCAGCATAAAGAACTATGAATTCTGTGTTAGTTTGCACTGGGAAATGTTCTGGAAGACAATCAGGTTTTAGAGCTAAGAATTCACTGTTTTTTACAACAGGAGGAAATATGCTTAGCAGAGAAGCAGCAGGTAGAGTTAGGAATTCCCTGTTAGTTTACAGTGAGAAATGTGCTTTGCAGGCAATCAGCTTATAGAACTATGAATTCTCTCGCAGTTGACAATGAGAAATATTCTTCACACAAAATCAGTTTATACAACTATGAATTCTGTGCTAGTTGACTATGGGAAATGTTATTTGCAGACAATCAGCTTATACAACTACGAATTCAGTGTTAGTTAGCAATGGGAATGTTCTTCGCATACACTCACCTTGTAGAACTGTGAATTCACTGTTAGTTTACAACGGGAAAGGTGCTTTGCAGAAAATATGCTTATACAACTATGAATTCACCATGAGTTTACAATGGGAAATATTCTTCACATATGATCAGGCAGTGGAACTTTGAATTCAATGTTAGTATCCAATGGGAAATCTCCGTAGGAGACAATCAGCTTATACAATATGGAATTCACTGTTAGTTTTCAATGGGAAATGTCTTGCACAATCAATCAGGGTATAGACTTCTGAATTCTCTGTTACACTACAATTGGAAAAGATGTTAGCAGGAAATCTGCTTTCACAGCTATGAATTCTCCATTAGTCTTCTATGGGAAATGTTCATAATAGAAAAGCAGCTTATAGAAATATGAATTCTGCATTAGTGTGCAATGAGAAATGTTCTAGCAGAGAATCAGGTGATTCACCTAAGAATTCACTCTCAGTTTCCAATGGAAATATTCTTAGTAGACATTCAGATCATATGACTATGAATTCTCTAGTAGTTTCCAAAGGGAAATGTGCTTAGTGGACAATCAGTTTATAGATATTTCAAATCACTGTTAGTTTGCAATGGGAAATGTCCTGTGCAATCAATCAGGTTATAAAACTCTAAATTCTCTATTAAATTACAATGGCAAATAATCTTAGCAAATAATCTGCTTATACAACTGTGAATTCACTGTAAGTTTTCTATGGCAAATGTTCTTAATAGACAACCAGCTTATAGAACTATGAATTCACTGTTAGTTAACAATAGGGAATGTTCTTAGTATATGATCAGCCAATAGAACTTTGAATTCACTGTTACTTTACAACTGGAAATGTGCTTGGCAGGCAATCAGCTTATAGAACTATGAGTTCTCAGGCAGTTGACAATGAGAAATGTTCCTCGCACACAATCATCTAACAAAGTATGAATTCTGTGTTAGTTGAAAGTGTGGAATGTCCTTTGTAGGCAATCTGCTTATACAACTGCGAATTCTGTGTTAGTTAGCAATGGGAAGTGTTCTAGCACACATTCAGCATTTAGGACTACGAATTCTCTGTTAGTTTTCAATGGGAAAGATGGTTCGCAGAAAATCTGCTTATGCATCTATGGATTCACCAATAGTTTACAAAGGGAAATGTTCTTAGTACATGATCAGGCAATGGAACTTTGAATTCACTGTTAGTATACAATGGGAAATGTTCGTAGGAGACAATCAGCTTATACAATATGGAATTCACTGTTAGTTTGCAATGGGAAAAGTACTGCTCAAACAATCATGTTATAGAACTCAGCATTCTCTGTTAGGTTACAATGGGATATGTTTTAGCAGAAAATCTTCTTATACAACTATGAATTCACCATTAGTTTTCAATTGAAGTGTTCTTAATAGACAACCAGCTTATAGAACTATGAATTCTTTGTTAGTTTGCAATTGGAAATGTTCTAGGAGATAATCAGCTGATTCACCTAAGAATTCACTGTTAGTTTCCCATGGAAATGTTCTTAGTAAACAATCAGATCATAGAACTATGAATTCTCTTGTAGTTTCCAATGGGAAATGTGCTTAGTTGACACTCAGTTTATAGATACTTGAAATCGCTGTTAGTTTAGAATGGGAAGTGTCCTGGCAATCAATCAAGTTATAGAACTCTAAATTGTCTGTTAACTTACAATGGGAAATGTGCCTGGCAGGAAATCAGCTTATAGAACTAAGAATTCTTTGTCAGTTGAGAATGAGAAATGTTCTTTGCACACAGACAGCTTATAGAACTATGAATTTTGTGTTAGTTGACAAAGGGAAATGTTCTTTGTGGACAATCAGCATATACAACTATGAATTCAGTGTCAGTTAGCAATGGGAAATGTTGTAGCACACAATCAGCATTTAGGACTGTGAATTCTCTGTTAGTTTACAATGGGAAAGGTGCGTTGCAGAAAATCTGCTTATTCCACTATGAATCCAACATTAGTTTACAATGGGAAATATTCTCAGTATATGATCAGGCAATGGAACTTTGAATTTACTGTTAGTATACAATTGGAAATGTTCGCCGCAATCAGCTTATTCAATATGGAATTCACTGTTAGTTTGCAATGGGTAATGTCTTGCACAATCAATCAAGTTAATAGACCTCTGAATTCTCTGTTAGACTACAATGGGAAATGTTGTTAGCAGAAGATCTGCTTATACAACTGTGAATTCACCATTAGATCTATGGGAAATGTTCTTAATAGACAGCCAGCTTATAGAACTATGAATTCTGTGTTAGTTTGCACTGGGAAATGTTCTGGCAGACAATCAAGTTTTAGAGATAAGAATTCACTGTTTGTTTTCAATAGGAAGTATTCTTAGCAGACAAGCAGCACATAGAATTTGGAATTTTTGTTAGTTTACAATGGGAAATGTACTTGGCAAGCCAATCAGCTTATAGAAGTGTGTATTCTCTAGCTGTTGACAATGAGAAATGTTCTTCCCATACAACCAGGTTATAGAACTAGGATTTCTGTGTTAGTTGACTATGGCAAATGTTCTTTGCAGACAATCAGATTATAAAACTACGAATTCATTGTTAGTTAGCAATGGGAAATATTCCAGCACACAATTAGCCTTATAGAACTGTGAATTCACTGTTAGTTTACAACGGGAAAGGTGCTTTGCAGAAAATCTGCTTATACAACTATGTATTCACCATTATTTTACAATGGGAAATATTCTTAGTATATGATCAGGCAATGGAACTTTGAATTCACTGTTAGTATACAATGGGAAAAGTTCGTAGGAGACAATCAGCTTATACAATATGGAATTCACTGTTAGTTTGCAATGGGAAATGTCTTGCACAATCTGTCAGGTTATAGACTTCTGAATTCTCTGTTAGACTAAAATGGGAATTGTTCTCAGCAGAAAATCTTCTTATACAACTATGAATTCACCATTAAATTTCTATGGGAAATGTTCTTAGTAGAGAGCCAGCTTATAGAACTATGAATTCTGTGTTAGTTTGCAATGGGAAATATTCTAGCAGACAATCAGCCGATTCAGCTAACAATTCTAGGTAAGAGTAGAATTCAGTAACATTTGAGGATCCAATTGGAGGATGTTGGAAAAATATTTAATATCTACCCTATGCCATTGATTTAGGAAAGAAATTTACACGAAAAAACAAAAACTCTCAGATTTTGTCAACACACCCTTTATAAAGTTTTAATTTTTGAAAAGAAGCTTAATGTGAATCAAAAGCAGTTCCTGAGTAACTGAATAAACAGTCTTTAAATGCATATATATGCACACATACATATATATTTGCAACTTAGCTCATTTGGTTCTGCCCTAAGTCACCTCCCCAGGGTTTAGTTGAGCCACAGTCCTTCCTTCCTTCTTTTCAGTCCCTAATGTGCAAGTACAATGCGTCAGCTCTGGGGGTGGGCATGCTGCAGATGTTTCTTCTTTTGTGAGCATCTGCATGTCTGTCAGGCCAGTTCTGGAGTCACTGCAGGTCACAGTTTTCTCAATTTCACAAAACCTGTGAGCACCAGGGACACCTCACGTCTTCTTCATCAGGCGCCATGACTGCCATGTGTGAGCTTGTTGTAGGCTGTCTGGAGCATCTCTTCTATGTGACTCACCAAATTTGTGCTTAAATACTGTCTCCGAATTTTTTCTAGGAATGGACAGAGCTTTGTAACCTGGAACCGTTCCAAATTACTCTTCATTCTCACTACGTTTTCTTCTAGGAGTGGTGTATTAACAGGAAAGCAGGAACAGAAATGCTGCAGAAGTTCTCCAACAGCCACATACAAGTGTTTCAGTTCAGACTGAATATCATTTGGCACCATCTGGTTTATGGCTTGCTGTGTCCCTCCCTGCATAAGTGCTCCTCCAGGGGACAGTGCTGCAACAGTACCACTGGCAGCACTGCTTGAAAGAACCTGAGTTAACTTGGGTGTATAAGCCTCCATTTCTTGTCTAATACTTTGGAAAGAATTAATAATGTCCTGACTCATTGCATTCTGTAGTGACTGGATTGGGGTAGGACCATGGTAATACCTATCTGACTTCTTGAGGTTAAGTGCAATTGTTTTTATGGAGTTATTTTTTCCCAAGTCATCATATTCAATGGACTCTTGTAACTTTGCCCTTTTGACTGCTGGCTGAAAGCTGTCTGCATCTCCGGAATTTCCGTCCATGCCGCTGGGCTCACCATTTTGTTCATTTTGTGCTTGTTGTTTCCTGAGACCTGCTGCCAGGACCATGGCACTATGATGGCTAAACCTCCTGATGATGGCGGCATTACTATTCTCCTTTATGGATTTAGAACTGGAAGTTGATGGCACAGGGAAATGCCATAGCCCTCATCTAACCATTTATCTTTCCAAAGCTGTCAAATGTAGCACTGGATTTTTCACTCCTAATGAAACCATTGTTTTTAATCCTTTTCATCTATCTTGGCACATTCTGCAAAGAGATCCTTTGACCCTGTATTTAGCCGGTCTCTATGAAAATAATGGGACTGGAGAAAACGTGTCCAGAATTACTTTTCTGTCATGTTGTGGGGAACATTTCCTGCATCTTTCATTTTTACTGCTGTATAGGTCCTAAATATGGACTCAATGATATCAGAAGTTAAATTATATCTCAAACCATTACAGCCATCTGTTTGGGGCCGGACGTCAGCCAGAAAAGCTGCAGAGATGCCAACATCCTGCTTGTGATTGGATGTAGAAGAACTATCTGCTGCATTCACGTTTAAAAGACTGGCCCAGAATTCCTCAGCACTGATGACTTGACTTAAAACTTGGTCTTTATAAAGCAGGAACAAAACAGGGTCTTCTTGGAGCATTCTGTTTTTCTCTTCCAGCTCTTTATTTGCTTTCCTCTTGAATTTGGGCAGTAGCTGCTTTAGAAGGTCCTTCACCACATCTCTTTCTTTTACTGCTGTGCTTTCATTGGAAAAATGAAAGTTAGTTGTGTCCCCTGCATGCAGGACCATCTGAAGTTGAATTTTAGCTTTTCCTTCTGGACTGATTTTCTGGCCCTCTTTACAATCCAGCAAAACATCTTCAGACGAAGTTGCCATGATGGCTAGAAAGTGCAGGGTGGGAACCGCAGCCTCCAGCGGGGAGCGAGCTGGCTGAGTTCCATCGGGTTGAGCTCCCCCACGCTGCTCAGAGCCTCTGCAGGCAGGAGGAAGACACCGAGTGGCTGCAGCCCTGGCCACAGCCTCTGTTACCAGGGGGTCTAGCCTCCATCGCTGGCTGCAAGGGCGCCTCTCACTGTAACATTTCAATGGGGAATGTGCTTAGCAGACAATCACCATACAGAATTAGGAATTCACAGTCACTTTACTATGGTGAAAATACTTATCAGGCAATCAGCTTATAGAACTATGAAATCTCTGTTAGTTGACAATGAGAAATGTTCTTCGCACACAGTCAGGTTATAGAACTATGAATTCTGTGTTAGTTGACTATGGGAAATGTTCTTTGCAGACAATCAGCTTATACAACTATGAATTCAGTGTTAGTTAGCAATGGGAAATGTTCTTCACACACAATCAGCTTATGGAAATGTGAATTCTCTGTTAGTTTACCATGGGAAAGGTGCACCACAGAAAATCTGCCTATACAACTATGAATTCACCATTAGTTTACAATGGGAAATATTCTTAGTAAATGATCAGGCAATGGAACTTTGAATTCACTGTAAGTATACAATGGGAAATGTTCATAGGAGAAAATCAGCTTATACAATGTGGAATTCACTGTTAGTTTGCAATGGGAAATGTCTTGCATAATCAATCAGGTTATAGACTTCTGAATTCTCTGTTAGACTACAGTGGGAAATGTTCTTAGCAGAAAATCTGCTTATAGAAAACTATGAATTCACCATTACTTTTCTATGGGAAATGTTCTCTAATAGACAACAAGCATATAGAACTATGAATTTACTGGTACTTTTCAATGGGGACTGTGCTTAGCAGACAATCATCATACAGAATTAGGAATTCCTGTCAGTTTACAATGGGAAAAATACTTATCAGGCAATCAGCTTATAGAACTATGAATTCTCTGGTCATTGACAATGAGAAATGTTCTTCGCACACAATATTAGCTTATACAACTAGGAATTCTCTTATGTGGCAATGGGAAATTTTCATAGCTGAAAATCTGTTTACAGACCTATGAATTAACTATTAGTTTACAATGGGAAATGTGCTTAGCAGACAATCACAACATAGAATTGGAATTCACTGTCAGTTTACAATGGGTACTGTTCTCCATGGACAATCAGCATAAAGTACTCTGAATTCTGTGTTAGTTTGCACTGGGAATTGTTATAGCAGAAAATCAGGTTTTAGAACTAAGAATTCAATGTTTGTTTACAATAGAAAATATGCTTAGCAGACAAGCAGCACATAGAATTAGGAATTCCCTGTTAGTTCACAATGAGAAAGGCACTTGGCAGGCAATCAGCTTATAGAACTATGACTTCTCTAGCAGTTGACAATGAGAAATGTTCTTCACACACAATCAGGTTATAGAACTATGAATTCTGTGTTAGAGGACTATGGGAAATGTTCTTTGCAGACAATCATCTTATACATCTATGAATTCAGTGTTAGTTAGCAATGGGAAATGTTCTTGCACACAATCACCTTATGGAAATGTGAATTCTGTTAGTTTACAATGGGAATGGTGCTCCACAGAAAATCTGCTTATACCACTGTGAATTCACCATTAGTTTACAATGGGAAATATTCTTCAGTATATGATCAGGCAGTGGAACTTTGAATTCACTGTTAGTATACAATGTGAAATGTTCGTAGGAGACAATCAGCTTATATAATATTGAATTCATTGTTAGTTTGCAATGGGAAATGTCTTGGGCACTCAATCAGGTTATAGACTTCTGAATTCTCTGTTAAACTACAATGGGAAATGTTCTCATCAGAAAATCTGCTTATACAACTATGAATTCACTGTTAGTTTTCTATGGGAAATGTTCTTAATAGACAACCAGCTTATAGAACTATGAATTCTGTGTTAGTTTGCAATGGGAAATGTTCCAGCAGAAAATCAGCTGATTCACCTAAGAATTCACTGTTAGTTTACAATGGAAATGTTCTTAGTAGACAATCAGATCATAGAACTATGAATTCTCTGGTAGTTTCCAAAGGTAAATGTGCTTAGTTGACACTCAGTTTATAGATATTTGAAATCGCTATAGTTTGCAATGGAAATGTCCTGCACAATCACTCAGGTTCTAGAACTCTAAATTCTCTGTTACCTTACAATGGGAAATGTTCTTAGCAGAAAATCTGCTTATACAACTATGATTCAACGTCAGTTTTCTATGAGAAATGTTCTTAACAGATGTCCAGCTTATAAAACTATGAATTCACTGTTAGTTAACAATGGGAAATGTTCTTAGTATATGATAAGCCAATAGAACTTTGAATTCACTGTTACTTTACAATGGGAAATGTGCTTGTCACACAATCAGCTTACAGAACTATGAATTCTGTGTTAGTTGACAAAGGGAAATGTTCTTTGCAGACAATCAGAATATACAACTACGAATTCAGTGTCAGTTGGCAATGGGAAATGTTCTACCACACAACCAGCATTTACGACTTTGAATTCTCTGTTAGTTTACAGTGGGAAATGAGCTTTGCAGAAAATCAGCTTATACAACTATGAATTCACTGTTAGTTTTCTATGGGAAATGTTCTCTAATAGACAACCAGCTTATAGAACTATGAATTCACGGTTACTTTTCAATGGGTAATGTGCTTAGCAGACAATCACCATACAGAACTTGGAATTCCCTGTCAGTTTCCAATGGGAAAAATACTTATCAGGCAAATAGCTTATAAAACTATGAATTGTCTGCTAGTTGACAATGAGAAATGTTCTTCGCACACCATCAGCTTATACAACTAGGAATTCTCTGTTAGTTGACAGTGGCAAATGTTCTCAGCTGAAAATCTGCTTACAGACCTATGAATTCACTATTAGTTTACAATGGGAAATGTGCTTAGCAGACAATCAGCACATTAAATTGGAAATTCACTGTTACTGTACAATGGGTAATGTTCTCCAGCGACAGTCAGTGAAAAGAACTATGAATTCTGTGTTAGTTTGCACTGGGAAATGTTCTAGCAGTCAATCAGGTTTTAGAACTACGAATTCACTGTTTGTTTAAAACAGGAAACGTGCACAGCAGAAAAGCAGCACATAGAATTAGGAATTCTCTCTTAGTTAACAAAGGGAAATGTGCTCGGCAGGAAATCAGCTTATAGAACTATGAAATCTCTAGCAGTTGACAATGAGAAATGTAGTTCAAACACAATTAGGTTATAGAACTATGAATACTGTGTTAGATGACTATGGGAAATGTTCTCTGTAGACAACCAGCTTATACAACTATGAATTCAGTGTTAGTTAGCAATGGGAAATGTTCTTCACACACAATCAGCTTATGGAAATGTGAATTCTCTGTTAGTTCACAATGAGAAAGGCGCTCCGCAGAAAATCTGCTTATACAACTATGAATTCAACATTAGTTTACAATGGGGACTATTCTGTGTAAATGATCAGGCAATGGAACTTTGAATTCACTGTTAGTATACAACGGGAAATGTTTGTAGGAGACAAACAGCTTATATAATTTGGAATTCACTGTTAGTTTGCAATGGGAAATGCCTGCGCAATCAATCAGCTTATAGACTTCTGAATTCTCTTTTAGACTACAATGGGAACTGTTCTCATCAGAAAGTCTGCTTATACAACTATGTATTCACCGTTAGTTTTCTATGTGAAATGTTCTTAATAGGCAACCAGCTCATAGAACTATGAATTCTGTGTTAGTTTGCAATGGGAAATTTTCCAGCAGACAATCAGCTGATTCACCTAACAATTCACTGTTAGTTTACAATGGAAAAGGTTCTTAGTAGACAAACAGATGATAGAACTATGAATATTCTGGTAGTTTCTAATAGAAAATGTGCTTAGTTCACACTTAGTTTATACATATTTGAAATTGCTGTTAGTTTGCAATGGGAAATGTCCTGCGCAATCAATCAGGTTCTAGAACTCTAAATTATCTGTTAGCTTGCAATGTTCTTAGCAGAAAATCTGCTTACACAACAATGAATTCAACGTTAGCTCTCTATGGGAAATGTTCTTAATAGCTATCCAGCTATAGAAGTATAAATTCACTGTTAGTTAACAATGGGGAATGTTCTAAGTATATGATAAGTCAATAGAACTTTGAATTCACTGTTACTTTACAATGGGAAAAATGCTTGGCAGGCCATCAACTTATAGAACTATGAATTCTCTGGCAGTTGACATTGAGAAATGTTCTTCGCATACAATCAGCTTACAGAACTATGAATTCTGTGTTAGTTGACAATGGGAAATATTCTTTGTGGACAATCAGCTAATACACTACGAATTCAGTGTTATTTAGCAATGGGAAATGTTCTAGCACACAATCAGCATTTAGGGCTATGAATTCTCTGTTAGTTTATAATGGGAAAGGTGCTTCGCAGAAAATCTGCTCATGCAACTATGAATTCACCACTACTTTACAATAGGAAATATTCTTAGTAAACGATCAGGCAATGGAACTTTGAATTCACTGTTAGTATAGAATGGGAAATGTTCATAGGATACAATCTGCTTATACAATATGGAATTCACTGTTTGTTTGCAATAGGAAATGTCTTGCACATCAATCAGGCTATAGACTTCTGAATTCTCTGTTAGACTACCAGGGGAAATGTTCTTAGCAGAAATCTGCTTATACCACTATGAATTCACCGTTAGTTTTCTATGGGAAATGTTCTCTAATAGACAACCAGCTAATAGAACTATGAATTAAGTGTTAGTTAACAATGGGAAATGTTCTTAGTATATGATCAGCCAATAGAACTTTGAATTCCCTGTTAGTTTACAGTAGGAAATGTGCACAGCAGACAATCAGCACATAGAATTAGGAATTCACTGTTAGTTTCCAATAGGAAATGTTCTTCGCACACAATCAGTGCATAGAACTATGAATTCTGTGTTAGTCTGCACTGGGAAATGTTCTAGCAGATTAGCTGATTCACCTAAGAATTCACTGTTAGTTTACAATGGGAAATGTTCTTAGTAGACAATCAGATCGTAGAACTATGAATTCTCTGGTAGTTTCAAATGGGGAATGTGCTTAGTTAACACTCATCTAACAGATATTTGAATTCACTGTTACTTTGCAAGAGGAAATGTTCGTAGAGGAGATTTAGCTAATAGAACTTTGAATTCCCAGTTAGTATACAATGGGAAATGTGATCAGCAGGTAATCAGCTTACAGACCTATGAATTCACAGGTAGTTTGTAAAGGGAAATATGCTTAGCAGGCAGTCAGCTTATAGAACTCTGAATTCTCTTTTAGTTGACAATGGGAAATGTTACCCACACAGAGTCAGCTTATGGAACTATGAATTCTCTGTTAGTTTACAATGGTAAAGGTGCTTCGCAGGAAATCTGCTTATACAACGATGATTTCACCATTATTTTACAATGGGAAATATTCTTAGTATATGATCAGGCAATAGAACTTTGAATTCATTGTTAGTATACAATGGGAAATGTTCATAGGAGACAATCAGCTTACACAACATGGAATTCACTGCTAGTTTGCTATGGGAAATCTCCACCACAACCAATCATGTTATAAAACTCTGAATTCTCTGTTACCTTACAATGGGAAATGTTCTTAGCAGAAAAGCTACTTATACAACTATGAACTCACCATTAGTTTCCTATGGGAAATGTTCCTAATAGAGAACCAGCTTATAGAACTATGAATTCACTGTTAGTTAACAATGGGAAATGTTCTTAGCATATGATCAGCCAATACAACTTTGAATTCACTGTTAGTTTACAATGGGAAATATGCTTAGCATGGAATCAGCTTTTAGACCTATGAGTTCACTGATAGTTTACTATGGGAAATGTTCATAGAAGACAATCACACATGGAATTAGGAATTCACTGTTAGTTTCCAATAGGAAATGTTCTTTGCAGACAATCAGCATATAGAACTATGAATTCTGTGTTAGTTTGCACTGGGAGATGTTCTAGCAGCCAATTGGGTGTTAGAACTAACAATTCACTATCAGTATACAATGGGAAATGTGCTTAGCAGACAATCAGCACATAATATTAGGAATTCACAGATAGTTTACAAAGGGTAATGTTCTTCGCAGACAGTCACCATACAGAACTATGCATTCTGTGTTTGTTTGCAATGGGGAATGTTCTAGCACACAATCAGCTGATTCAGCTAAGAATTCATTGTTAGTTTCCAATGGAAATGTTCTTTGCAGACAATCAGATAATAGAACTATGAATTCTCTGGTAGTATCCAATTGGAAATGTGATTAGTTGACACTCAGCTTATAGATATTTGAAATCACTGTTAGTTTGCAATGTGAAATGTTCGTAGAAGACAATCAGCTAATAGAACTTTGCCGCAGACTGACTCTCGGGGAGATCAGGACCGAGGGAGAACAAGGGCGAAGGCTCAAGGAGGACTCGGGATTCGGCGAGGAAATGACAGACAGACACACTCTAAGTTGAATATGCTGTTGCAATTTACTGAAGGTTTCATGAAGGTTTTATACAGATTGAACAAGGAAACTTGGCATATTAACAAGTGATCTCAGACTATTATTCTAAAACAATCTTAACTACTTTCTATTCTATACATTCAGAGCTACCAAGGAGGAAATACCCATTTCTCAAGCACGTCTCGCACCATTGACCACAATAAGTGTTCTCAGACATTCAGAACTATCAAGGAGGAAATACCCATTTCTCAAGCACGTCCCGCACCATTGACCACAATAAGTGTTCTCAGACATTCAGAGCTATCAAGGCTTACAAATCCTAGCTAAGCGTTCCATAAATGGAAGAGAATGCCATAGCCTTCGTTTTCCCTCATAATTCACCCATCTGTTACCTAATTTATCATATCTTTCCTCATAAGGGAGTGGATCTAGGTAGTTTCCAGCTCTGGGAGTCCACCTTGGTGGTGTCCACCATCTGCCTTTAATTAAATATTGAATATATCCCCCAGGAAGTTCCCTGGTGGGAGTTCCTAGTTTTTGCAATCGCTTTTCTGCAGAATCGTCATGCTTTTTATGAATGTTGTTGATTAGCATTTCTACTTTCACCTTCCCCGGTTCAATATCGTTTTCATACATTATAAGCTGTTTTTGTTCTATTCTATCCAAAAATTGTCCTAAAGTTATCTTTTTTCCTTTTAGTTAAATTATACATCTCTTCTATTGCTCTAATCATAGGAGGAGCTCCTTCAATGCTCAAATGGTTCTTTGTGCTTTGAATATGGGCACGATTACTAACAATTGTTGAACTAGTCATTTCTTGGCAAGCAACGAAGAGGAAGCAAGAAAGAAAGAGAGCACAGAAATTAACCCATTGGCACCAGCTATTAGGTTGTTGAGCCTTCTTGTTGGCAGCAGGAACCATCACGGTAGCCGACTGCCATGGGGTCACTGGGGGCATCCCTCCGAAGAGTGCTAGCCCTCTGTCCTCAGCTCTCTTCCAGTGCAGAAGCATCTCTGCTTGCTACACAGGTGAGGTCGCCGTGGACGTAGCAGTTCCCCCTTTTTTATTTTTAAAATGAAGCTCAAAAACTTCCTGCTTTACAGTAGCCACAGTGCGGAAAAGATATTTAAGAAGAATAGGAAATAGAAAGACCACTAGAAGAATTAAGAAAATTAGTACACCAATCAAGACAAAGTATTGAATCCAATCCAGAGGATTAAGAGAACGAACTTGTTGTTCTAAATCCTTAGCTAAGGTTTTTAGATCCCCCATTTGTAAATGAGACTGACTAATAGCTGAAATATCCTGTTGTAGAGATTCTATATCATGAGTAACATCATTATCTTTCCATACCCCTTGCAAATGAGCCTTTACTTTGTCCCATTCTTTTGATGCATTATATGGGAGAGGTGTTACACAAATTGACTGAAAACCAGCATGACATCTAGTAGATAGAGTAGTTTTTAAATTAGCTAGGTCTTGTCCCAGAGCCAGAACTACTTCTTCAAGAATATTTATTTTTGCCTCTAATTTAGTATCTATGGCAGCCTGTTCCATCAGGGCATAAGTAATATTTTTATTCAAAGCATTAACATAATGTGCTGTGTGTATTTCTTCTACTAAAGCTGTGGTAGCAATAGCGAAAGTAGTGAGTATTGAAATCAAAGCTGTAATACCAAGTATCAAAGCAGCAACAAATCTTTTTGGTCGTAACAACGCATTAAATGATTTCAACACCTGCAGAGCAGAGTTATCATACCACGGATCATCACCTAAGTCTACTGGTAACATTACATAAGGGGGCCGTTTAACAATAAGCACGACTTCAAAGGTTTTAGCATCTTTTGGGGAGATACAATTAGTGAGCTTACAAGAATAGCAATGAACATGATAAGATTTCCCTACTTTAGTAATATTAACAAGAGTTTGTTGGGCAATAAGCAAAGCATTAGGGTAGGCAGCACAAGCCCTGATGCCAAAAGGTGAATATTTTGTAGTAGTAGGCTGTTTTTCCAAAAGTACATTAGCAGCGGCAGCCAATCTAAACAAATCCGAATGAATTCTAGATATATTTCCTTTTGTAGCAATCCAAGTTAGTTCAACATAGCCTCGAGAAAACCATCTCCTCATTTTTTCTCCCTTCTTTTCCAATACAAATCCATTATATTTTTCCTTATTTTCTCTTATATATCTGTCATATGAGCCTGTTCCTGCAGAGGCTGAATAGTCCCAAATTTTAATATCAGAACCCCTTGGATTATAATACGTAGCAGCATACGGAAAGCTGCAAGTTAACCAAGCAGGATATTTCGTGAGAGAGGAGTCCCAAAATTGATTTTTATCTCTATATTTCAAAATACAAGATGGCAGAGGCAACTCTGTAACCTCTTGATAAGTTTCATTATAATTGGAAAAGCCCAAAGTTTGCATCTGCAAGGCCCACATCCATCTCTTATCAGGATTTGTTCTATCTGGGGCGTCCGTTAGGAACGTCCGATAACTGGTGGGCACACAACCTGCTGGTACGTTCTGTCCAAAGAGCGAAAGGCAAATTGGTAAAGAATCCGCTCTCCCTTCATAATTAATAAAGGAGGAGGCAGTCAGTCTAGCCTTAGAATCTTGAGCTCCGCCTATGCGCACAGAATCATTGGTCAAAATTTTAATGGGTTCTTGATCTAGCCAACCCACGGGTTGTAACAATGGAGGACTTGGAACATACGCCCAGTAGGGAGTTCCCTGAACTTTTATGGGTGCTGAGAGCAAGGACAGAAATGCCACAAAATACATACAAGCAGTCAGGGGTTTTCCCTGGCTGATTATTAGATCTTTTGCTTCTCGAGTAAGCGTTCTTATTTTTGTCCATGTCAATTCACGTCTCTGCATCAGTCTCAAGTTCAATTTTTTCATTTGACGGAGCATCAGCTTGTTGCTTCTCTTCGAATTTCTCTTGTGCTTGCGCAAAGTGTGGCCGAACGAGCCTGTCAGGGATCCAGATGGGAGAGTCCGCATCCTGTGGAAAAACACAAGCATACCCTCGTCCCGAGGTTATTAGAACATCCGGTCCTTTCCAGGAACCGGTTAATAGATCTTTCCAAAGCACTTTTGGTAATGGAGCCGAAGGCTCTGGAGACCAATGCAACATTGCTGGAGTTTTCTTCTGCTCATTTGTGTTCAGATGATTTATCACAAACAGACTATGAGACAGAATATGATGAGGAGAAAAATATTTATTAGCAGCTTGTAACCTTTCAATTTGTAGTTTTAAAATTTGGTGAGCCCTTTCAATTATAGCTTGTCCTTGAGGATTATAAGGGATCCCCGTAGTATGAACAACTTTCCATTGCAAGCAAAAATCATTAAAAGCTTTTGATGTGTATGCTGGACCATTGTCTGTCTTTATTTGTGAAGGAATTCCCATTACCTGGAAACATTGAGTTAAATGTTGTATTACATCCTTTACTGCTTCTCCTGTTCTTGCAGTAGCAAAAATAAAATGAGAGAAAGTATCTATAGTCACATGTACATAGCCCATTTTTCCGAAAGATTGTAAGTGCGTAACATCCATTTGCCATAAAACATTGGGCTTTAATCCCCTAGGATTAACTCCAAATTTTTGTGAGTGGTGGACAGGGGGACAATGTCCACATTGTTTAACTATTTGCCTAGCTTGTTCCCTAGTAATATTAAACATTCTCTTTAAAGCTAAGGCATTCTGATGATGAATTTTATGACTTTCTTGTGCTTCTACCACTGTACAGATAGCTGACCTAGTCAGCATATCTGCCATAGCATTCCCATAAGCCAGAGGTCCTGGCAAGTTTGAATGGCCCCTAATGTGGCCAATATAGAACTTTTCTTTTCTTGAATGGATTAAGTTCTGTAAATCTTTTAACAAAGGTAAAATTGTGGAGTTCCCTGCTAAAAGGGCAGTCTCCACTGCTGGAAACAAGTTTACCACATACTTTGAATCTGAGTACAAATTAAAAGGTTGAGAGAAATTTTTAAATGCTAAAATTACTGCTCTAATTTCTGCCTGTTGAGCGGATGTCTGACCTGTTTTCTCTACCAAAGGCTCACTTTCAGGTATATAAACCACAGCTATCCCTGTTGAAGATCCATCTGTAAAAACAACCAAAGCCTGCTCAAGTGGCTCTAAAGAGCAAAAGCGAGGGAAGATAAATTCTACAGATTTTGTAAATTCAATAATAGGATGTTTTGGATAATGATACATAATTTGCCCTGTATAACCCTGTAGAGCCAAAATCCAATCTTCATTATTCTGTATTAACAGTTCTACCTGAATTTTATTATATGGGGTAATGAGAATTTGTGGCTCTTTTCCAAATAATTCCTTAGATCTTTGCCTGCCTTTAACAATTAACAAAGAACACATAAATGGGTAGTCTGCAAGCATTTTTGTTTGTGCATGTGGTAAATGCAACCATTCCAATACCCCATGCTGCCATAAGCAAGCAGTGGGTGTATAAGGAGTAGCAAAAATGAGCAAATGCCAAACTAAATTATAAGATATTTGCTTCACCTTGGCAGCAGTAAGAGCGTCTTCCACTAACTCCAATGCTTTTAATGCTTCTGGAGTTAGAGACCTTGATGACTTTGGATCAGGATCCCCATGCAAAATGCTAAAAAGAGGGCTTAAAGCTCCGGTGGTTATTTTCAAATGTGGACGAATCCAATTAATGTCTCCCAATAATTTTTGAAAATCATTTAAAGTTTTTAACTTATCTCTTCTGATAGTAACTTTCTGTGTCTGAATATAATCATTATGAATCCATTGTCCTAAATAACTTAATGGCTTATTTTTTTGTATTTTCTCAGGAGCTATAATTAAACCATGAGCAGTTAACTGTGCTATGGTATCTTCAAGTAAATTTTCTAATGTCTCCCTATTGGGGTGTGCTAACAAAATATCATCCATATAATGTATTATATAAGCTGTAGAATATTTTTCCCTAACCAATGTCAATGCCTGATCCACAAATTTTTGGCATAAGGTGGGGCTATTCTTCATACCTTGAGGCAATGTTTTCCACTGATATCTCTTATAGGGCCTCTGAAAATTAGGTGATGGCACACTAAATGCAAAACATGGGCTGTCTGCAGGGTTTAGCTGTATAGTAAAGAAGCAGTCTTGTAAATCTATAATAATTATTTGCCAGCCCTCTGGAATTGCTACCGGAGAAGGGAGGCCTGGCTGTAATGCCCCCATATCTTCCATTACTGCATTAACAGCTCTTAAATCTTGTAACAATCTCCACTTGCCAGACTTCTTTTTTATAACAAAAACTGGAGTATTCCATGGGCTATTGGATTCTATAATGTGCCCTCTTTCTAATTGTTCTTGAACTAATTGCTCCAGAGCCTGTAACTTTTCCTGAGTAAGGGGCCACTGACTAACCCACACAGGCTCAGTCGTTAACCATTTAATCTTATCTGCAAATAAATTTTCTGCAGTGGCCCCTATATAAAATGCTGTTTACTTAAATGATCAGCTGTAACCAGTCTTAAATTCATACTTTCTAACATGTCTCTTCCCCAAAGGGAAAAAGGCAGGGAAGGTAAAACATAAGGCTGTATATAACCTGATTTTCCTTCATCTTCCCATGTCAATAGAGTTGTACTCTGCATAACACCAGAGGCAGAGCCTAGTCCTAACAAAGATGACCCTGTCTTATGTACAGGCCAATTTGAGGGCCACTCAGAGGCTGAAATACATGTCCTATCTGCCCCTGTATCTAAAAGTCCTTTAAATCTTCTTCCATTTATTTTAATAACCTTAAAGGGCCTTTTATTTAATTCCTGCACCCAGGCTACTACATCTGTAGAGCCAAACTGACCCATATCCCTTTTCTTCTTTAGGATAGGATTAGGTAAGTTAACATAGGGTAGCAGCAATAACTGTGCTATTCTTTGTCCTTTATGTATTTGTATTGTTTCTGATAACGGTCTAACCATGATTTTTATATCGTTCTGCGAATCAGCGTCTATAACACCTGGCAGAACTTCAAAGTTCTTTTGATAATTAGAACTCCTTCCAATAATCAGTCCAACTGTTTGAGGCAATAATTGTCCTGAAACAGCTGTAGGAACCAATGTTATTCCATCCCATTTAGAGAGAATCATGTCTTTACTGCTTGCAAGGTCTAGCCCTGCACTCCCTGGCGTAGCCCTAGGAAGTTGATGAATAGTAAACTCTGGAGCAAGAGGATTTAATTGTAATTCCTTCTGCTCTTGAGGGGGAGCTCCCTTTTGTTCTGGGCTAGGAGCTTGCCCTCCTCCTAGTTTTTTGATTCATTTTCTTCCCCATTCAGGGGGGTCCCATCCTTATGGAACTTAGACTTACATTCATTTTTCCAATGCTTTCCTTTCTTGCACCTGGGACATAATCCAGGAGCAGGTCCCTTGTTATTGGGACCTAAACTTTGTTGCCTGCAGTCCTTCTGCAGATGTCCTGTCTTATTACATTTAAAACATACAGGACCAGATCCTTGCGGGGAGGCTTTTCCTCCTCCATAAGTCTTTTTTACATAGGCGCTGAATCTCTGTCCCTTCATGGCTGCAGCGTAGGCCATTCCCTGTACCACCGCTGGTGAGGCATCCAAACAGGCTTTAATGTAGTCCTGTATTTGTCCTGTCTTTCTTATGGGTCTAATCAAATCTTGGCACAACGCATTGGCATTTTCCCAAGCCAATTGTTTAAGAAGCAGATTAGTCCCTTCTGATGGGGGAAGCATTCTATTGATAGCCTCCTCTAGTCTAGATACAAAGTCTTGATAGGGTTCCTCATTACTTTGCCTAATGCCTGCCAATGCACCCCCTTTGGTTCCTGGAGGAGGAAGCTTTCGCCATGCCAAGACTGCATTTCTAGTAATGACCTCGAGGATTTCTCGAGGGATTGCAGTTTGAGCTTGTACCGTAGCATATCCTTCTGTGCCTAGAAGCATTGCCATGGTAGGTTTTGGACCTTTCCGTCTTATAGAATCAGTAATTGATTCCTTGGCCTTATCTTCATACTCCGTTCTCCAGAGGATATAATCCCCAGGGGAAAGAGTTGCTTTGGCAGTTTGATACCAATCATAGGGTGTCAACCATAAGCTGGACAACATTTCTACCACCTGTAATGTATAAGGGGCAGAGGGACCAAATGCCTTTACTGCATATTGTAATTCTTTTAATGTTTTTAAAGGAATTGGCTCCCATACAGGTTCATCATTTTCTGTTAATTGTTCGGTGACTGGATAAGCAAAAGAGCAGTCTCCAGTCGCTCGGGCCTCCTTTATTGCTCCCTGGAAGCCCATAGGGGGTAAGGGAGGTCTTTTTGTCTTTTTTAAAGGTCTCAATTTCCCCCAATTAGCAGGGGGATGACCATGCATATGGTCTCTAAATTCATCATCATAATGTTCTCTTTCAATTTCATCATCCAATCCCCAGTCGTCATCATTATCACATTCTTCATTAACTAGAACAGGGGTGGATGTCCTCATATTTGAAGTGTTTGGATTTAGGGGTTTCAATTCTCCTTCTTTCATATCCTCTATGGTTACCTCATCAAATATTGGTTCCTCAGAGGCGGTTTCTTTAATTAATCCCTCTAAAGGCTTCTCCGCCAAAATTTCCCTTACTTGTAACCACAATGAAAATGCTTGGGCGGGTAAAGTTTTTTCTCCATTTTTCTGGACATATTTGCGCATTTCACGTCCTACTCGTTTCCAATCCTCAAGAGTCATGGCGCCCTCCTCCATAAACCAAGGGCTAGCTTGTTCCAAGAACAACATAAATTCCTCCAACACCTTAGTTGATACATTGAACCCATTTTTTGCCAACATGCGTTGTACCATGACCCCTAACATCTTTTCATTTTTGCTCATTGAGTGCCCCATGATTTCCTTATGATTACTCACTCTTAACCGGTGATCCTTTACCGGCGGGACGGCCGTTCCCTGGTGAGAGCCGATCCTAAGTCCTGAGAAAGAAAAAAGGAAAGAAGAAAGATTACCTGTCCTTCAGGTCCCTGTTCGGGCGCCACCTGCCGCGGACTGACTCTCGGGGAGATCAGGACCGAGGGAGAACAAGGGCGAAGGCTCAAGGAGGACTCGGGATTCGGCGAGGAAATGACAGACAGACACACTCTAAGTTGAATATGCTGCTGCAATTTACTGAAGGTTTCATGAAGGTTTTATACAGATTGAACAAGGAAACTTGGCATATTAACAAGTGATCTCAGACTATTATTCTAAAACAATCTTAACTACTTTCCATTCTATACATTCAGAGCTACCAAGGAGGAAATACCCATTTCTCAAGCACGTCTCGCACCATTGACCACAATAAGTGTTCTCAGACATTCAGAACTATCAAGGAGGAAATACCCATTTCTCAAGCACGTCCCGCACCATTGACCACAATAAGTGTTCTCAGACATTCAGAGCTATCAAGGCTTACAAATCCTAGCTAAGCGTTCCATAAATGGAAGAGAATGCCATAGCCTTCGTTTTCCCTCATAATTCACCCATCTGTTACCTAATTTATCATATCTTTCCTCATAAGGGAGTGGATCTAGGTAGTTTCCAGCTCTGGGAGTCCACCTTGGTGGTGTCCACCATCTGCCTTTAATTAAATATTGAATATATCCCCCAGGAAGTTCCCTGGTGGGAGTTCCTAGTTTTTGCAATCGCTTTTCTGCAGAATCGTCATGCTTTTTATGAATGTTGTTGATTAGCATTTCTACTTTCACCTTCCCCGGTTCAATATCGTTTTCATACATTATAAGCTGTTTTTGTTCTATTCTATCCAAAAATTGTCCTAAAGTTATCTTTTTTCCTTTTAGTTAAATTATACATCTCTTCTATTGCTCTAATCATAGGAGGAGCTCCTTCAATGCTCAAATGGTTCTTTGTGCTTTGAATATGGGCACGATTACTAACAATTGTTAAACTAGTCATTTCTTGGCAAGCAACGAAGAGGAAGCAAGAAAGAAACAGAGCACAGAAATTAACCCATTGGCACCAGCTATTAGGTTGTTGAGCCTTCTTGTTGGCAGCAGGAACCATCACGGTAGCCGACTGCCATGGGGTCACTGGGGGCATCCCTCCGAAGAGTGCTAGCCCTCTGTCCTCAGCTCTCTTCCAGTGCAGAAGCATCTCTGCTTGCTACACAGGCGAGGTCGCCGTGGACGTAGCAGTTCCCCCTTTTTTATTTTTAAAATGAAGCTCAAAAACTTCCTGCTTTACAGTAGCCACAGTGCGAAAAGATATTTAAGAAGAATAGGAAATAGAAAGACCACTAGAAGAATTAAGAAAATTAGTACACCAATCAAGACAAAGTATTGAATCCAATCCAGAGGATTAAGAGAACGAACTTGTTGTTTCTAAATCCTTAGCTAAGGTTTTTAGATCCCCCATTTGTAAATGAGACTGACTAATAGCTGAAATATCCTGTTGTAGAGATTCTATATCATGAGTAACATCATTATCTTTCCATACCCCTTGCAAATGAGCCTTTACTTTGTCCCATTCTTTTGATGCATTATATGGGAGAGGTGTTACACAAATTGACTGAAAACCAGCATGACATCTAGTAGATAGAGTAGTTTTTAAATTAGCTAGGTCTTGTCCCAGAGCCAGAACTACTTCTTTAAGAATATTTATTTTTGTCTCTAATTTAGTATCTATGGCAGCCTGTTCCATCAGGGCATAAGTAATATTTTTATTCAAAGCATTAACATAATGTGCTGTGTGTATTTCTTCTACTAAAGCTGTGGTAGCAATAGCGAAAGTAGTGAGTATTGAAATCAAAGCTGTAATACCAAGAATCAAAGCAGCAACAAATCTTTTTGGTCGTAACAACGCATTAAATGATTTCAACACCTGCAGAGCAGAGTTATCATACCACGGATCATCACCTAAGTCTACTGGTAACATTACATAAGGGGGCCGTTTAACAATAAGCACGACTTCAAAGGTTTTAGCATCTTTTGGGGAGATACAATTAGTGAGCTTACAAGAATAGCAATGAACATGATAAGATTTCCCTACTTTAGTAATATTAACAAGAGTTTGTTGGGCAATAAGCAAAGCATTAGGGTAGGCAGCACAAGCCCTGATGCCAAAAGGTGAATATTTTGTAGTAGTAGGCTGTTTTTCCAAAAGTACATTAGCAGCGGCAGCCAATCTAAACAAATCCGAATGAATTCTAGATATATTTTCCTTTTGTAGCAATCCAAGTTGGTTCAACATAGCCTCGAGAAAACCATCTCCTCATTTTTTCTCCCTTCTTTTCCAATACAAATCCATTATATTTTTTTTATTTTCTCTTATATATCTGTCATATGAGCCTGTTCCTGCAGAGGCTGAATAGTCCCAAATTTTAATATCAGAACCCCTTGGATTATAATACGTAGCAGCATACGGAAAGCTGCAAGTTAACCAAGCAGGATATTTCGTGAGAGAGGAGTCCCAAAATTGATTTTTATCTCTATATTTCAAAATACAAGATGGCAGAGGCAACTCTGTAACCTCTTGATAAGTTTCATTATAATTGGAAAAGCCCAAAGTTTGTATCTGCAAGGCCCACATCCATCTCTTATCAGGATTTGTTCTATCTGGGGCGTCCGTTAGGAACGTCCGATAACTGGTGGGCACACAACCTGCTGGTACGTTCTGTCCAAAGAGCGAAAGGCAAATTGGTAAAGAATCCGCTCTCCCTTCATAATTAATAAAGGAGGAGGCAGTCAGTCTAGCCTTAGAATCTTGAGCTCCGCCTATGCGCACAGAATCATTGGTCAAAATTTTAATGGGTTCTTGATCTAGCCAACCCACGGGCTGTAACAATGGAGGACTTGGAACATACGCCCAGTAGGGAGTTCCCTGAACTTTTATGGGTGCTGAGAGCAAGGACAGAAATGCCACAAAATACATACAAGCAGTCAGGGGTTTTCCCTGGCTGATTATTAGATCTTTTGTTTCTCGAGTAAGCGTTCTTATTTTTGTCCATGTCAATTCACGTCTCTGCGTCAGTCTCAAGTTCAATTTTTTCATTTGACGGAGCATCAGCTTGTTGTTTCTCTTTGAGTTTCTCTTGTGCTTGTGCGAAGTGTGGCCGAACGAGCCTGTCAGGGATCCAGATGGGAGAGTCCGCATCCTGTGGAAAAACACAAGCATACCCTCGTCCCGAGGTTATTAAAACATCCGGTCCTTTCCAGGAACCGGTTAATAGATCTTTCCAAATCACTTTTGGTAATGGAGCCGAAGGCTCTTGAGACCAATGTAACATTGCTGGAGTTTTCTTCTGCTCATTTGTGTTCAGATGATTTATCACAAACAGACTATGAGACAGAATATGATGAGGAGAAAAATATTTATTAGCAGCTTGTAACCTTTTCAATTTGTAGTTTTAAAATTTGGTGAGCCCTTTCAATTATAGCTTGTCCTTGAGGATTATAAGGAATTCCCCGTAGTATGAACAACTTTCATTGCAAGCAAAAATCATTAAAAGCTTTTGATGTGTATGTTGGACCATTGTCTGTCTTTATTTGTGAAGGAATTTCCATTACCTGGAAACATTGAGTTAAATGTTGTATTACATCCTTTACTGTTTTTCCTGTTCTTGCAGTAGCAAAAATAAAATGAGAGAAAGTATCTATAGTCACATGTACATAGCCCATTTTTTCGAAAGATTGTAAGTGCGTAACATCCATTTGCCATAAAACATTGGGCTTTAATCCCCTAGGATTAACTCCAAATTTTTGTGGGTGGTGGACAGGGGGACAATGTCCACATTGTTTAACTATTTGTCTAGCTTGTTCCCTAGTAATATTAAACATTCTCTTTAAAGCTAAGGCATTCTGATGATGAATTTTATGACTTTCTTGTGCTTCTACCACTGTACAGATAGCTGACCTAGTCAGCATATCTGCCATAGCATTCCCATAAGCCAGAGGTCCTGGCAAGTTTGAATGGCCCCTAATGTGGCCAATATAGAACTTTTCTTTTCTTGAATGGATTAAGTTCTGTAAATCTTTTAACAAAGGTAAAATTGTGGAGTTCCCTGCTAAAAGGGCAGTCTCCACTGCTGGAAACAAGTTTACCACATACTTTGAATCTGAGTACAAATTAAAAGGTTGAGAGAAATTTTTAAATGCTAAAATTACTGTTTTAATTTCTGCCTGTTGAGCGGATGTCTGACCTGTTTTCTTTACCAAAGGCTCACTTTTAGGTATATAAACCACAGCTCTCCCTGTTGAAGATCCATCTGTAAAAACAACCAAAGCCTGCTCAAGTGGCTCTAAAGAGCAAAAGCGAGGGAAGATAAATTCTACAGATTTTGTAAATTCAATAATAGGATGTTTTGGATAATGATACATAATTTGCCCTGTATAACCCTGTAGAGCCAAAATCCAATCTTTATTATTTTGTATTAACAGTTCTATCTGAATTTTATTATATGGGGTAATGAGAATTTGTGGCTCTTTTCCAAATAATTTCTTAGATCTTTGTCTGTCTTTAACAATTAACAAAGAACACATAAATGGGTAGTCTGTAAGCATTTTTGTTTGTGTATGTGGTAAATGTAACCATTCCAATACCCCATGCTGCCATAAGCAAGCAGTGGGTGTATAAGGAGTAGCAAAAATGAGCAAATGCCAAACTAAATTATAAGATATTTGCTTCACCTTGGCAGCAGTAAGAGCGTCTTCCACTAACTCCAATGCTTTTAATGCTTCTGGAGTTAGAGACCTTGATGACTTTGGATCAGGATCCCCATGCAAAATGCTAAAAAGAGGGCTTAAAGCTCCGGTGGTTATTTTCAAATGTGGACGAATCCAATTAATGTCTCCCAATAATTTTTGAAAATCATTTAAAGTTTTTAACTTATCTCTTCTGATAGTAACTTTCTGTGTCTGAATATAATCATTATGAATCCATTGTCCTAAATAACTTAATGGCTTATTTTTTTGTATTTTTTCAGGAGCTATAATTAAACCATGAGCAGTTAACTGTGCTATGGTATCTTTAAGTAAATTTTCTAATGTCTCCCTATTGGGGTGTGCTAACAAAATATCATCCATATAATGTATTATATAAGCTGTAGAATATTTTTCCCTAACCAATGTCAATGCCTGATCCACAAATTTTTGGCATAAGGTGGGGCTATTCTTCATACCTTGAGGCAATGTTTTCCACTGATATCTCTTATAGGGCCTCTGAAAATTAGGTGATGGCACACTAAATGTAAAACATGGGCTGTCTGTAGGGTTTAGCTGTATAGTAAAGAAGCAGTCTTGTAAATCTATAATAATTATTTGCCAGCCCTCTGGAATTGCTACCGGAGAAGGGAGGCCTGGCTGTAATGCCCCCATATCTTCCATTACTGCATTAACAGCTCTTAAATCTTGTAACAATCTCCACTTGCCAGACTTCTTTTTTATAACAAAAACTGGAGTATTCCATGGGCTATTGGATTCTATAATGTGCCCTCTTTCTAATTGTTCTTGAACTAATTGCTCCAGAGCCTGTAACTTTTCCTGAGTAAGGGGCCACTGACTAGCCCACACAGGCTCAGTCGTTAACCATTTAATCTTATCTGCAAATAAATTTTCTGCAGTGGCCCCTATATAAAATGTTGTTTACTTAAATGATCAGCTGTAACCAGTCTTAAATTCATACTTTCTAATATGTCTCTTCCCCAAAGAGAAAAAGGCAGGGAAGGTAAAACATAAGGCTGTATATAACCTGATTTTCCTTCATCTTTCCATGTCAATAGAGTTGTACTCTGCATAACACCAGAGGCAGAGCCTAGTCCTAACAAAGATGACCCTGTCTTATGTACAGGCCAATTTGAGGGCCACTCAGAGGCTGAAATACATGTCCTATCTGCCCCTGTATCTAAAAGCCCTTTAAATCTTCTTCCATTTATTTTAATAACCTTAAAGGGCCTTTTATTTAATTCCTGTACTCAGGCTACTACATCTGTAGAGCCAAACTGACCCATATCCCTTTTCTTCTTCAGGATAGGATTAGGTAAGTTAACATAGGGTAGCAGCAATAACTGTGCTATTTTTTGTCCTTTATGTATTTGTATTGTTTCTGATAACGGTCTAACCATGATTTTTATATCGTTCTGTGAATCAGCGTCTATAACACCTGGCAGAACTTCAAAGTTCTTTTGATAATTAGAACTCCTTCCAATAATCAGTCCAACTGTTTGAGGCAATAATTGTCCTGAAACAGCTGTAGGAACCAATGTTATTCCATCCCATTTAGAGAGAATCATGTCTTTTCTGCTTGTAAGGTTTAGCCCTGTACTCCCTGGCGTAGCCCTAGGAAGTTGATGAATAGTAAACTCTGGAGCAAGAGGATTTAATTGTAATTCCTTCTGCTCTTGAGGGGGAGCTCCCTTTTGTTCTGGGCTAGGAGCTTGCCCTCCTCCTAGTTTTTTGATTCATTTTCTTCCCCATTCAGGGGGGTCCCATCCTTATGGAACTTAGACTTACATTCATTTTTCCAATGCTTTCCTTTCTTGCACCTGGGACATAATCCAGGAGCAGGTCCCTTGTTATTGGGACCTAAACTTTGTTGCCTGCAGTCCTTCTGCAGATGTCCTGTCTTATTACATTTAAAACATACAGGACCAGATCCTTGCGGGGAGGCTTTTCCTCCTCCATAAGTCTTTTTTACATAGGCGCTGAATCTCTGTCCCTTTATGGCTGTAGCGTAGGCCATTCCCTGTACCACCGCTGGTGAGGCATCCAAACAGGCTTTAATGTAGTCCTGTATTTGTCCTGTCTTTTTTATGGGTCTAATCAAATCTTGGCACAACGCATTGGCATTTTCCCAAGCCAATTGTTTAAGAAGCAGATTAGTCCCTTCTGATGGGGGAAGCATTCTATTGATAGCCTCCTCTAGTCTAGATACAAAGTCTTGATAGGGTTCCTCATTACTTTGCCTAATGCCCGCCAATGCACCCCCTTTGGTTCCTGGAGGAGGAAGCTTTCGCCATGTCAAGACTGCATTTCTAGTAATGACCTCGAGGATTTCTCGAGGGATTGCAGTTTGAGCTTGTACCGTAGCATATCCTTCTGTGCCTAGAAGCATTGCCATGGTAGGTTTTGGACCTTTCCGTTTTATAGAATCAGTAATTGATTCCTTGGCCTTATCTTTATACTCCGTTCTCCAGAGGATATAATCCCCAGGGGAAAGAGTTGCTTTGGCAGTTTGATACCAATCATAGGGTGTCAACCATAAGCTGGACAACATTTCTACCACCTGTAATGTATAAGGGGCAGAGGGACCAAATGCCTTTACTGCATATTGTAATTCTTTTAATGTTTTTAAAGGAATTGGCTCCCATACAGGTTCATCATTTTTTGTTAATTGTTCGGTGACTGGATAAGCAAAAGAGCAGTCTCCAGTCGCTCGGGCCTCCTTTATTGTTCCCTGGAAGCCCATAGGGGGTAAGGGAGGTCTTTTTGTCTTTTTTAAAGGTCTCAATTTCCCCCAATTAGCAGGGGGATGACCATGCATATGGTCTCTAAATTCATCATCATAATGTTCTCTTTTAATTTCATCATCCAATCCCCAGTCGTCATCATTATCACATTCTTCATTAACTAGAACAGGGGTGGATGTCCTCATATTTGAAGTGTTTGGATTTAGGGGTTTCAATTCTCCTTCTTTTATATCCTCTATGGTTACCTCATCAAATATTGGTTCCTCAGAGGCGGTTTCTTTAATTAATCCCTCTAAAGGCTTCTCCGCCAAAATTTTCCTTACTTGTAACCACAATGAAAATGCTTGGGCGGGTAAAGTTTTTTCTCCATTTTTCTGGACATATTTGCGCATTTCACGTCCTACTCGTTTCCAATCCTCAAGAGTCATGGCGCCCTCCTCCATAAACCAAGGGCTAGCTTGTTCCAAGAACAACATAAATTCCTCCAACACCTTAGTTGATACATTGAACCCATTTTTTGCCAACATGCGTTGTACCATGACCCCTAACATCTTTTCATTTTTGCTCATTGAGTGCCCCATGATTTCCTTATGATTACTCACTCTTAACCGGTGATCCTTTACCGGCGGGACGGCCGTTCCCTGGTGAGAGCCGATCCTAAGTCCTGAGAAAGAAAAAAGGAAAGAAGAAATATTACCTGTCCTTCAGGTCCCTGTTCGGGCGCCACCTGCCGCGGACTGACTCTCGGGGAGATCAGGACCGAGGGAGAACAAGGGCGAAGGCTCAAGGAGGACTCGGGATTCGGCGAGGAAATGACAGACAGACACACTCTAAGTTGAATATGCTGTTGCAATTTACTGAAGGTTTCATGAAGGTTTTATACAGATTGAACAAGGAAACTTGACATATTAACAAGTGATCTCAGACTATTATTCTAAAACAATCTTAACTACTTTCTATTCTATACATTCAGAGCTACCAAGGAGGAAATACCCATTTCTCAAGCACGTCCCGCACCATTGACCACAATAAGTGTTCTCAGACATTCAGAGCTATCAAGGCTTACAAATCCTAGCTAAGTGTTCCATAAATGGAAGAGAATGCCATAGCCTTCGTTTTCCCTCATAATTCACCCATCTGTTACCTAATTTATCATATCTTCCCTCATAAGGGAGTGGATCTAGGTAGTTTCCAGCTCTGGGAGTCCACCTTGGTGGTTTCTACCATCTGTCTTTAATTAAATATTAAATATATCCCCCAGGAAATTCCCTGGTGGGAGTTCCTAGTTTTTGCAATCGCTTTTCTGTAGAATCGTCATGCTTTTTATGAATGTTGTTGATTAGCATTTCTACTTTCACCTTCCCCAGTTCAATATCGTTTTCATACATTATAAGCTATTTTTGTTCTATTCTATCCAAAAATTGTCCTAAAGTTATCTTTTTTCCTTTTAGTTAAATTATACATCTCTTCTATTGCTCTAATCATAGGAGGAGCTCCTTCAATGCTCAAATTGTTCTTTGTGTTTTGAATATGGGCACGATTACTAACAATTGTTAAACTAGTCATTTCTTGGCAAGCAACAAAGAGGAAACAGGAAAGAAACAAAGCACAGAAATTAACCCATTGGCACCAGCTATTAGGTTGTTGAGCCTTCTTGTTGGCAGCAAGAACCATCACGGTAGCCGACTGCCATGGGGTCACTGGGGGCATCCCTCCGAAGAGTGCTAGCCCTCTGTCTTCAGCTCTCTTCCAGTGCAGAAGCATCTCTGCTTGCTACACAGGCGAGGTCGCCGTGAACGTAGCAGAACTTAAAACTCACAGTTAGTATACAATGGGAAATATGCTTAGCAAACTATCAGTTTATACAATTTGAATTCACTGTTAGTTTTCAATGGGAAATGTGCTCAACAGGCAATTCAGAACTATGAATTCTCTTTTAGTTGAGAATGGCAAGCATTCTTCACACACAATCAGCTTACAGAACTATGAATTCTCTGTTAGTTGACAATGGGGAAGTATTCTTCGCACACAATCAGTGTTAAGGAGTATTAATTATCTGTTAATTTACAAAGGGAAAGGTGCTTCACAGAAAACATGCTTATAAAATTATGAATTCACTGTTAATTTACAATGGCAAATGTTTTTAGTATATGATCAGGCAGTGCAACTTTGAATTCACTGTTAGTATACAATGGGAAATGTTTGTAGGAGACACTCAGCTTACACAATATGGAATTCACTGTTAGTTTGCAATGGGAAATATCCTGCACAATCAATCAGGTTATAAAACTCTGAATTCTCTGTTAGCTTACCATGGGAAATGTTTTAGCAGAAAATCTGCTTATACAACTATGAATTCACCGCTAGTTTTCTACAGAAAATGTTCTTGCAGACAATCAGCTTATTCACCTAGGAATTCACTGTTAGTTTACAATGGGAAAGGTTCTTAGTAGACAATACCCTCACAGAACTATGAATTCTCTGGTAGTTTCTAGTGGGAAATGTGCTTAGTTGAACTCAGCTTATAGATATTTGAACTCACTGTTAGTTTGCAATGGGAAATGTTTGTTGAAGACAATCAGCTTATAGAACGTTGAATTCACAGCTACCATAAAATGGGAAATATTGTTAGCAAACTGTCCTTTTATAGAATTTGACCTCACTGTTAGTTTACAATGGGAAATATGATAGCAGGTAATCAGCTAATAGACCTATCAATACACTGATAGTTTACAAAGGGAAATATGCTTAGCAGGCAATCAGGTTATAGAATTATGAATTCTCTTTTAGTTGGCAATGGGAAGTACTCTTCACACACAATCAGACTTTGTGAGTATGAATTTTCTGTTACTTTAAAATGGAAAAGATGCTTCGCAGAAAATCTGCTTATACAACTATGATTTCACCGTTAGATTACAATGGGAAATGTTCTTAGTACATGATCAGGCAACAGTACTTGGAATTCAAGGTTAGTATATAGTGGGAAATGTTCGTAGAAGAATATCAATTTACACATTATGGAATTCACTGCTTGTTTGCAATGGGAAATGTCCTGTGCAATCAATCATGTTATAGAACTATGAATTCTCTGTTAGCTTACAATAGGAAATGTTCTTAGCAGAAAATCTGCTTATACAACTATGAATTCACCATAAATTTTCTATGGGAAATGTTCTTAATAGACAACCAGCTTATAGACTATGAATTCACCTTTAGTTAAAAATGGGAAATGTTCTTAGTATAAGATCAGACAATAGAACTTTGAATTCACTGTTAGTTTACAATTGGAAATGTGCTTAGCAGGCAAACAACATACAAAATAGGAATTCACAGCTGGTTTACAATGGGAAATATGCATAGCAGGCAATCAGCTTATAGAACTGTGAATTCTCTGGTGGATGACAATGAAAACTGTTTTTTTTTTTTCCAGATAATCACCTTATACAAGTATGAATTCAGTCTTTTTCAGCAAAGAGAAATGTTCTAGCACACAATCTTCATTTAGGAGTATGAAATGTCTGTTAGTTTACAGTGTGAAAGGTGCTTCACAGAAAATCTGCTTATATAATTATGAATTCACCATTAGTTCACAATCGGAAATATACTTAGTATATGATCAGGTAGTTTAACTTTGAATTCCATTAGTTCACAATGGGAAATATTCTTAGTAATCTATCAGGCAATGGAACTTTGAATTCACTGTTAGTAAACAATGGGAAATGTTCGTAGGAGACAATCAACTTCACAATATGGAATTCACTGTTAGTTTTCAATGGGAAATGTCCTGCGTGATCAATCACATTATATAACTCTGAATTCTCTGTTGACTTCCAGTGGGAAATGTTCTTAGGAGAAAAACTGCTTATACAACTATGAATTCACCATTAGGTTTCTATGGGAAATGTTCTTAATAGACAACCAGCTTATAGAACTATGAACTCACTGTTGGTTAACAATCGGAAACATTCCTGGTATAAGATCAGCCAATAGAACTTTGAATTCACTGTTAGTTTACAATGTGAAATGTGCTTAGCACGCAATCAGCTAATAGACCTATTAATTCACTGTTATTATTCAATGCGAAATGGGTGTAGCAGACCATCAGCACATAGAATTAGTAATTCACTGTTAGTTTACAATGGAGAAATGTTGTTCACAGACAATCACTCAAAAGAACTATGAATTCTCTGTGAGTTTGCAATTGGAAATGTTATAGCTCATAGAATTATGAACTCAGTGTTAGTGCTCAATGGAAATTGGGCTTAACAGATGTTCACCATACACAATTAGGAATTCACTCGTAGTTTAGTATGGGAAATATGCTTATCAGGCTATCAGCTTATAGAACTATGAATTCTCTGGTAGTTGACAATGGGAAATGTTCTCAGCTGAAAACCTTATTACACACCTATGAATTCAAGATTAGTTTACAATGGGAAATGTGCTTAGCAGACAATCAGCACATAGATTTGGAAATTCACTGTTAGTTTACAATGGATAATGTTCTTCATAGCCAATCAGCATAAAGAGCTATGAATTCTGTGTTAGTTTGCGCTGGGAAATGTTCTAGCAGACAATAAGCTTTTAGAACTAATAATTCACTGTTTGTTTACAATAGGAAATATGCTTAGCAGACAATTGAAAAGCTTTGTTTTGAAGTCATTCACAAAAGCAGTTGCTCAACTGCGCTTTTCAACTCTGAGAAACTAAAGGCTTTACTTAACAGATAATTAGAAAGAGCTGTTTAGTTCTTTTGGAGTGAAAAGCATTCTATTGAAGTCATACCGAAAAGCAGTTGTATTACTGTGCGTTCCAAGTCATTGTAAGTAAAGGCTTTATGAAACAGCATATTGGAGAGACATGTTTAGTTCATTTTCTGTGAAAAGCTTTGTTTTGAAGTCATTCACGAAGGCAGTTGCTCTACAGCTTTTTTCATGTCTGAGAAACTAAAGGCTTTAGTGAACAGATAATTGGAAACAGCTGTTTAATTCATTTTGAGTGAAAAGATTCTTGTGAGGTCATAGAAAACAAACAGTTGAACTGGGGCATCTTTCAAGTCAAAAGACATTACATAACTGCATACTGGAGAGACATGTTTAGTTCATTTGCCGTGAAAAGTGTTGTTTTGAAGTCAAGTCACAAAAGCAGTTGTTGTACGGCATGTCTCAAGTCTATGAAACTATATAATCTATGGAAGAGATAATTGGAAACACCTGTTCAGTTAATTCGCCGTGAAGAGGGATGTTTTGAACTTATTCCCCAAAACAGTTGCTCCACTGCATGTTTCTTTTCTCTGAAACGAAAGGGTTTAGAGAGCAGATAACTGGAAAGAGATGTTTAGTTCCTTTGGAGTGAAAAGCGCTCTTTTGAAGTCATACCGAAAAACAGTTGTATTACAGCGTGTTTCAAGTCTATGAAAGTAAAAGGCTTTACAAAACAACATATTGGAGAGACAAGTTTCATTCATTTGCTGTGAAAAGCTTTGTTTTGAACTCCCTCACGAAAGCAGTTGCTCTACTGTGCTTTTCAAGTCTGAGAAAATAAAGGCTTTACTGAACAGATAATTGGAAACAGCTGTTTAATTCATTTTGAGTGAAAAGCTTCTTTTAAGGTCATCAAGAAAAGCAGTTGAACTGGGGCCTGTTTCAAGTCATAAGACTTTACAGAAGAGCACATTGGAGTGACATGTTTAGTTCATTTGCCATGAAGATCGTTGTTTTGTAGTCCTACTGAACAACAGTTGTATTACTGTGTGTTTCAAGTCTGTGAAAGAAAAGCCTTTACAAAACAACATATTGGAGTGACAAGTTTAGTTCATTTGCCGTGAGAAGCGTTGTTTTGACTCATTCACAAAAACATTTGTTTTACTGCGTGTTTCCAGTCTATGAAACTAAAGGCTTTACTGAACAGCATATTGGAAAGAGATGTTTAGTTGTTTTGCAGTGAAAAGCATTGTTATGAAGACATTCATTGAAACACATGTGATCCTGCATCTTTCAAGTCTATGAAACTAAAGCCTTAAAGAAGTGTTTATCAAAATGAGATGTTTAGTTCATTTGTCATGAAAAGCATTCTTTTGAAGTCATACCGAAAAACAGCTGTATTACTGCATGTTCCAAGTCGATGAAACTAAACGCTTTATAAAACAACATATTGGAGAGACATGTTTCGTTCATTTTCTGCGAAAAGCTGTGTTTGGAAGTCATTCACGAAAGCAGTTGCTCTACTGCACTTTTCAAGTCTGAAAATTAAAGGTTTACTGAACAGATAATTGAAAACAGCTGTTTAGTACTTTTGGAGGGTAAAGCATTCTTTTGAAATCATACCAAAAAACACTTGTATTACTGCTTGTTCCAAGTCTATGAAAGTAAACGCGTTACAGAACAGCAATTGGAGAGACATGTTTCATTCGTTTTCTGTGAAAAGCTTTGTTTTGAAGTCATTCACGAAGGCTCTACAGAGGTTTTCATGTCTGAGAAACTAAACCCTTTAGTGAACAGATAATTGGAAACAGCTGTTTAATTCATTTTGAATGAAAAGCTTCTTTTGGGGTCATAGAAAAAAAAAACAGTTGAACTGGGGCGTGTTTCAAGTCAAAAGACTTTACAGAACAGCATACTGTGGAGACATGTTCACTTCATTTGCCTTGCAAAGTGTTGTTTTGAAGTCAGTAACAAAACCAGTTGTTCTACTGCATGTTTCAAGTCTATGAAACTATAAGTTCTACGGAAGAGATAATTGGAAACACCTGTTCAGTTAATTTGCCGTGAAAAGGGTTGTTTTGAACTTATTCCCAAACACAGATTCTCCACTGCGTGTTTCTTGTCTGTGAAACGAAAGGCTTTAGAGAGCAGATAACTGGCAAGAGATGTTTACTTCATTTGGAGTGAAAAGCGTTCTTTTGAAGTCATACCGAAACACAGTTGTATTACTGCGTATTTCAAGTCTATGAAAATCAAAGGCTTTACAAAACAGCATATTGGAGAGACAAGTTTAGTTCATTTGCTGTGAAAAGCTTTGTTTTGAAGTCATTCACAAAAGCAGTTGCTCTACTGGGCTTTTCAAGTCTGAGAAAACAAAGGCTTGACTGAACAGATAATTGGAAACAGCCGATTAATTCATTTTGAGTGAAAAGCTTCTTTTGAGGTCATTGAGAAAAGCAGTTGAACTGGGGCGTGTTTCAAGTCAAAAGATTTAACAGAGGAGCAAATTGGAGTGACATGTTTAGTTCATTTGCCATGAAGAGCGTTGTTTTGTAGTCCTACCGAACAACAGTTGTATTACTGTGTGTTTCAAGTCTGTGAAAGGAACGGCTTTACAAAACAGCATATTGGAGTGACAAGTTTCGTTCACTTGCCGTGAGAAGCGTTGTTTTGAAGTCCTTCACAAAAACATTTGTTCTACTGCGTGTTTCCAGTCTATGAAAGTAAAAGCTTTACTGAACGGCATACTGGAAAGAGATGTGTAGTTGTTTTGCTGTGAAAAGTGTTGTTATGAAGACATTCATTCAAACACATGTGATCCTGCATCTTTCAAGTCTATGAAACTGACGCCTTAAAGAAGTGTTTATCGGAATGAGATGTTTAGTTCATTTGGAATGAAAAGCATTCTTTTGAAGTCATACCGAAAAACAGTTGTATTACTGCCTGTTCCAAATCGATGAAGTAAACGCTTTACAAAACAGCATATTGGAGAGACACGTTTCATTCATTTTCTGTGAAAAGCTTTGTTTTGAAGTCATTCATGAAAGCAGTTGCTGAACTGCACTTTTCAACTCTGAGAAACTAAAGGCTTTACTTAACAGATAATTAGAAAGAGCTGTTTAGTTCTTTTGGAGTGAAAAGCGTTCTTTTGAAGTCATACCGAAAAGCAGTTGTATTATTGTGTTTTCCAAGTCATTGTAAGTAAAGGCTTTACAAAACAACATATTGGAGAGGCAAGTTTCGTTTATTTGCTGTGAAAAGCTTTGTTTTGAACTCCCTCAAGAAAGCAGTTGCTCTACTGTGCTTTTCAAGTCTGAGAAAATAAAGGCTTTACTGAACAGATAATTGGAAACCGCTGCTTAATTCATTTTGAGTGAAAAGCTTCTTTTGAGGTCATACAAAAAAAACAGTTGAACTGGGGCGTCCTTCAATTCAAAAGACTTTACAGATCAGCATACTGGAGAGACATGTTTACTTCATTTGCCGTGAAAAGTGTTTTGAAGTCAGTCACAAAACCAGTTGTTCTACTGCATGTTTCAAGTCTATGAAACTATAGGTTCTACGGAAGAGATAATTGGAAACACCTGTTCAGTTAAATTGCCGTGAAAAGGGTTGTTTTGAACTTATTCCCAAACACAGATTCTCCACTGCGTGTTTCTTGTCTGTGAAAAGAAAGGCCTCAGAGAGCAGATAACTGGAAAGAGATGTTTACTTCATTTGGACTGAAAAGCGTTCTTTTGAAGTCAGATAGAAAAACAGTTGTATTACTGCGTGTTTCAAGTCTATGAAAATCAAAGGCTTTACAAAACAGCATATTGGAGAGACAAGTTTAGTTCATTTGCTGTGAAAAGCTTTGTTTTGAAGTCATTCACGAAAGCAGTTGCTCTACTGTGCTTTTCAAGCCTGAGAAAACAAAGCCTTGACTGAACAGACTGAACAGACAAACTGGGGCATGTTTCAAGTCAAAAGATTTTACAGAGGAGCACATTGGAGTGACATGTTTAGTTCATTTGCCATGAAGAGCATTGTTTTGTAGTCCTACCGAACAACAGTTGTATTACTGTGTGTTTCAAGTCTGTGAAAGGAACGGCTTTACAAAACAGCATATTGGAGTAACAAGTTTAGTTCATTTGCCGTGAGAAGCGTTGTTTTGAAGTCCTTCACAAAAACATTTGTTCTACTGCGTGTTTCCAGTCTATGAAAGTAAAAGCTTTACTGAACGGCATACTGGAAAGAGATGTGTAGTTGTTTTGCTGTGAAAAGTGTTGTTATGAAGACATTCATTCAAACACATGTGATCCTGCATCTTTCAAGTCTATGAAACTGACGCCTTAAAGAAGTGTTTATCAGAATGAGATGTTTAGTTCATTTGGAATGAAAAGCATTCTTTTGAAGTCATACCGAAAAACAGTTCTATTACTATGTGTTCCAAGTCGATGAAAGTAAACGCTTTACAAAACAGCATATTGGAGAGACACGTTTCGTTCATTGCCTATGAGAAGCTTTGTTTTGAAGTCCTTCACGAAAGCAGTTGCTGAACTGTGCTTTTCAACTCTGAGAAACTAAAGGCTTTACTTAACAGATAATTAGAAAGAGCTGTTTACTTCTTTTGGAGTGAAAAGCGTTCTTTTGAAGTCATACCGAAAAGCAGTTGTATTACTGTGTGTTCCAAGTCATTGTAAGTAAAGGGTTTACGAAACAGCATATTGGAGAGACATATGTTTAGTTCATTTTCTGTGAAAAGCTTTGTTTTGAAGTCATTCACGAAGGCAGTTGCTCTACAGCGTTTTCCATGTCTGAGAAACTAAAGGTTTTAGTGAACAGATAATTGGAAACAGCTGTTTAATTCATTTTGAGTGAAAAGGTTCTTTTGAGGTCATAGAAAACAAACAGTTGAACTGGGGAATCTTTCAATTCAAAAGACATTACAGAACAGCATACTGGAGAGACAGGTTAAGTTCATTTGCCATGAAAAGTGTTGTTTAGAAGTCACGTCACAAAAGCAGGTGTTGTACAGCATGTCTCAAGTCTATGAAACTATATGTTCTACGGAAGAGATAATTGGAAACACCTGTTCAGTTAATTTGCCGTGAAAAGTACTTTTTTGAACTTATCCCCAAAAACAATTGCTCAACTGCGTGTTTCTTCTCTCTGAAACGAAAGGGTTTAGAGAGCAGATAACTGGAAAGAGATGTTTAGTTCGTTTGGAGTGAAACGCGTTCCTTTGAAGTCATACCGAAAGACAGTTGTATTACTGCATGTTTCAAGTGTATGAAAGTAAAAGGCTTTACAAAACAACATATTGGAGAGACAAGTTTCGTTCATTTGCTGTAAAAAGCTTTGTCTTGAGCTCCCTCACGAAAGCAGTTGCTCTACTGCACATTTCAAGTCTGAGAAAATAAAGGCTTTCCTGAACAGATAATTGGAAACAGCTGTTTAATTCATTTTGAGTGAAAAGCTTCTTTTGAGGTCATTGAGAAAAGCAGTTGAACTGGGGCATATTTCAAGTTAAAAGACTTTACAGAAGAGCACATTGGAGTTACATGTTTAGTTCATTTGCGGTGAAAAGTGTTGTTTTGAAGTCAGTCACAAAACCAGTTGTTTTACAGCATGTTTCAAGTCTATGAAACTATAGGTTCTACAGAAGAGATAATTGGAAACACCTGTTCAGTTAATTTGCTGTGAAAAGGGATATTTTGAACTTATTCCCAAACACAGATTCTCCACTATTTGTTTCTTGTCTGTGAAACGAAAGGCTTTAGAGAGCAGATAACTGGAAAGAGATGTTTAGTTCGTTTGGAGTGAAAAGCGTTCTTTTGAAGTCATACCGAAAGACAGTTGTATTACTGCGTGTTTCAAGTCTATGAAAGTAAAAGGCTTTACAAAACAACATATTGGAGAGACAAGTTTCGTTCATTTGCTGTGAAAAGCTTTGTTTTGAACTCCCTCATGAAAGCAGTTCCTCTACTGTGCTTTTCAAGTCTGAGAAAATAAAGGCTCTACTGAACAGATAATTGGAAACAGCTGTTTAATTCATTTTGAGTGATAAGCTTCTTTTGAGGTCATCAAGAAAAGCAGTTGAACTGGGGCCTGCTTCAAGTCATAAGTCTTTACAGAGGAGCACATTGGAGTGACATGTTCAGTTCATTTGCCATGAAGAGCGTTGTTTTGTAGTCCTCCCGAAGAACAGTTGTATTACTGTGTGTTTCAAGTCTGTGAAAGTAAAGGCTTTACAAAACAGCATATTGGAGTGACAAGTTTAGTTCATTTGCTGTGAGAAGCGTTGTTTTGAAGTCATTCACAAAACATTTGTTCTACTGCGTGTTTCCAGTCTATGAAACTAAGGGCTTTACTGAACAGCATATTGGAAAGAGATGTTTAGTTATTTTGCTGTGAAAAGCGTTGTTAAGAAGAAATACATTCAAACACATGTGTTCCTGCATCTTTCAAGTCTATGAAACTAAAGCCTTTCAGAAGTGCTTATCGGAAAGAGATGTTTAGTTCATTAGAGTGAAAAGCATTCTTTTGAAGTCATACCAAAAAACAGTTCTATTAAGCGCTTTTATAAACTATGAAAGTAAACGCTTTACAAAACAGCATATTGGAGAGACAAGTTTCGTTCATTTTCTGTGAATAGCTTTGTTTTGAAGTCATTCATGAAAGCAGTTGCTCTACTGCGATTTTCAAGTCTGAGAAACTAAAGGCTTTACTGAACAGATAATTGAAAACAGCTGTTTAGTACTTTTGGAGGGTAAAGCACTCTTTTGAAATCATACCGAAAAACAGTTGTATTACTGCTTCTTCCAAGTGTATGAACGTAAACGCTTTACAAAACAGCATATTGGAGAGACATGTTTCGTTCATTTTCAGTGAAAAGCTTTGTTTTGAAGTCATTCACGAAGGCAGTTGTTCTACAGGGTTTTTTATGTCTGAGGAACTAAAGGCTTTAGTGAACAGATAATTGGAAACACCTGTTCAGTTAATTTGCCGTGAAAAGGGTTGTTTTGAACTTATTCCCAAAAACAGTTGCTCCACTGTGTGTTTCTTCTCTCTGAAATGAAAGGGTTTAGAGAGCAGATAACTGAAAAGAGATGTTTAGTTCATTTGGAGTGAAAGCGTTATTTTGAAATCATACTGAAAACCAGTTGTATTGCTGCATGTTCCAAGTCATTGTAAGTAAAGGCTTTACAAAGCAGCACATTGGAGAGACATGTTTAGTTCGTTTTCTGTGAAAACCTTTGTTTTGAAGTCATTCACGAAGGCAGTTGCTCTAATGCGCTTTTCAAGTCTGAGAAACTAAAGGCTTTACCTAACAGATAACTGGAAACAGCTGTTTAGTTCTTTTGGAGTGAAAAGCATTCTTTTGAAGTCATACCGAAAGGCGGATGTATCATTGCCTGTTCCAAGTAATTGTAAGTAAAGGCTTTACAAAACAGCATATTGGAGAGACATGTTTAGTTCATTTTCTGTGAAAAGCTTTGTTTTGAAGTCATTCACGAAGGCAGTTGCTCTACAGCGTTTTTTATGTCTGAGAAACTAAAGGCTTTAGTGAACAGATCATTGGGAACAGCTGTTTAATTCATTTTGAGTGAAAAGCTTCTTTTGAGGTCATAGAAAAAAAAATTTGAACTGGGGCGTGTTTCAAATCAAAAGACTTTACAGAAGAGAATACTGGAGAGACATGTTTACTTCATTTGCCATGAAAAGTGTTGTTTTGAAGTCAGTCACAAAACCAGTTGTTCTACTGCATGTTTCAAGTCTATGAAACTATAGGTTCTACGGAAGAGATAATTGGAAACACCTGTTCTGTTAATTTGCCGTGAAAAGGGTAGTTTTGAACTTATTCCCAAACACAGATTCTCCAGTACTTGTTTCTTGTCTGTGAAATGAATGGCTTTAGAGAGCAGATAACTGGAAAGAGATGTTTAGTTCATTTGGAGTGAAAAGCGTCCTTTTTCAGTCATACCGAAAAACAGTTGTATTACACCATGTTTCAAATCTATGTAAATAAAAGGCTTTACAAAACAGCATATTTGAGAGACTAGTTTAGTTCATTTGCTGTGAAAAGCTTTGTTTTTAAGACATTCACGAAAGCAGTTGCTCTACTGCGCTTTTCAAGTCTGAGAAAACACAGGCTTTATTGAACAGATAATTGGAAACAGCTGTTTAGTACTTTTGGAGGGTAAAGCATTCTTTTGAAATCATACCGAAAAACAGTTGTATTACTGCGTGTTCCAAGTCTATGAAAGCAAACGCTTTACAAAAAAGCATATTTGAGAGACATGTTTCGTTCATTTTCTATGAAAAGCTTTGTTTTGAAGTCGTTCACGAAAGCAGTTGCTCTACAGCGTTTTTCATGTCTGAGACACTAAAGGCTTTAGTGAACAGATAATTGGAAACGGCTGTTTAATACATTTTGAGTGAAAAGCTTCTTTTGAGGTCATGGAGAAAAGCAGTTGAAATGGGGCCTGTTTCAAGTCAAAAGACTTTACAGAAGAGCACATTGGAGTGACATGTTTAGTTCATTTGCCATGAAGAGCGTTGTTTTGTAGTCCTACAGAACAACAGTTGTATTACTGTGTTTTTCAAGTCTGTGAAAGGAAAGGCTTTACAAAACAGCATATTGGAGTGACAAGTTTAGTTCATTTGCGTGAGAAGCGTTGTTTTGAAGTCCTTCACAAAAACATTTGTTCTACTGCGTGTTCCCAGTCTATGAAACTAAAGACTTTACTGAACAGCATATTGGAAAGAGTTGTTTAGTTGTTTTGCAGTGAAAAGCGTTGTTATGAAGACATTCATTCAAACACACGTGATCCTGCATCTTTCAAGTCTATGAAACTAAAGCCTTAAAGAAGTGTTTCTCAGAATGAGATGTTTAGTTCATTTGCAATGAAAAGCATTCTTTTGAAGTCCTACCGAAAAACAGTTGTTTTACTGCGTGTTCCAAGTCGATGAAAGTAAACGCTTTACAAAACAACATATTGGAGAGACATGTTTCGTTCATTTTCTGTGAAAAGCTGTGTTTGGAAGTCATTCACGAAAGCAGTTGCTCTACTGCGCTTTTCAAGTCTGAGAAATTAAGGGCTTTACTAAACAGATAATTGAAAACAGCTGTTTAGTACTTTTGGAGGGTAAAGCATTCTTTTGAAGTCATACCGAAAAACAGTTGTATTACTGCGTGTTTCAAGTCTATGTAAATAAAAGGCTTTACAAAACAGTATATTGGAGAGAAATGTCTATTTCATTTTCTGTGATAAGCTTTGTTTTGAAAATATTTACGAAGGCAGTAGCTCTACAGCGTTTTTTATGTCTGAGAAGCTAAAGGCTTTAGTGAACAGATAATTGGAAACAGCTGTTTAATTCATTTTGAGTGAAAACCTACTTTTGGGGTCATAGAAAAAAAAACAGTTGAACTGGGGCGTGTTTCAAGTCAAAAGACTTTACAGAACAGCATACTGTGGAGACATGTTCATTTCATTTGCCTTGCAAAGTGTTGTTTTGAAGTCAGTCACAAAACCAGTTGTTCTACTGCATGTTTCAAGTCTATGAAACTATAGGTTCTATGGAAGAGATAATTGGAAACACCTGTTCAGTTAATTTGCCGTGGAAAGGGTTGTTTTGAACTTATTCCCAAACACAGATTCTCCAGTACTTGTTTCTTGTCTGTGAAATGAAAGGCTTTAGAGAGCAGATATCTGGAAAGAGATGTTTAGTTCATTTGGAGTGAAAAGCGTCCTTTTTCAGTCATACCGAAAAACAGTTGTATTACAGTGTGTTTCAAGTCTATGTAAATAAAAGGCTTTACAAAACAGCATATTGGAGAGACAAGTTTAGTTCATTTGCTGTGAAAAGTTTTGTTTTGAAGTCATTCACGAAAGCAGTTGCTCTACTGCACTTTTCAAGTCTGAGAAAACAAAGGCTTTATTGAACAGATAATTGGAAACAGCTGTTTAGTACTTTTGGAGGGTAAAGCATTCTTTTGAAATCATACCGAAAAACAGTTGTATTACTGCAAGTAAACGCTTTACAAAACAGCATATTGGAGAGACATGTCTCGTTCATTTTCTGTGAAAAGCTTTGTTTTGAAGTCATTCACGAAAGCAATTGTCCTACTGTGCTTTTCCAGTCTGAGAAACTAAAGGCTTCACTTAACAGATAATTGGAAAGAGCTGTTTAGTTCTTTTGGAGTGAAAAGCATTCTTTTGAAGTCATACCGAAAAGCAGATGTATTACTGCGTGTTCCAAGTCATTGTACGTAAAGGCTTTACAAAACAGCATATTGGAGAGACATGTTTCGTTCATTTTCTGTGAAAACCTTTGTTTTGAAGTCATTCACGAAAACAGTTGCTCTACAGCGTTTTTCATGTCTGAGAAACTAAAGGCTTTAGTGAACAGATAATTGGAAACATCTATTTAATTCATTTTGAGTGAAAAGCTTCTTTTGATGTCATCGAGATAAGCAGTTGAACTGGGGCATTTTCAAGTCAAAAGGCTTTACAGAAGAGCACATTGGAGTGACATGTTTAGTTCATTTCCCATGAAGAGCATTTTTTGTAGTCCTATCGAACAACAGTTGTATTACTGTGTGTTTCAAGTCTGTGAAAGGAAAGGCTTTACAAAGCAGCATATTGGAGTGACAAGTTTAGTTCATTTGCCGTGAGCAACGTTGTTTTGAGTCATTCACAAAAACATTTGTTCTACTGCGTGTTTCCAGTCTCTGAAACTAACGGCTTTACTGAACCGCATATTGGAAAGAGATGTTTAGTTGTTTTGCAGTGAAAAGCGTTATTATGAAGACATTCATTCAAACACATGTGATCCTGCATCTTTCAAGTCTATGAAACTAAAGCCTTAAAGAAGTGTTTATCAGAATGAGATGTTTAGTTCATTTGGAATGAAAAGCATTCAGCATTCTTTTGAAGTCATACCAAAAAACAGTTGTATTACTGCGTGTTCCAAGTCGATGAAAGTAAACACTTTACAAAACAACATATTGGAGAGACATGTTTCGTTCATTTTCTGTGAAAAGCTGTGTTTGAAGTCATTCACTAAAGCAGTTCCTCTACTGCACTTTTCAAGTCTGAGAAATTAAAGGCTTTACTCAACAGATAATTGAAAACAGCTGTTTAGTACATTTGGAGGGTAAAACATTCTTTTGAAACCATACCGAAAAACAGTTGTATTACTGCGTGTTCCAAGTCTATGAAAGTAAAAGCTTTACAAAATAGCATATTAGAGAGACATGTTTCGTTCATTTTCTGTGAAAAGCTTTGTTTTGAAGTCATTCACGAAAGCAGTTGTCCTACTGTGCTTTTCCAGTCTGAGAAACTAAAGGCTTTACTTAACAGATAATTGGAAAGAGCTGTTTAGTTCTTTTGGAGTGAAAAGCGTTCTGTTGAAGTCATACCGAAAAGCTGTTGCATTACTGCGTGTTCCAAGTCGATGAAAGTAAACGCTTTACAAAACAACATATTGGAGAGACATGTTTCGTTCATTTTCTGTGAAAAGCTTTGTTTTGAAGTCATTCACAGAGGCTCTACAGCGTTTTTTATGTCTGAGAAACTAAAGGCTTTAGTGAACAGATAATTTGAAACAGCTGTTTATTTCATTTTGAGTGAAAAGCCTCTTTTGAGGTCATAGAAAAAAAAACAGTTGAACTGGGGCGTCTTTCAAGTCAAAAGACTTTACAGAACAGCATACTGGAGAGACATGTTTACTTCATTTGCCGTGAAAAGTGTTCTATTGAAGTCAGTCACAAAACCAGTGTTTCTACTGCATGTTTCAAGTCTATGAAACTATAGGTTCTAAGGAAGATATAATTGGAAACACCTGTTCAGTTAATTTGCCATGAAAAGGGTTGTTTTGAACTTATTCCCAAACACAGATTCTCCACTGCGTGTTTCTTGTCTGTGAAATGAAAGGGTTTAGAGAGCAGATAACTGGAAAAAGATGTTTACTTCATTTGGAGTGAAAAGCGTTCTTTTGAAGTCACACAGAAAAACAGTTGTATTACAGTGTGTTTCTAGTCTTTCTAATTAAAAGGATTTACAAAACAGCATATTGGAGAGACAAGTTTAGTTCATTTGCTGTGAAAAGCTTTGTTTTGAAGTCATTCACGAAAGCAGTTGCTCTACTGTGCTTTTCAAGTCTGATAAAACAAAGGCTTGACTGAACAGACTGAACAGAAAAACTGGGGCGGCTTTGAAGTCAAAAGATTTTACAGAGGAGCACTTTGGAGTGACATGTTTAGTTCATTTGCCATGAAGAGCATTGTTTTGTAGTCCTACCGAACAACAGTTGTATTACTGTGTGTTTCAAGTCTGCGAAAGGAAAGGCTTTAAAAAACAGCATATTGGAGTGACAAGTTTAGTTCATTTGCCGCGAGAAGCGTTGTTTTGAAGTCCTTCACAAAAACATTTGTTCTACTGCGTATTTCCAGTCTATGAAAGTAAAAGCTTTACTGAACGGCATACTGGAAAGAGATGTGTAGTTGTTTTGCTGTGAAAAGCGTTGTTATGAAGACATTCATTCAAACACATGTGATCCTGCATCTTTCAAGTCTATGAAACTGACGCCTTAAAGAAGTGTTTATTGGAATGAGATGTTTAGTTCATTTGGAATGAAAAGCATTCTTTTGAAGTCATACCGAAAAACAGTTGTATTACTGCGTGTTCCAAGTCGATGAAAGTAAATGCTTTATAAAACAGCATATTGGAGAGACACGTTTCGTTCAATTTCTGTGAAAAGCTTTGTTTTGAAGTCATTCACGAAAACAGTTGCTCAACTGCGCTTTTCAACTCTGAGAAACTAAAGGCTTTACTTAACAGATAATTAGAAAGAGCTGTTTAGTTCTTTTGGAGTGAAAAGCGTTCTTTTGAAGTCATACTGAAAAGCAGTTGTATTACTGTGTGTTCCAAGTCATTGTAAGTAAAGGCTTTACAAAACAGCATATTGGAGAGACATGTTTAGTTCATTTTCTGTGAAAACCTTTGTTTTGAAGTCATTCACGAAGGCAGTTGCTCTACAGCGTTTTTCATCTCTGAGAAATTAAAGGTTTTAGTGAACAGATATTGGAAACAGCTGTTTAATTCATTTTGAGTGAAAAGCTTCTTGTGAGGTCATAGAAAACAAACAGTTGAACTGGGGCATCTTTCAAGTCAAAAGACATTACAGAACAGCATACTGGAGAGACATGTTTAGTTCATTTGCGTGAAAAGTGTTGTTTTTAAGTCAAGTCACAAAAGCAGTTGTTGTAGGGCATGTCTCAAGTCTATGAATCTATATATTCTACGGAAGAGATAATTGGAAACACCTGTTCAGTTAATTTGCCGTGAAGAGGGTTGTTTTGAACTTATTCCCCAAAACAGTTGCTCCACTGCGTTTTTTTTCTCTTTGAAATGAAAGGGTTTAGAGAGCAGATAACTGGAAAGAGATGTTTAGTTCGTTTGGAGGGAAAAGCATTCTTTTGAAGTCATACCGAAAGACAGTTGTATTACTGCGTGTTTCAAGTCTATGAAAGTAAAAGTCTTTACAAAACAACATATTGGAGAGACAAGTTTCGTTCATTTGCTGTGAAAAGCTTTGTTTTGAACTCCCTCACGAAAGCAGTTCCTCTACTGTGCTTTTCAAGTCTGAGAAAATAAAGGCTCTACTGAACAGATAATTGGAAACAGCTGTTTAATTCATTTTGAGTGATAAGCTTCTTTTGAGGTCATCAAGAAAAGCACTTGAACTGGGGCCTGTTTCAACTCATAAGTCTTTACAGAAGAGCACATTGGAGTGACATGTTTAGTTCATTTGGCATGAAGAGCGTTGTTTTGTAGTCCTCCCGAAGAACAGTTGTATTACTGTGTGTTTCAAGTCTGTGAAAGTAAAGGCTTTACAAAACAGCATATTGGAGTGACAAGTATAGTTCATTTGCTGTGAGAAGCGTTGTTTTGAAGTCATTCACAAAACATTTGTTCTACTGCGTGTTTCCAGTCTATGTAACTAAGGGCTTTACTGAACAGCATATTGGACAGAAATGTTTAGTTATTTTGCAGTGAAAAGCGTTGTTAAGAAGAAATACATTCAAGCACATGTGTTCCTGCATCATTCAAGTCTGTGAAACTAAAGCCTTTCAGAAGTGCTTATCGGAAAGAGATGTTTAGTTCATTTGAGTGAAAAGCATTCTTTTGAAGTCATACCGAAAAACAGTTCTATTAAGTGCTTTTAAAAACTATGAAAGTAAACGATTTACAAAACAGCATATTGGAGAGACATGTTTCGTTCATTTTCTGTGAAAAGCTTTGTTTTGAAGTCATTCATGAAAGCAGTTGCTCTACTGCGATTTTCAAGTCTGAGAAACTAAAGGCTTTACTGAACAGATAATTGAAAACAGCTGTTTAGTACTTTTGGAGGGTAAAGCACTCTTTTGAAATCATACCGAAAAACAGATGTATTACTGCAGTGTTCCAAGTCTATGTAAAGTAAAAAGCTTTACAAAAAAGATATTGAGAGACATGTTTAGTTCATTTTCTGTGAAAAGCTTTGTTTTTAAGTCATTCACGAAAGCATTGCCTACTGTGCTTTTCAACTCTGAGAAACTAAAGGCTTTAGTTAACAGATAATTGGAAAGAGCTGTTAGTTCTTTTGGAGTGAAAAGCGTTCTTTTGAAGTCATACGAAAAGCTGTTGTATTACTGTGTGTTCCAAGTCATGTAAGTAAACGCTTTACAAAACAACATATTGGAGAGACATGTTTCGTTCATTTTTGTGAAAATCTTTGTTTTGAAGTCATTCAAAAAGAGGCTCTACAGCGTTTTTCTTGTCTGAGAAACTAAAGGTTTTAGTGAACAGAAAATTGAAACAGCTGTTTAATTCATTTTGAGTGAAAACCCTTCTTTTGAGGTCATAGAAAAAAACAGTTGAACTGGGGCGTGTTTCAAATCAAAAGACTTTACAGAAGAGAATACTGGAGAGACATGTTTACTTCATTCTGCCGTGAAAAGTGTTCTTTTGAAGTCAGTCACAGAACAGTTGTTCTACTGCATGTTTCAAGTCTAGGAAACTATAGGTTCTACGGAAGAGATAATTGGAAACACCTGTTCAATTAATTTGCCGTGAAAAGGGTTGTTTTGAACTTATTCCCAAACACAGATTCTCCAGTACTTGTTTCTTGTCTGTGAAACGAATGGCTTTAAAGAGCAGATAACTGGAAAGAGATGTTTAGTTCATTTGGAGTGAAAAGCGTCCTTTTTCAGTCATACCGAAAAACAGTTGTATTACAACATGTTTCAAGTTATGTAAATAAAAGGCTTTACAAAACAGCATATTGGAGAGACAAGTTTAGTTCATTTGCTGTGAAAAGCTTGGTTTTGAAGTCATTCACGAAAGTAGTTGCTCTACTGTGCTTTTCAAGTCTGAGAAAACAAAGGATTTATTGAACAGATAATTGGAAACAGCTGTTTAGTACTTTTGGAGGGTAAAGCATTCTTTTGATATCATACCGAGAAAAAGTTGTATTACTGCGTGTTCCAAGTCTATGAAAGTAAACGCGTTACAAAAGAGCATATTGGAGAGACATGTTTTGTTCTTTTTCTGTGAAAACCTTTGTTTTCAAGTCATTCCGGAAAGCAGTTGCTCTACAGCGTTTTTCATGTCTGAGAAACTAAAGGCTTAGTGATTACAAAAAAGACTGAACATTTGAAAAATTTTGGGCGAGGCATTTGAAGTTTAAATAAAGATTTTACAGAAGAGCACATTGGAGTGACATGTTTAGTTCATTTGCATGAAGAGCGTTGTTTTGTAGTCCTACCGAACAACATTGATTCTTGGGGTTTCAAGCTCCGAAAGGGAAAAACTTTAAAAAACGCTTTTTGGGGTGACAAGTTTGTTCTTTGCCCGAAACGTTGTTTGAAGCCCTTTACAAAAAAATTTTTTTCTACTGCGTTTTCCATCCTTTAAAAAAAAAGGGGTTTTCGAACGCATATGGAAAAAAATGTTTGGGGTTTTTTGCGTAAAAGCGTTTTTGAAACACTTCAAAAACAGGATCCTGCTCTTTTAAGTCTATGAAACTAGCCTTAAAGAAGTTTTATTGAAGGGGATTTTGTTCATTTGGAAAAAAGCATTCTTTTGGCATACCGAAAAAACGTTTATTACCGTGTTCCAAGTCAATGAAAGTAAATGCTTTACAAAACAACATATTGGAGAGACATGTTTCGTTCATTTTCTGTGAAAAGCTTTGTTTTGAAGTCATTCATGAAAGCAGTTGTCCTACTGTGCTTTTACAGTCTGAGAAACTAAAGGCTTTACTTAACAGATAATTGGAAAGAGCTGTTTAGTTCTTTTGGAGTGAAAAGCGTTCTTTTGAAGTCATATCTAAAAGCAGATGTATTACTGTGTGTTCCAAGTCATTGTAAGTAAAGGCCAAAAAAAACAGCTATTGGAGAGACATGTCTATTTCGTTTTCTGTGATAAGTTTTGTTTTGAAATTATTCAGAAAGGCAGTTGCTCTACAGTGTTTTTTATGTCTGAGAAACTAAAGGCTTCAGTGAACAGATAATTGGAAACAGCTGTTTAATTCATTTTGAGTGGAAAGCATCTTTTGAGGTCATAGAAAAAAAACTGTTGAACTGGGGCGTCTTTCAAGTCAAAAGACTTTACAGAACAGCATACTGGAGAGACATCTTTACTTCATTTGCCATGAAAAGTGTTGTTTTGAAGTCAGTCACAAAACCAGTTGTTCTACTGCATGTTTCAAGTCTATGAAACTATAGGTTCTACGGAAGAGATAATTGGAAACACCTGTTCAGTTAATTTACTGTGAAAAGGGTTGTTTTGAACTTATTCCCAAACACAGATTCTCCACTACTTGTTTCTTGTCTGTGAAACGAAAGGCTTTAGAGAGCAGATAAGTGGAAAGAGATGTTTAGTTCATTTGGAGTGAAAAGCGTCCTTTTTCTGTCATACCGAAAAACAGTTGTATTACAGCGTGTTTCAAGTCTATGTAAATAAAAGGCTTTACAAAACAGCATATTGGAGAGACACGTTTAGTTCATTTGCTGTGAAAAGCTTTGTTTTGAAGTCATTCACGAAAGTAGTTGCTCTACAGCGTTTTTCATGTCTGAGAAACTAAAGGCTTTAGTGAACAGATAATTGGAAACAGCTGTTTAATTCATTTTGGGGAAAAGCTTCTTTTGAGGTCATCGAGAAAAGCAGTTGAACTGGGGCCTGTTGCAAGTCAAAAGACTTTACAGAAGAGCACATTGGAGTGACATGTTTAGTTCATTTGCCATGAAGAGCGCTGTTTTGTAGTCCTACCGAACAACAGTTGTATTACTGTGTTTTTCAAGTCGGTGAAAGGAAAGGCTTTACAAAACAGCATATTGAAGTGACAAGTTTAGTTCATTTGCCGTGATTAGCGTTGTTTTGAGTCATTCACAAAAACATTTGTTCTACTGCGTGTTTCCAGTCTATGAAACTAAAGGCTTTCCTGAACAGCATATTGGAAAGAGATGTTTACTTGTTTTGCAGTGTAAAGCGTTGTTATGAAGACATTCATTCAAACACATGTGATCCTGCATCTTTCAAGTCTATGAAAATAATGCCTTAAAGAAGTGTTTATCAGAATGAGATGTTTAGTTCATTTGGAATGAAAAGCATTCTTTTGAAGTCATACAGAAAAACAGTTGTATTACTGTGTGTTCCAAGTCAATGAGTAAACGCTTTACAAAACAACATATTGGAGAGACGTGTTTCGTTCATTTTCTGTGAAAAGCTTTGTTTTGAAGTCATTCACGAAAGCAGTTCTCCTACTGCGCTTTTCCAGTCTGAGAAACAAAAGGCTTTACTTAACAGATAATTGGAAAGAGCTGTTTAGTGCTTTGGAGTGAAAAGGGTTCTTTTGAAGTCATACAGAAAAGCAGATGTATTACTGCATGTTCCAAGTCATTGTAAGTAAAGGCTTTAAAAAACAACATATTGGAGAGACATGTTTAGTTCATTTTTTGTGAAAACCTTTGTTTTGAAGTCATTCACGAAAGCAGTTGCTCTACAGCATTTTTCATGTCTGAGAAACTAAAGGCGTTAGTGAACAGATAATTGGAAACAGCTGTTTAATTCATTTTGAGTGAAAAGCTTCTTTTGAGGTCATAGAGATAAGCAGTTGAACTGGGGCGTGTTTCAGGTCAAATGACTTTACAGAAGAGCACATTGGAGTGACATGTTTAGTTCATGTGCCATGAAGAGCGTTGTTTTGTAGTCCTACTGACAACAGTTGTATTACTGTGAGTTTCCAGTCTGTGAAAGGAAAGGCTTTACAAAACAGCATATTGGAGTGACAAGTTTAGTTCATTTGCCATGAGAAGCATTGTTTTGAGTCATTCACAAAAACATTTGTTCTACTGCGTGTTTCCAGTCAATGAAACTAAAGGCTTTACTGAACAGCATATGGCAAAGAGATGTTCAGTTGTTTTGCAGTGAGAAGCGATCTTATGAAGACATTCATTCAAACACATGTGATCCTGCATCTTTCAAGTCTATGAAACTAAAGCCTTAAAGAAGTGTTTATCAGAATGAGATGTTTAGTTCATTTGGAATGAAAAGCATTCCTTAGAAGTCATACCCGAAAACAGTTGTATTACTGTGTGTTCCAAGTCGATGAAAGTAAACGCTTTACAAAACAACATATTGGAGAGACATGTTTCATTCATTTTTGTGAAAAGCTGTGTTTGGAAGTCATTCATGAAAGCAGTTGCTCTACTGCGCTTTTCAAGTCTGAGAAACTAAAGGCTTCACTTAACAGATAATTGGAAACAGCTGTTTAGTACTTTTGGAGGGTAAAGCATTCTTTTGAAATCGTACCGAAAAACAGTTGTATTACTACGTGTTCCAAGTCTATGAAAGTAAACGCTTTAGAAAACAGCATATTGGAGAGACATGTTTTGTTCATTTTCTGTGAAAAGCTTTGTTTTGAAGTCATTCACGAAAGCAGTTGTCCTACTGTGCTTTTCCAGTCTGAGAAACTAAAGGCTTCACTTCACAGATAATTGGAAAGAGCTGTTTAGTTCTTTTGGAGTGAAAAGCGTTCTTTTGAAGTCATACCGAAAAGCAGATGTATTACTGCCTGTTCCAAGTCATTGAACGTAAAGGCTTTACAAAACAGCATATTGGAGAGACATGTTTAGTTCATTTTTTGTGAAAACCTTTGTTTTGAAGTCATTCACGAAAGCATTTGCTCTACAGCATTTTTCATGTCTGAGAAACTAAAGGCGTTAGTAAACAGATAATTGGAAACATCTGTTTAATTCATATTGAGTGAAAAGCTTCTTTTGAGGTCATCGAGATAAGCAGTTGAACTGGGGCGTGTTTCAAGTCAAAAGTCTTTACAGAAGAGCACATTGGAGTGACATGTTTAGTTCATGTCCCATAAAGAGCGTTGTTTTGTAGTCCTCCCGAACAACAGTTGTATTACTATGTGTTTCCAGTCTGTGAAAGAAAAGGCCTTACAAAACAGCATATTGGAGTGACAAGTTTAGTTCATTTGCCCTGAGAAGTGTTGTTTTCAGTCATTCACAAGAACATTTGTTCTACTGCGTGTTTCCAGTCAATGAAACTAAAGGCTTTACTGAACAGCATATGGCAAAGAGATGTTCAGTTGTTTTGCAGTGAAAAGCGTTGTTATGAAGACATTCATTCAAACACATGTGATCCTGCATCTTTCAAGTCTATGAAACTAAAGCCTTAAAGGAGTGTTTATCAGAATGAGATGTTTAGTTCATTTGGAATGAAAAGCATTCGTTAGAAGTCATACCCGAAAACAGTTGTATTACTGTGTGTTCCAAGTCGATGAAAGTAAACGCTTTACAAAACAACATATTGGAGAGACATGTTTCGTTCATTTTCTGTGAAAAGCTGTGTTTGGAAGTCATTCACGAAATCAGTTGCTCTACTGCGCTTTTCAAGTCTGAGAAATTAAAGGCTTTACTGAACTGATAATTGAAAACAGCTGTTTGAGCCGGGCGTGGTGGCGCACGTCTTTAATCCCAGCACTCGGGAGGCAGAGGTAGGAGGATTGCTGAGAGTTCGAGGCCACCCAGAGACTACAGAGTGAATTCCAGGTCAGCCTGAGCTAGAGTGAGACCCTACCTCAAAAAACCAAAAAAAAAAAAAGAAAAGAAAAGAAAAAGAAAACACCTGTTTAGTACTTTTGGAGGGTAAAGCATTCTTTTGAAATCATACCAAAAAACAGTTGTATTACTGCGTGTTCCAAGTCTATGAAAGTAAACGCTTTACAAAACAGCATATTGGAGAGACATGTTTCGTTCATTTTCAGTGAAAAGCTTTGTTTTGAAGTCATTCACGAAGGCTCTACAGTGTTTTTCATGTCTGAGAAACTAAAGGCTTTAGTGAACAGATAATTGGAAACAGCTGTTTAATCCATTTTGAGTGAAAAGCTTCTTTTGAGGTCATAGAAAAAAAAAACAGTTGAACTGGGGCGTCTTTCAAGTCAAAAGACTTTACAGAACAGCATACTGGAGAGACATGTTTACTACGTTTGCCTTGCAAAGTGTTGTTTTGAAGTCAGTCACAAAACCAGTTGTTCTACTGCATGTTTCAAGTATATGAAACTATAGGTTCCATGGAAGAGATAATTGGAAACACCTGTTCAGTTAATTTGCCGTGAAAAGGGTTGTTTTGAACTTATTCCCAAACACAGATTCTCCACTGCGTGTTTCTTGTCTGTGAAATGAAAGGCTTTAGAGAGCAGATAACTGGAAAGAGATGTTTACTTCATTTGGAGTGAAAAGCGTTTTTTGAAGTCATACAGAAAAACAGTTGTATTACAGTGTGTTTCAAGTCTAGGTAAATAAAAGGCTTTAGAAAACAGCATATTGGAGAGACAAGTTTAGTTCATTTGCTGTGAAAAGCTTTGTTTTGAAGTCATTCACGAAAGCAGTTGCTCTACTGCGCTTTTAAAGTCTGAGAAAACAAAGGCTTGACTGAACAGATAATTGAAAACAGCTGTTTAGTACTTTTGGAGGGTAAAGCATTCTTTTGAAATCATACCAAAAAACAGTTGTATTACTGCGTGTTCCAAGTCTATGAAAGTAAACGCTTTACAAAACAGCATATTGGAGAGACATGTTTCGTTCATTTTCAGTGAAAAGCTTTGTTTTGAAGTCATTCACGAAGGCTCTACAGTGTTTTTCATGTCTGAGAAACTAAAGGCTTTAGTGAACAGATAATTGGAAACAGCTGTTTAATCCATTTTGAGTGAAAAGCTTCTTTTGAGGTCATAGAAAAAAAAAACAGTTGAACTGGGGCGTCTTTCAAGTCAAAAGACTTTACAGAACAGCATACTGGAGAGACATGTTTACTACGTTTGCCTTGCAAAGTGTTGTTTTGAAGTCAGTCACAAAACCAGTTGTTCTACTGCATGTTTCAAGTATATGAAACTATAGGTTCCATGGAAGAGATAATTGGAAACACCTGTTCAGTTAATTTGCCGTGAAAAGGGTTGTTTTGAACTTATTCCCAAACACAGATTCTCCACTGCGTGTTTCTTGTCTGTGAAATGAAAGGCTTTAGAGAGCAGATAACTGGAAAGAGATGTTTACTTCATTTGGAGTGAAAAGCGTTTTTTGAAGTCATACAGAAAAACAGTTGTATTACAGTGTGTTTCAAGTCTAGGTAAATAAAAGGCTTTAGAAAACAGCATATTGGAGAGACAAGTTTAGTTCATTTGCTGTGAAAAGCTTTGTTTTGAAGTCATTCACGAAAGCAGTTGCTCTACTGCGCTTTTAAAGTCTGAGAAAACAAAGGCTTGACTGAACAGATAATTGAAAACAGCTGTTTAGTACTTTTGGAGGGTAAAGCATTCTTTTGAAATCATACCGAAAAACAGTTGTATTACTGTGTGTTCCAAGTCTATGAAAGTAAATGCTTTACAAAACAGAATATTATAGAGACACGTTTCGTTCATTTTCTGTGAAAAGCTTTCTTTTGAAGTCATTCACGAAAGCAGTTGCTCAACTGTGCTTTTCAACTCTGAGAAACTATAGGCTTTAGTTAACAGATAATTAGAAAGAGCTGTTAGTTCTTTTGGAGTGAAAAGCGTTCTTTTGAAGTCATACCGAAAAGCAGTTGTATTACTGTGTGTTCCAAGTCATTGTTAGTAAAGGCTTTACAAAACAGCATATTGGAGAGACATGTTTAGTTCATATTCTGTGAAAATCTTTGTTTTGAAGTCATTCACGAAAGCAGTTGCTCTACAGCGTTTTTCTTGTCTGAGAAACTAAAGGTTTTAGTGAACAGATATTGGAAACTGCTGTTTAATTCATTTTGAGTGAAAAGCTTCTTGTGAGGTCATAGAAAACAAACAGTTGAACTGGGGAGTCTTTGAAGTCAAAAGACATTACTGAACAGCATACTGGAGACACTTGTTTTGTTCATTTGCTGTGAAAAGTGTTGTTTTGAAGTCAAGTCACAAAAGGAGTTGTTGTACGGCATGTCTCAAGTCTATGAAACTATATATTCTACGGAAGAGATAATTGGAAACACCTGTTCAGTCAATTTGCCATGAAAAGGCTTGTTTTGAACTTATTCCCAAAAATTGTTGCTCCACTGCGTGTTTCTTCTCTCTGAAACGAAAGGGTTTAGAGAGCAGATAACTGGAAAGAGATGTTTAGTTCGTTTGGAGTGAAAAGCGTTCTTTTGAAGTCATACCGAAAGACAGTTGTATTACTGCGTGTTTCAAGTGTATGAAAGTAAAAGGCTTTACAAAACAACATATTGGAGAGACAAGTTTCGTTCATTTGCTCTGAAAAGCTTTTTTTTGAACTCCCTCACCAAAGCAGTTGCTCTACTGTGCTTTTGAAGTCTGAGAAAATAAAGGATTTACTGAACAGATAATTGGAAACAGCTGCTTAATTCATTTTGAGTGAAAAGCTTCTTGTGAGGTCATCGAGAAAAGCAGTTGAACTGGGGCCTGTTTCAAGTCAAAAGACTTTACAGAAGAGCACATTGGAGTGACATGTTTAGTTCATTTGACATGAAGAGCGTTGTTTTGTAGTCCTACCGAACAACAGTTGTATTACTGTGTGTTTCAAGTCTGTGAAAGGAAAGGCTTTACAAAACAGCATATTGGAGTGACAAGTTTAGTTCATTTGCCGTGAGAAGCGTTGTTTTGAAGTCATTCACAAAACATTTATTCTATTGCATGTTTCCAGTCTATGAAACTAAGGGCTTTACTGAACAGCATATTGGAAGGAGATGTTTAGTTATTTTGCAGTGAAAAGCGTTGTTAAAAAGAAATACATTCAAACACATGTGTTCCTGCATCTTTAAGGTCTATGAAACTAAAGCCTTTCAGAAGTGTTTATCGGAAAGAGATGTTTAGTTCATTTGAGTGAAAAGCGTTCTTTTGAAGTCATACCGAAAAACAGTTCTATTAAGCGCTTTTCAAAACTATGAAAATAAATGCTTTACAAAACAGCATATTGGAGAGACATGTTTCGTTCATTTTCTGTTAAAAGCTTTGTTTTGAAGTCATTCAAGAAAGCAGGTGCTCTACTGTGATTTTCAAGTCTGAGAAAACAAAGGCTTTATTGAACAGATAATTGAAAACAGCTGTTTATTACTTTTGGAGAGTAAAGCACTCTTTTGAAATCATACCGAAAAACAGTTGTATTACTGCTTGTTCCGAGTGTGTGAATGTAAACGGTTTAAAAAACAGCATATTGGAGAGACATGTTTCGTTCATTTTCAGTGAAAAGCTTTGTTTTGAAGTCATTCACGAAGGCAGTTGCTCTACAGCGTTTTTTATGTCTGAGAAACTAAAGGCTTTAGTGAACAGATAATTGGAAACACCTGTTCAGTTAATTTGCGGTGAAAAGTGCTGTTTTAAACTTATTCCCAAAAGAGTTGCTCCACTGTGTGTTTCTTCTCTCTGAAACAAAAGGGTTTAGAAAGTAGATAACTGGAAAGAGATGTTTAGTTCATTTTGAGTGAAAACGTTCGTTTGAAATCATACTGAAAAGCAGTTGTATTACGGCGTGTTCGAAGTCATTGTAAGTAAAGGCTTTACAAAGCAGCATATTGGAGAGACGTGTTTAGTTCATTTTCTGTGAAAAGCATTGTTTTGAAGTCACTCACGAAGGCATTTGCTCTACTGCGCTTTTCAAGTCTGAGAAATTAAAGGCTTTACTGAACAGATAATTGAAAACAGCTGTTTAGTACTTTTGGAGGGTAAAGAATTCTTTTGAAATCATAAGGAAAAACAGTTGTATTACTGCGTGTTCCAAGTCTGTGAAAGTAAACGCTTTACAAAACAGCATATTGGAGAGACATGTTTCATTCATTTTCTGTGAAAACCTTTCTTTTGAAGTCATTCACGAAAGCAGTTGCTCTACAGCGTTTTTCATGTCTCAGAAACTAAAGGCTTTACTTAACAGATAATTGGAAAGAGCTGTTTATTTCTTTTGGAGTGAAAACTTTCTTTTGAGGTCATAGAAAAAAAAAACAGTTGAACTGTGGCGTGTTTCAAGTCAAAAGACTTTACAGGACAGCATACTGGAGAGACATGTTTACTTCATTTGCCTTGAAAAGTGTTGTTTTGAAGTCAGTCACAAAACCAGTTGTTCTACTGCATGTTTGAAGTCTATGAATCTATAGGTTCTATGGAAGAGATAATTGGAAACACCTGTTCAGTTAATTTGCCATGAAAAGGGTTGTTTTGAACTTATTCCCAAACACAGATTCTCCACTACTTGTTTCTTGTCTGTGAAACGAAAGGCTTTAGAGAGCAGATAACTGGAAAGAGATGTTTAGTTCATTTGGAGTGAAAAGCGTCCTTTTTCAGTCATACCGAAAAACAGTTGTATTACAGCGTGTTTCACGTCTATGTAAATAAAAGGCTTTACTAAACAGCATATTGGAGAGACAAGTTTAGTTCATTTGCTGTGAAAAGTTTTGTTTTGAAGTCATTCACGAAAGCAGTTGCTCTACTGCGCTTTTCAAGTCTGAGAAAACAAAGGCTTTATTGAACAGATAATTGGAAACAGCTGTTTAGTACTTTTGGAGGGTAAAGCATTCTTTTGAAATCATACCGAAAAACAGTTGTATTACTGCGTGTTCCAAGTCTATGAAAGTAAACGCTTTACAAAACAGCATATTGGAGAGACATGTTTCGTTCATTTTCTGTGAAAACCTTTGTTTTGAAGTCATTCACGAAAGCAGTTGCTCTACAGCGTTTTTCATGTCTGAGAAACTAAAGGCTTTAGTGAACAGATAATTGGAAACAGCAGTTTAATTCATTTTGAGTGAAAAGCTTCTTTTGAGGTCATCGAGAAAAGCAGTTGAACTGGGGCGTGTTTCAAGTCAAAAGACTTTACAGAAGAGCACATTGGAGTGACATGTTTAGTTCATGTGCCATGAAGAGCGTTCTTTTGTAGTCCTAGCGAACAACAGTTGTATTACTGTGTTTTTCAAGTCTGTGAAAGGAAAGGCTTTACAAAACAGCATATTGGAGTGACAAGTTTAGTTCATTTGCCGTGAGAAGCGTTGTTTTGAGTCATTAACAAAAACATTTGTTCTGCTGCGTGTTTCCAGTCTATGAAACTAAAGGCTTTACTGAACAGCATATTGGAAAGAGATGTTTAGTTGTTTTGCAGTGAAAAGCGTTGTTATGAAGACATTCATTCAAACACATGTGATCCTGCATCTTTCAAGTCTATGAAACTAAAGCCTTAAAGAAGTGTTTATCAGAATGAGATGTTTAGTTCATTTGGAATGAAAAGCATTCTTTTGAAGTCCTACCAAAAAACAGTTGTATTACTGCGTGTTCCAAGTCTATGAAACTAAACACTGTAGAAAACAGCATATTGGAGAGACATGTTTCGTTCATTTTCTCTGAAAAGCTTTGTTTTGAAGTCATTCATGAAAGCAATTGTCCTACTGTGCTTTTCCAGTCTGAGAAACTAAAGGCTTCACTTAACAGATAATTGGAAAGACCTGTTTAGTTCTTTTGGAGTGAAAAGCGTTCTTTTGAAGTCATACCGAAATGCAGACGTATTAGTGCCTGTTCCAAGACAATGTACTTAAAGGCTTTACAAAACAGCATATTGGAGAGACATGTTTCGTTCATTTTCTGTAAAAAGCTTTGTTTTGAAGTCATTCACGAAAGCAGTTGTCCTACTGTGTTTTTCCAGTCTGAGAAACTAAAGGCTTTACTTAACAGATAACTGTAAAGACCTGTTTAGTTCTTTTCCAGTGAAAACCTTCTTTTGAGGTCATAGAAAAAGAAACAGTTGAACTGGGGCGTGTTTCAAGTCAAAAGACTTTACAGAACAGCATACTGGAGATACATATTTACTTTATTTGCCTTGAAATGTGTTGTATTGAAGTCAGTCACAAAACCAGTTGTTCTACTGCTTGTTTCAAGTCTATGAAACTATAGGTTCTACGGAAGAGATAATTGGAAACACCTGTTCAGTTAATTTGCTGTGAAAAGGGTTGTTTTGAAATTATTCTCAAACACAGATTCTCCACTACTTGTTTCTTGTCTGTGAAACGAAAGGCTTTAGAGAGCAGATAACTGGAAAGAGATGTTTAGTTCATTTGGAGTGAAAAGCGTCCTTTTTCATTCATACCGAAAAACAGTTGTATTGCAGCGTGTTTCAAGTCAATGTAAATAAAAGGCTTTACAAAACAGCATATTGGAGAGACAAGTTTAGTTCATTTGCTGTGAAAAGCGTTGTTTTGAAGTCATTCACGAAAGCAGTTGCTCTACTGGGCTTTTCAAGTCTGAGAAAACAAAGGCTTTATTGAACAGATAATTGGAAACAGCTGTTTAGTACTTTTGAGGGTAAAGCATTCCTTTGAAATCATACCGAAAAACAGTTGTATTACTGCGTGTTCTAAGTCGATGAAAGTAAACGCTTTACAAAACAACATATTGAAAATTCATGTTTCATTCATTTTCTGTGAAAAGCTGTGTTTGGAAGTTATTCAGGAAAGCAGTTGCTCTACTGCGCTTTTCAAGTCTGAGAAATTAAAGACTTTACTGAACAGATAATTGAAAACAGCTGTTTAGTACTTTTGGAGGGTAAAGCATTCTTTTGAAATCATACCGAAAAACAGTTTTATTACTGCGTGTTCCAAGTCTATTAAAGTAAACGCTTTACAAAACAGCATATTGGAGAGACATGTTTCGTTCATTTTCAGTGAAAAGCTTTGTTTTGAAGTCATTCACGAAGGCAGTTGCTCTACAGCGTTTTTTATGTCTGAGAAACTAAAGGCTTTAGTGAACAGATAATTGGAAACACCTGTTCAGTTAATTTGCGGTGAAAAGTGCTGTTTTAAACTTATTCCCAAAAGAGTTGCTCCACTGTGTGTTTCTTCTCTCTGAAACAAAAGGGTTTAGAAAGTAGATAACTGGGAAAGAGATGTTTAGTTCATTTTGAGTGAAAACGTTCGTTTGAAATCATACTGAAAAGCAGTTGTATTACGGCGTGTTCGAAGTCATTGTAAGTAAAGGCTTTACAAAGCAGCATATTGGAGAGACGTGTTTAGTTCATTTTCTGTGAAAAGCATTGTTTTGAAGTCACTCACGAAGGCATTTGCTCTACTGCGCTTTTCAAGTCTGAGAAATTAAAGGCTTTACTGAACAGATAATTGAAAACAGCTGTTTAGTACTTTTGGAGGGTAAAGAATTCTTTTGAAATCATAAGGAAAAACAGTTGTATTACTGCGTGTTCCAAGTCTGTGAAAGTAAACGCTTTACAAAACAGCATATTGGAGAGACATGTTTCATTCATTTTCTGTGAAAACCTTTCTTTTGAAGTCATTCACGAAAGCAGTTGCTCTACAGCGTTTTTCATGTCTCAGAAACTAAAGGCTTTACTTAACAGATAATTGGAAAGAGCTGTTTATTTCTTTTGGAGTGAAAACTTTCTTTTGAGGTCATAGAAAAAAAAAACAGTTGAACTGTGGCGTGTTTCAAGTCAAAAGACTTTACAGGACAGCATACTGGAGAGACATGTTTACTTCATTTGCCTTGAAAAGTGTTGTTTTGAAGTCAGTCACAAAACCAGTTGTTCTACTGCATGTTTGAAGTCTATGAATCTATAGGTTCTATGGAAGAGATAATTGGAAACACCTGTTCAGTTAATTTGCCATGAAAAGGGTTGTTTTGAACTTATTCCCAAACACAGATTCTCCACTACTTGTTTCTTGTCTGTGAAACGAAAGGCTTTAGAGAGCAGATAACTGGAAAGAGATGTTTAGTTCATTTGGAGTGAAAAGCGTCCTTTTTCAGTCATACCGAAAAACAGTTGTATTACAGCGTGTTTCACGTCTATGTAAATAAAAGGCTTTACTAAACAGCATATTGGAGAGACAAGTTTAGTTCATTTGCTGTGAAAAGTTTTGTTTTGAAGTCATTCACGAAAGCAGTTGCTCTACTGCGCTTTTCAAGTCTGAGGAAAACAAAGGCTTTATTGAACAGATAATTGGAAACAGCTGTTTAGTACTTTTGGAGGGTAAAGCATTCTTTTGAAATCATACCGAAAAACAGTTGTATTACTGCGTGTTCCAAGTCTATGAAAGTAAACGCTTTACAAAACAGCATATTGGAGAGACATGTTTCGTTCATTTTCTGTGAAAACCTTTGTTTTGAAGTCATTCACGAAAGCAGTTGCTCTACAGCGTTTTTCATGTCTGAGAAACTAAAGGCTTTAGTGAACAGATAATTGGAAACAGCTGTTTAATTCATTTTGAGTGAAAAGCTTCTTTTGAGGTCATCGAGAAAAGCAGTTGAACTGGGGCGTGTTTCAAGTCAAAAGACTTTACAGAAGAGCACATTGGAGTGACATGTTTAGTTCATGTGCCATGAAGAGCGTTCTTTTGTAGTCCTAGCGAACAACAGTTGTATTACTGTGTTTTTCAAGTCTGTGAAAGGAAAGGCTTTACAAAACAGCATATTGGAGTGACAAGTTTAGTTCATTTGCCGTGAGAAGCGTTGTTTTGAGTCATTCACAAAAACATTTGTTCTGCTGCGTGTTTCCAGTCTATGAAACTAAAGGCTTTACTGAACAGCATATTGGAAAGAGATGTTTAGTTGTTTTGCAGTGAAAAGCGTTGTTATGAAGACATTCATTCAAACACATGTGATCCTGCATCTTTCAAGTCTATGAAACTAAAGCCTTAAAGAAGTGTTTATCAGAATGAGATGTTTAGTTCATTTGGAATGAAAAGCATTCTTTTGAAGTCCTACCAAAAAACAGTTGTATTACTGCGTGTTCCAAGTCTATGAAACTAAACACTGTAGAAAACAGCATATTGGAGAGACATGTTTCGTTCATTTTCTCTGAAAAGCTTTGTTTTGAAGTCATTCATGAAAGCAATTGTCCTACTGTGCTTTTCCAGTCTGAGAAACTAAAGGCTTCACTTAACAGATAATTGGAAAGACCTGTTTAGTTCTTTTGGAGTGAAAAGCGTTCTTTTGAAGTCATACCGAAATGCAGACGTATTAGTGCCTGTTCCAAGACAATGTACTTAAAGGCTTTACAAAACAGCATATTGGAGAGACATGTTTCGTTCATTTTCTGTAAAAAGCTTTGTTTTGAAGTCATTCACGAAAGCAGTTGTCCTACTGTGTTTTTCCAGTCTGAGAAACTAAAGGCTTTACTTAACAGATAACTGTAAAGACCTGTTTAGTTCTTTTCCAGTGAAAACCTTCTTTGAGGTCATAGAAAAAGAAACAGTTGAACTGGGGCGTGTTTCAAGTCAAAAGACTTTACAGAACAGCATACTGGAGATACATATTTACTTTATTTGCCTTGAAATGTGTTGTATTGAAGTCAGTCACAAAACCAGTTGTTCTACTGCTTGTTTCAAGTCTATGAAACTATAGGTTCTACGGAAGAGATAAATGGAAACACCTGTTCAGTTAATTTGCTGTGAAAAGGGTTGTTTTGAAATTATTCTCAAACACAGATTCTCCACTACTTGTTTCTTGTCTGTGAAACGAAAGGCTTTAGAGAGCAGATAACTGGAAAGAGATGTTTAGTTCATTTGGAGTGAAAAGCGTCCTTTTTCATTCATACCGAAAAACAGTTGTATTGCAGCGTGTTTCAAGTCAATGTAAATAAAAGGCTTTACAAAACAGCATATTGGAGAGACAAGTTTAGTTCATTTGCTGTGAAAAGCGTTGTTTTGAAGTCATTCACGAAAGCAGTTGCTCTACTGGGCTTTTCAAGTCTGAGAAAACAAAGGCTTTATTGAACAGATAATTGGAAACAGCTGTTTAGTACTTTTTGAGGGTAAAGCATTCCTTTGAAATCATACCGAAAAACAGTTGTATTACTGCGTGTTCTAAGTCGATGAAAGTAAACGCTTTACAAAACAACATATTGAAAATTCATGTTTCATTCATTTTCTGTGAAAAGCTGTGTTTGGAAGTTATTCAGGAAAGCAGTTGCTCTACTGCGCTTTTCAAGTCTGAGAAATTAAAGACTTTACTGAACAGATAATTGAAAACAGCTGTTTAGTACTTTTGGAGGGTAAAGCATTCTTTTGAAATCATACCGAAAAACAGTTTTATTACTGCGTGTTCCAAGTCTATTAAAGTAAACGCTTTACAAAACAGCATATTGGAGAGACATGTTTCGTTCATTTTCTGTGAAAAGCTTTCTTTTGAAGTCATTCACGAAAGCAGTTGCTCTACAGCGTTTTTCATGTCTGAGAAACTAAAGGCTTTAGTGAACAGATAATTGGAAACAGCAGTTTAATTCATTTTGAGTGAAAAGCTTCTTTTGAGGTCATTGAGAAAAGCAGTTAAACTGGGGCATCTTTCAAGTCAAAGGACTTTACAGAAGAGCACATTGGAGTGACATGTTTAGTTCAATTGCCATGAAGAGCGTTCTTTTGTAGTCCTACCGAACAACAGTTGTATTACTGTGTTTTTCAAGTCTGTGAAAGGAAAGGCTTTACAAAACAGCATATTGGAGTGACAAGTTTAGTTCATTTGCCGTGAGAAGCGTTGTTTTGAGTCATTCACAAAAACATTTGTTCTACTGCGTGTTTCCAGTCTATGAAACTAAAGGCTTTACTGAACAGCATATTGGAAAGAGATGTTTAGTTGTTTTGCAGTGAAAAGTGTTGTAATGAAGACATTCATTCAAACACATGTGATCCTGCATCTTTCAAGTCTATGAAACTAAAGCCTTATAGAAGTGTTTATCAGAATGAGATGTTTAGTTCATTTGGAAAGAAAAGCATTCTTTTGAAGTCATACCGAAAAACAGTTGTATTACTGCGTGTTCCAAGTCGATGAAAGTAAACGCTTTACAAAACAACATATTGGAGAGACATGTTTCGTTCATTTTCTGTGAAAAGCTGTGTTTGGAAGTCATTCACGAAAGCAGTTGCTCTACTGCGCTTTTCAAGTCTGAGAAATTAAAGTCTTTACTAAACAGACAATTGAAAACAGCTGTTTAGCACTTTTGGAGGGTAAAGCATTCTTTTGAAGTCATACCGAAAAACAGTTGTATTACTGCGTGTTCCAAGTCTATGAAAGTAAACGCTTTACAAAACAGCATATTGGAGAGACATGTTTCGTTCATTTTTTGTGAAAACCTTTGTTTTGTAGTCATTCACGAAAGCAGTTGCTTACAGCGTTTTTCACGTCTGAGAAACTAAAGGATTTAGTGAACATATAATTGGAAACAGCTGTTTAATTCATTTTGAGTGAAAAGCTTCTTTTGAGGTCATCGAGAAAAGCAGTTGAACTGGGGTGTGTTTCAAGTCAACAGACTTTACAGAAGAGCACATTGGAGTGACATGTTTAGTTCATTTGCCATGAAGAGCATTGTTTTGTTCTCCTACCGAACAACAGTTGTATTACTGTGTTTTTCAAGTCTGTGAAAGGAAAGGCTTTACAAAACAGCATATTGGAGTGACAAGTTTAGTTCATTTTCTGTGAAAAGCTTTGTTTTGAAGTCATTCACGAAAGCAGTTGCTCTACAACGTTCTTTATGTCTGAGAAACTAAAGGCTTTACTTAACAGATAATTGGAAACAGCTGTTTAATTCATTTTGAGTGAAAAGCTTCTTTTGAGGTCAGAGGAAAAAAGTTGAACTGGGGCGTCTTTCAAGTCAAAAGACTTTACAGAACAGCATACTGGAGAGACATGTTTACTTCATTTGCCTTGAAAAGTGTTGTTTTGAAGTCAGTCACAAAACCAGTTGTTCTACTGCATGTTTCAAGTCTATGAAACTATAGGTTCTATGGAAGAGATAATTGGAAACACCTGTTCAGTTAATTTGCCGTGAGAAGGGTTGTTTTGAACTTATTCCCAAACACAGATTCTCCACTACTTGTTTCTTGTCTGTGAAACGAAAGGCTTTAGAGAGCAGATAACTGGAAAGAGATGTTTAGTTCATTTGGAGTGAAAATCGTCCTTTTCAGTCATACGGAAAAACAGTTGTATTACAGCGTGTTTCACGTCTATGTAAATAAAAGGCTTTACAAAACAGCATATTGGAGAGACAAGTTTAGTTCATTTGCAGTGAAAAGCTTTGTTTTGAAGTCATTCACGAAAGCAGTTGCTCTACTGCACTTTTCAAGTCAGAGAAAACAAAGGCTTTATTGAACACATAATTGGAAACAGCTGTTTAGTACTTTTGGAGGGTAAAGCGTTCTTTTGAAATCATACCGAAAAACAGTTGTATTACTGCGTGTTCCAAGTCTATGAAAGTAAACGCTTTACAAAACAGCATATTGGAGAGACATGTTTCGTTCATTTTCTGTGAAAACCTTTGTTTTGAAGTCATTCACGAAAGCAGTTGCTCTACAGCGTTTTTCATGTCTGAGAAACTAAAGGCTTTAGTGAACAGATAATTGGAAACAGCAGTTTAATTCATTTTGAGTGAAAAGCTTCTTTTGAGGTCATCGAGAAAAGCAGTTGAACTGGGGCGTGTTTCAAGTCAAAAGACTTTACAGAAGAGCACATTGGAGTGACATGTTTAGTTCATGTGCCATGAAGAGCGTTCTTTTGTAGTCCTACCGAACAACAGTTGTATTACTGTGTTTTTCAAGACTGTGAAAGGAAAGGCTTTACAAAACAGCATATTGGAGTGACAAGTTTAGTTCATTTGCCGTGAGAAGCGTTGTTTTGAGTCATTCACAAAAACATTTGTTCTGCTGCGTGTTTCCAGTCTATGAAACTAAAGGCTTTACTGAACAGCATATTGGAAAGAGATGTTTAGTTGTTTTGCAGTGAAAAGCGTTGTTATGAAGACATTCATTCAAACACATGTGATCCTGCATCTTTCAAGTCTATGAAACTAAAGCCTTATAGAAGTGTTTATCAGAATGAGATGTTTAGTTCATTTGGAAAGAAAAGCATTCTTTTGAAGTCATACCGAAAAACAGTTGTATTACTGCGTGTTCCAAGTCGATGAAAGTAAACGCTTTACAAAACAACATATTGGAGAGACATGTTTCGTTCATTTTCTGTGAAAAGCTGTGTTTGGAAGTCATTCACGAAAGCAGTTGCTCTACTGCGCTTTTCAAGTCTGAGAAATTAAAGTCTTTACTAAACAGACAATTGAAAACAGCTGTTTAGCACTTTTGGAGGGTAAAGCATTCTTTTGAAGTCATACCGAAAAACAGTTGTATTACTGCGTGTTCCAAGTCTATGAAAGTAAACGCTTTACAAAACAGCATATTGGAGAGACATGTTTCGTTCATTTTTTGTGAAAACCTTTGTTTTGTAGTCATTCACGAAAGCAGTTGCTTACAGCGTTTTTCACGTCTGAGAAACTAAAGGATTTAGTGAACATATAATTGGAAACAGCTGTTTAATTCATTTTGAGTGAAAAGCTTCTTTTGAGGTCATCGAGAAAAGCAGTTGAACTGGGGTGTGTTTCAAGTCAACAGACTTTACAGAAGAGCACATTGGAGTGACATGTTTAGTTCATTTGCCATGAAGAGCGTTGTTTTGTTCTCCTACCGAACAACAGTTGTATTACTGTGTTTTTCAAGTCTGTGAAAGGAAAGGCTTTACAAAACAGCATATTGGAGTGACAAGTTTAGTTCATTTTCTGTGAAAAGCTTTGTTTTGAAGTCATTCACGAAAGCAGTTGCTCTACAACGTTCTTTATGTCTGAGAAACTAAAGGCTTTACTTAACAGATAATTGGAAAACAGCTGTTTAATTCATTTTGAGTGAAAAGCTTCTTTTGAGGTCAGAGGAAAAAAGTTGAACTGGGGCGTCTTTCAAGTCAAAAGACTTTACAGAACAGCATACTGGAGAGACATGTTTACTTCATTTGCCTTGAAAAGTGTTGTTTTGAAGTCAGTCACAAAACCAGTTGTTCTACTGCATGTTTCAAGTCTATGAAACTATAGGTTCTATGGAAGAGATAATTGGAAACACCTGTTCAGTTAATTTGCCGTGAGAAGGGTTGTTTTGAACTTATTCCCAAACACAGATTCTCCACTACTTGTTTCTTGTCTGTGAAACGAAAGGCTTTAGAGAGCAGATAACTGGAAAGAGATGTTTAGTTCATTTGGAGTGAAAATCGTCCTTTTCAGTCATACGGAAAAACAGTTGTATTACAGCGTGTTTCACGTCTATGTAAATAAAAGGCTTTACAAAACAGCATATTGGAGAGACAAGTTTAGTTCATTTGCAGTGAAAAGCTTTGTTTTGAAGTCATTCACGAAAGCAGTTGCTCTACTGCGCTTTTCAAGTCTGAGAAAACAAAGGCTTTATTGAACAGATAATTGGAAACAGCTGTTTAGTACTTTTGGAGGGTAAAGCATTCTTTTGAAATCATACCGAAAAACAGTTGTATTACTGCGTGTTCCAAGTCTATGAAAGTAAACGCTTTACAAAACAGCATATTGGAGAGACATGTTTCGTTCATTTTCTGTGAAAACCTTTGTTTTGAAGTCATTCACGAAAGCAGTTGCTCTACAGCGTTTTTCATGTCTGAGAAACTAAAGGCTTTAGTGAACAGATAATTGGAAACAGCAGTTTAATTCATTTTGAGTGAAAAGCTTCTTTTGAGGTCATCGAGAAAAGCAGTTGAACTGGGGCGTGTTTCAAGTCAAAAGACTTTACAGAAGAGCACATTGGAGTGACATGTTTAGTTCATGTGCCATGAAGAGCGTTCTTTTGTAGTCCTACCGAACAACAGTTGTATTACTGTGTTTTTCAAGACTGTGAAAGGAAAGGCTTTACAAAACAGCATATTGGAGTGACAAGTTTAGTTCATTTGCCGTGAGAAGCGTTGTTTTGAGTCATTCACAAAAACATTTGTTCTGCTGCGTGTTTCCAGTCTATGAAACTAAAGGCTTTACTGAACAGCATATTGGAAAGAGATGTTTAGTTGTTTTGCAGTGAAAAGCGTTGTTATGAAGACATTCATTCAAACACATGTGATCCTGCATCTTTCAAGTCTATGAAACTAAAGCCTTATAGAAGTGTTTATCAGAATGAGATGTTTAGTTCATTTGGAAAGAAAAGCATTCTTTTGAAGTCATACCGAAAAACAGTTGTATTACTGCGTGTTCCAAGTCGATGAAAGTAAACGCTTTACAAAACAACATATTGGAGAGACATGTTTCGTTCATTTTCTGTGAAAAGCTGTGTTTGGAAGTCATTCACGAAAGCAGTTGCTCTACTGCGCTTTTCAAGTCTGAGAAATTAAAGTCTTTACTAAACAGACAATTGAAAACAGCTGTTTAGCACTTTTGGAGGGTAAAGCATTCTTTTGAAGTCATACCGAAAAACAGTTGTATTACTGCGTGTTCCAAGTCTATGAAAGTAAACGCTTTACAAAACAGCATATTGGAGAGACATGTTTCGTTCATTTTTTGTGAAAACCTTTGTTTTGTAGTCATTCACGAAAGCAGTTGCTTACAGCGTTTTTCACGTCTGAGAAACTAAAGGATTTAGTGAACAGATAATTGGAAACAGCTGTTTAATTCATTTTGAGTGAAAAGCTTCTTTTGAGGTCATCGAGAAAAGCAGTTGAACTGGGGTGTGTTTCAAGTCAACAGACTTTACAGAAGAGCACATTGGAGTGACATGTTTAGTTCATTTGCCATGAAGAGCGTTGTTTTGTTCTCCTACCGAACAACAGTTGTATTACTGTGTTTTTCAAGTCTGTGAAAGGAAAGGCTTTACAAAACAGCATATTGGAGTGACAAGTTTAGTTCATTTTCTGTGAAAAGCTTTGTTTTGAAGTCATTCACGAAAGCAGTTGCTCTACAACGTTCTTTATGTCTGAGAAACTAAAGGCTTTACTTAACAGATAATTGGAAACAGCTGTTTAATTCATTTTGAGTGAAAAGCTTCTTTTGAGGTCAGAGGAAAAAAGTTGAACTGGGGCGTCTTTCAAGTCAAAAGACTTTACAGAACAGCATACTGGAGAGACATGTTTACTTCATTTGCCTTGAAAAGTGTTGTTTTGAAGTCAGTCACAAAACCAGTTGTTCTACTGCATGTTTCAAGTCTATGAAACTATAGGTTCTATGGAAGAGATAATTGGAAACACCTGTTCAGTTAATTTGCCGTGAGAAGGGTTGTTTTGAACTTATTCCCAAACACAGATTCTCCACTACTTGTTTCTTGTCTGTGAAACGAAAGGCTTTAGAGAGCAGATAACTGGAAAGAGATGTTTAGTTCATTTGGAGTGAAAATCGTCCTTTTCAGTCATACGGAAAAACAGTTGTATTACAGCGTGTTTCACGTCTATGTAAATAAAAGGCTTTACAAAACAGCATATTGGAGAGACAAGTTTAGTTCATTTGCAGTGAAAAGCTTTGTTTTGAAGTCATTCACGAAAGCAGTTGCTCTACTGCGCTTTTCAAGTCTGAGAAAACAAAGGCTTTATTGAACAGATAATTGGAAACAGCTGTTTAGTACTTTTGGAGGGTAAAGCATTCTTTTGAAATCATACCGAAAAACAGTTGTATTACTGCGTGTTCCAAGTCTATGAAAGTAAACGCTTTACAAAACAGCATATTGGAGAGACATGTTTCGTTCATTTTCTGTGAAAACCTTTGTTTTGAAGTCATTCACGAAAGCAGTTGCTCTACAGCGTTTTTCATGTCTGAGAAACTAAAGGCTTTAGTGAACAGATAATTGGAAACAGCAGTTTAATTCATTTTGAGTGAAAAGCTTCTTTTGAGGTCATCGAGAAAAGCAGTTGAACTGGGGCGTGTTTCAAGTCAAAAGACTTTACAGAAGAGCACATTGGAGTGACATGTTTAGTTCATGTGCCATGAAGAGCGTTCTTTTGTAGTCCTACCGAACAACAGTTGTATTACTGTGTTTTTCAAGACTGTGAAAGGAAAGGCTTTACAAAACAGCATATTGGAGTGACAAGTTTAGTTCATTTGCCGTGAGAAGCGTTGTTTTGAGTCATTCACAAAAACATTTGTTCTGCTGCGTGTTTCCAGTCTATGAAACTAAAGGCTTTACTGAACAGCATATTGGAAAGAGATGTTTAGTTGTTTTGCAGTGAAAAGCGTTGTTATGAAGACATTCATTCAAACACATGTGATCCTGCATCTTTCAAGTCTATGAAACTAAAGCCTTATAGAAGTGTTTATCAGAATGAGATGTTTAGTTCATTTGGAAAGAAAAGCATTCTTTTGAAGTCATACCGAAAAACAGTTGTATTACTGCGTGTTCCAAGTCGATGAAAGTAAACGCTTTACAAAAACAACATATTGGAGAGACATGTTTCGTTCATTTTCTGTGAAAAGCTGTGTTTGGAAGTCATTCACGAAAGCAGTTGCTCTACTGCGCTTTTCAAGTCTGAGAAATTAAAGTCTTTACTAAACAGACAATTGAAAACAGCTGTTTAGCACTTTTGGAGGGTAAAGCATTCTTTTGAAGTCATACCGAAAAACAGTTGTATTACTGCGTGTTCCAAGTCTATGAAAGTAAACGCTTTACAAAACAGCATATTGGAGAGACATGTTTCGTTCATTTTTTGTGAAAACCTTTGTTTTGTAGTCATTCACGAAAGCAGTTGCTTACAGCGTTTTTCACGTCTGAGAAACTAAAGGATTTAGTGAACATATAATTGGAAACAGCTGTTTAATTCATTTTGAGTGAAAAGCTTCTTTTGAGGTCATCGAGAAAAGCAGTTGAACTGGGGTGTGTTTCAAGTCAACAGACTTTACAGAAGAGCACATTGGAGTGACATGTTTAGTTCATTTGCCATGAAGAGCGTTGTTTTGTTCTCCTACCGAACAACAGTTGTATTACTGTGTTTTTCAAGTCTGTGAAAGGAAAGGCTTTACAAAACAGCATATTGGAGTGACAAGTTTAGTTCATTTTCTGTGAAAAGCTTTGTTTTGAAGTCATTCACGAAAGCAGTTGCTCTACAACGTTCTTTATGTCTGAGAAACTAAAGGCTTTACTTAACAGATAATTGGAAACAGCTGTTTAATTCATTTTGAGTGAAAAGCTTCTTTTGAGGTCAGAGGAAAAAAGTTGAACTGGGGCGTCTTTCAAGTCAAAAGACTTTACAGAACAGCATACTGGAGAGACATGTTTACTTCATTTGCCTTGAAAAGTGTTGTTTTGAAGTCAGTCACAAAACCAGTTGTTCTACTGCATGTTTCAAGTCTATGAAACTATAGGTTCTATGGAAGAGATAATTGGAAACACCTGTTCAGTTAATTTGCCGTGAGAAGGGTTGTTTTGAACTTATTCCCAAACACAGATTCTCCACTACTTGTTTCTTGTCTGTGAAACGAAAGGCTTTAGAGAGCAGATAACTGGAAAGAGATGTTTAGTTCATTTGGAGTGAAAATCGTCCTTTTCAGTCATACGGAAAAAACAGTTGTATTACAGCGTGTTTCACGTCTATGTAAATAAAAGGCTTTACAAAACAGCATATTGGAGAGACAAGTTTAGTTCATTTGCAGTGAAAAGCTTTGTTTTGAAGTCATTCACGAAAGCAGTTGCTCTACTGCGCTTTTCAAGTCTGAGAAAACAAAGGCTTTATTGAACAGATAATTGGAAACAGCTGTTTAGTACTTTTGGAGGGTAAAGCATTCTTTTGAAATCATACCGAAAAAACAGTTGTATTACTGCGTGTTCCAAGTCTATGAAAGTAAACGCTTTACAAAACAGCATATTGGAGAGACATGTTTCGTTCATTTTCTGTGAAAACCTTTGTTTTGAAGTCATTCACGAAAGCAGTTGCTCTACAGCGTTTTTCATGTCTGAGAAACTAAAGGCTTTAGTGAACAGATAATTGGAAACAGCAGTTTAATTCATTTTGAGTGAAAAGCTTCTTTTGAGGTCATCGAGAAAAGCAGTTGAACTGGGGCGTGTTTCAAGTCAAAAGACTTTACAGAAGAGCACATTGGAGTGACATGTTTAGTTCATGTGCCATGAAGAGCGTTCTTTTGTAGTCCTACCGAACAACAGTTGTATTACTGTGTTTTTCAAGACTGTGAAAGGAAAGGCTTTACAAAACAGCATATTGGAGTGACAAGTTTAGTTCATTTGCCGTGAGAAGCGTTGTTTTGAGTCATTCACAAAAACATTTGTTCTGCTGCGTGTTTCCAGTCTATGAAACTAAAGGCTTTACTGAACAGCATATTGGAAAGAGATGTTTAGTTGTTTTGCAGTGAAAAGCGTTGTTATGAAGACATTCATTCAAACACATGTGATCCTGCATCTTTCAAGTCTATGAAACTAAAGCCTTATAGAAGTGTTTATCAGAATGAGATGTTTAGTTCATTTGGAAAGAAAAGCATTCTTTTGAAGTCATACCGAAAAACAGTTGTATTACTGCGTGTTCCAAGTCGATGAAAGTAAAACGCTTTACAAAACAACATATTGGAGAGACATGTTTCGTTCATTTTCTGTGAAAAGCTGTGTTTGGAAGTCATTCACGAAAGCAGTTGCTCTACTGCGCTTTTCAAGTCTGAGAAATTAAAGTCTTTACTAAACAGACAATTGAAAACAGCTGTTTAGCACTTTTGGAGGGTTAAAGCATTCTTTTGAAGTCATACCGAAAAACAGTTGTATTACTGCGTGTTCCAAGTCTATGAAAGTAAACGCTTTACAAAACAGCATATTGGAGAGACATGTTTCGTTCATTTTTTGTGAAAACCTTTGTTTTGTAGTCATTCACGAAAGCAGTTGCTTACAGCGTTTTTCACGTCTGAGAAACTAAAGGATTTAGTGAACATATAATTGGAAACAGCTGTTTAATTCATTTTGAGTGAAAAGCTTCTTTTGAGGTCATCGAGAAAAGCAGTTGAACTGGGGTGTGTTTCAAGTCAACAGACTTTACAGAAGAGCACATTGGAGTGACATGTTTAGTTCATTTGCCATGAAGAGCGTTGTTTTGTTCTCCTACCGAACAACAGTTGTATTACTGTGTTTTTCAAGTCTGTGAAAGGAAAGGCTTTACAAAACAGCATATTGGAGTGACAAGTTTAGTTCATTTTCTGTGAAAAGCTTTGTTTTGAAGTCATTCACGAAAGCAGTTGCTCTACAACGTTCTTTATGTCTGAGAAACTAAAGGCTATACTTAACAGATAATTGGAAACAGCTGTTTAATTCATTTTGAGTGAAAAGCTTCTTTTGAGGTCAGAGGAAAAAAGTTGAACTGGGGCGTCTTTCAAGTCAAAAGACTTTACAGAACAGCATACTGGAGAGACATGTTTACTTCATTTGCCTTGAAAAGTGTTGTTTTGAAGTCAGTCACAAAACCAGTTGTTCTACTGCATGTTTCAAGTCTATGAAACTATAGGTTCTATGGAAGAGATAATTGGAAACACCTGTTCAGTTAATTTGCCGTGAGAAGGGTTGTTTTGAACTTATTCCCAAACACAGATTCTCCACTACTTGTTTCTTGTCTGTGAAACGAAAGGCTTTAGAGAGCAGATAACTGGAAAGAGATGTTTAGTTCATTTGGAGTGAAAATCGTCCTTTTCAGTCATACGGAAAAACAGTTGTATTACAGCGTGTTTCACGTCTATGTAAATAAAAGGCTTTACAAAACAGCATATTGGAGAGACAAGTTTAGTTCATTTGCAGTGAAAAGCTTTGTTTTGAAGTCATTCACGAAAGCAGTTGCTCTACTGCGCTTTTCAAGTCTGAGAAAACAAAGGCTTTATTGAACAGATAATTGGAAACAGCTGTTTAGTACTTTTGGAGGGTAAAGCATTCTTTTGAAATCATACCGAAAAACAGTTGTATTACTGCGTGTTCCAAGTCTATGAAAGTAAACGCTTTACAAAACAGCATATTGGAGAGACATGTTTCGTTCATTTTCTGTGAAAACCTTTGTTTTGAAGTCATTCACGAAAGCAGTTGCTCTACAGCGTTTTTCATGTCTGAGAAACTAAAGGCTTTAGTGAACAGATAATTGGAAACAGCAGTTTAATTCATTTTGAGTGAAAAGCTTCTTTTGAGGTCATCGAGAAAAGCAGTTGAACTGGGGCGTGTTTCAAGTCAAAAGACTTTACAGAAGAGCACATTGGAGTGACATGTTTAGTTCATGTGCCATGAAGAGCGTTCTTTTGTAGTCCTACCGAACAACAGTTGTATTACTGTGTTTTTCAAGACTGTGAAAGGAAAGGCTTTACAAAACAGCATATTGGAGTGACAAGTTTAGTTCATTTGCCGTGAGAAGCGTTGTTTTGAGTCATTCACAAAAACATTTGTTCTGCTGCGTGTTTCCAGTCTATGAAACTAAAGGCTTTACTGAACAGCATATTGGAAAGAGATGTTTAGTTGTTTTTGCAGTGAAAAGCGTTGTTATGAAGACATTCATTCAAACACATGTGATCCTGCATCTTTCAAGTCTATGAAACTAAAGCCTTATAGAAGTGTTTATCAGAATGAGATGTCTAGTTCATTTGGAAAGAAAGCATTCTTTTGAAGTCATACCGAAAAACAGTTGTATTACTGCGTGTTCCAAGTCGATGAAAGTAAACGCTTTACAAAACAACATATTGGAGAGACTGTTTCGTTCATTTTCTGTGAAAAGCTGTGTTTGGAAGTCATTCACGAAAGCAGTTGCTCTACTGCGCTTTTCAAGTCTGAGAAATTAAAGTCTTTACTAAACAGACAATTGAAAACAGCTGTTTAGCACTTTTGGAGGGTAAAGCATTCTTTTGAAGTATACCGAAAAACAGTTGGATTACTGCGTGTTTCCAAGTCTATGAAAGTAACGCTTTACAAAACAGCATATTGGAGAGACATGTTTCGTTCATTTTTTGTGAAAACCTTTGTTTGTTGTCATTCACGAAAGCAGTTGCTTACCAGGCGTTGTTCACGTCTGAGAAACTAAGGATTTAGTGAACATATAATTGGAAACAGCTGTTTAATTCATTTTGAGTGAAAGCTTCTTTTGAGGTCATCGAGAAAAAGCAGTTGAACTGGGGTGTGTTTCAAGTCAACAGACTTTACAGAAAGAGCACATTGGAGTGACATGTTTAGTTCATTTGCCATGAAGAGCGTTGTTTTGTTCTCCTACCGAACAACAGTTGTATTACTGTGTTTTTCAAGTCTGTGAAAGGAAAGGCTTTACAAAACAGCATATTGGAGTGACAAGTTTAGTTCATTTTCTGTGAAAAGCTTTGTTTTGAAGTCATTCACGAAAGCAGTTGCTCTACAACGTTCTTTATGTCTGAGAAACTAAAGGCTTTACTTAACAGATAATGGAAACAGCTGTTTAATTCATTTTGAGTGAAAAGCTTTCTTTTGAGGTCAGAGGAAAAAAGTTGAACTGGGGCGTCTTTCAAGTCAAAAGACTTTACAGAACAGCATACTGGAGAGACATGTTTACTTCATTTGCCTGAAAAGTGTTGTTTTGAAGTCAGTCACAAAACCAGTTGTTCTACTGCATGTTTCAAGTCTATGAAACTATAGGTTCTATGGAAGAGATAATTGGAAACACCTGTTCAGTTAATTTGCCGTGAGAAGGGTTGTTTTGAACTTATTCCCAAACACAGATTCTCCACTACTTGTTTCTTGTCTGTGAAACGAAAGGCTTTAGAGAGCAGATAACTGGAAAGAGATGTTTAGTTCATTTGGAGTGAAAATCGTCCTTTTCAGTCATACGGAAAAAACAGTTGTATTACAGCGTGTTTCACGTCTATGTAAATAAAAGGCTTTACAAAACAGCATATTGGAGAGACAAGTTTAGTTCATTTGCAGTGAAAAGCTTTGTTTTGAAGTCATTCACGAAAGCAGTTGCTCTACTGCGCTTTTCAAGTCTGAGAAAACAAAGGCTTTATTGAACAGATAATTGGAAACAGCTGTTTAGTACTTTTGGAGGGTAAAGCATTCTTTTGAAATCATACCGAAAAACAGTTGTATTACTGCGTGTTCCAAGTCTATGAAAGTAAACGCTTTACAAAACAGCATAATTGGAGAGACATGTTTCGTTCATTTTCTGTGAAACCTTTGTTTTGAAGTCATTCACGAAAGCAGTTGCTCTACAGCGTTTTTCATGTCTGAGAAACTAAAGGCTTTAGTGAAACAGATAATTGGAAACAGCAGTTTAATTCATTTTGAGTGAAAGCTTCTTTGAGGTCATCGAGAAAAGCAGTTGAACTGGGGCGTGTTTCAAGTCAAAGACTTTACAGAAGAGCACATTGGAGTGACATGTTTAGTTCATGTGCCATGAAGAGCGTTCTTTTGTAGTCCTACCGAACAACAGTTGTATTACTGTGTTTTTCAAGACTGTGAAAGGAAAGGCTTTACAAAACAGCATATTGGAGTGACAAGTTTAGTTCATTTGCCGTGAGAAGCGTTGTTTTGAGTCATTCACAAAAACATTTGTTCTGCTGCGTGTTTCCAGTCTATGAAACTAAAGGCTTTACTGAACAGCATATTTGAAAGAGATGTTTAGTTGTTTTGCAGTGAAAAGCGTTGTTATGAAGACATTCATTCAAACACATGTGATCCTGCATCTTTCAACTGTATGAAACTAAAGCCTTAAAGAAGTGTTTCTCAGAATGAGATGTCTAGTTCATTTGGAATGGAAAGCATTCTTTTGAAGTCATACCGAAAAACAGTTGTATTACTGCGTGTTCCAAGTCTATGAAAGTAAACGCTTTACAAAACCGCATATTGGAGAGACATGTTTTGTTCATTTTCTGTGAAAAGCTTTGTTTTGAAGTCATTCACGAAAGCAGTTGCTCTACAGCGTTTTTTATGTCTGAGAAACTAAAGGCTTTACTTAACAGATAATTTGAAACAGCTGTTTAATTTATTTTGAGTGAAAAGCTTCTTTTGAGGTCAGAGAAAAAAGTTGAACTGGGGCGTCTTTCAAGTCAAAAGACTTTACAAAACAGCATACTGGAGAGACATCTTTACTTCATTTGCCGTGAAAAGTGTTGTTTTGAAGTCAGTCACAAAACCAGTTGTTCTACTGCATGTTTCAAGTCTATGAAACTATAGGTTCTACGGAACAGATAATTGGAAACACCTGTTCAGTTAATTGCCGTGAAAAATGTTGTTTTGAACTTATTCCCAAACACAGATTCTCCACTACTTGTTTCTTGTCTGTGAAACGAAAGGCTTTAGAGAGCAGATAACTGGAAAGAGATGTTTAGTTCATTTGGAGTGAAAAGCGTCCTTTTGAAGTCATACCGAAAAACAGTTGTATTACAGCGTGTTTCAAGTCTATGTAAATAAAAGGCTTTACAAAACAGCATATTGGAGAGACAAGTTTAGTTCATTTGCTGTGTAAAGCTTGGTTTTGAAGTCATTCACGAAAGCAGTTGCTCTACTGGGCTTTTCAAGTCTGAGAAAACAAAGGCTTTGTTGAACAGATAATTGGAAACAGCTGTTTAGTGCTTTTGGAGGGTAAAGCATTCTTTTGAAATCATACCGAAACAGTTGTATTACTGCGTGTTCCAAGTCTATGAAAGTTACCACTTATCAAAACATCATATTGGAGATACATGTTTCGTTCATTTTCTGTGAAAAGCTTTGTTTTGGAGTCATTCACGAAAGCAGTTGCTCTATTGCGCTTTTCAAGTCTGAGAAACTAAAGTCTTCACTAAACATATAATTGAAAACAGCTCTTTAGTACTTTTGGAGGGCAAAGCATTCTTTTGAAATCATACCAAAAAACAGTTGTACTACTGCGTGTTCCAAGTCTATGAATGCAACCGCTTTACAGAACAGGAATTGGAGAGATATGTTTGGTTCATTTTCTGTGAACAGTTTTGTTTTGAAGTCATTGTCGAGAGCAGTTGCTCTACTGCGTTTTCAAGTCTCAGAAAATAAAGGCTTTACTTAGATAATTGGAAACAGCTGTTTAGTTCTTTTGGAGAGAAAAGCGTTCTTTTGAAGTCATACCGAAAAGCAGATGCATTACTGCGTGTTCCAAGTTATTGTAAGTAAAGGCTTTACAAAACAGCATATTGGAGAGACATGTTTAGTTCATTATCTGTGAAAAGCTTTGTTTTGAAGTCATTCACGAAGGTCTACAGCGTTTTTCATGTCTGAGAAACTAAATGCTTTAGTGAACAGATAATTGGAAACAGCTGTTTAATTCATTTTGATTGAAAAGCATCTTTTGAGGTAATAGGAAAAAACAGTTGAAGTGGGGTGTCTTTCAAGTCAAAAGACTTTACAGAACACCATACTGGAGAGACATGTTTAGTTCATTGGCCGTGAAAAGTGTTGTTTTGAAATCAGTCACAAAACCAGTTGTTCTACTGCATGTTTCAAGTCTATGAATCTATAGGTTCTATGGAAGAGATAATTGGAAACACCTGTTCAGTTAATTTGCCGTGAAAAGGGTCGTTTTGAACTTATTCCCAAACACAGTTGCTATACTGTGTGTTTCTTGTCTGTGAAACGAAAGGCTTTAGAGAGCAGACAAATGGAAAGAGTTGTTTAGTTCATTTGGAGTGAAAAGCGTTCTTTAGAAGTCATACCGAAAAACAGTTGTATTACTGCGTGTTTCAAGTCTATGAAAACAAAAGGCTTTACAAAACAGCATATTGGAAAGAGGTGTTTAGCTGTTTTGCAGTGAAAAGCTTTGTTATGAACACATTCATTCAAACACATGCGATCCTGCATCTTTCAAGTCTATGAAACTTAAACCTTAAAGAAGTGTTTATCGGAATGAGATATTTAGATCCTTTGGAATGGAAAGCATTATGTTGAAGTCATACCGAAAAGCAGTTGTATTACTGCGTGTTCCAACTCATTGTAAGTAAAGGCTTTACCAAACACCATATTGGAGAGACATGTTTCGTTCATTTTCTGTGAAAAGCTTTGTTTTGGAGTCATTCACAAAAGCAGTTGCTCTACTGCGCTTTTCAAGTCTGAGAAACTAAAGACTCTACTTAACAGATAATTGGAAACAGCTGTTTAGTTCTTTTGGAGGGCAAAGGATTCTTTTGAATTCACACTGAAAAAGAGTTGTATCATTTGCCATGAAGAGCGTTGTTTTCTATTCCTACCAACCAACAGTTGTATTACTGTGTGTTTCAAGTCTGTGAAAGGAAAGGCTTTACAAAACAGCATATTGGAGCGATAAGTTTAGTTCATTTGCCGTGAGAAGCGTTGTTCTGAGTCATTCACAAAAACATTTGTTCTACTGCGTGTTTCCAGTCTATGAAACTAAAGGCTTTTTGAACAGCATATTGGGAAGAGATATTTATTTGTTTTTAAGTGAAAAGCATTGTTATGAAGACATTCTTTGAAACACATGTGATCCTGCATCTTTCAAGTCTATGAAACTGATGCCTTAAAGAAGTGTTTATCGGAATGAGATGTTTAGTTCATTTGGAATGAGAAGCATTCTTTTGAAGTCATACCAAAAATCAGTGTATTACTGTGTGTTCCCAGACTATGAAAGTAAACACTTGACAAAACAGCATATTTGGGAGACATGTTTCGTTCATTTTCTGTGAAAAGCTTTGTTTTGAAGTCATTCACGAAACCAGTTGTCCTACTGCACTTTTCCAGTCTGAGAAACTAAAGGCTTTACTTAACACATAATTGGAAAGAGCTGTTTAGTTCTTTTGGAGGGAAAAGCATTCTGTTGAAGTCATACCGAAAAGCAGATGTATTACTGCGTGTTCCAATCATTGTAAGTAAAGGCTTTACAAAACAGCATATTGGAGAGACGTGTCTAGTTCATTTTCTGTGAAAAGCTTTGTTTTGAAATCATTCTCGAATGCAGTTGCTCTACAGTGTTTTTCATGTCTGAGAAACTAAAGGCTTAGTGAGCAGATAATTGGAAACAGCTGTTTAATTCATTTTGAGTGAAAAGCTTCTTTTGAGGTCATAGAAAAAAAAATAGTTGACCTGGGGCATCCTTTGAAGTCAAAAGACTTTACGGAACAGAATACTGAAGAGACATGTTTTAGTTCATTTGCCGTGAAAAGTGTTGTTTTGAAGTCAGTCACAAAAACCATTTGTTCTACTGCATGTTTCAAGTCTATGAAACTATAGGTTTCTGCGAAGAGATAATTGGAAACACCTGTTCTGTAAATCTGCGTGAAAAAGGGTTGTTTTGAACTTATTCCCAAACACAGATGCCTCCATGGTCGTTTTTCTTGTCTGTGAAACGAGAGCTTTAGAGAGGCAGATAACTGGAAAGAGATGGTTAGTTCATTTGGAGGTCGAAAAGCGTTATTTGAAGTCATACCGAAAGCAGTTGGTATTACTGCGTGTTTCAAGTCTATGAAAGTAAAAGGCTTTACAAAACAGCATGTTGGAGAGACAAGTTTAGTTCATTTGCTGTGAAAAGCTTTGTTTTGAAGTCATTCACTGAAAGCAGTTGCTCTACTGCGCTTTTCAAGTCTGAGAAAATAAAGGCTTTACTGAACAGATAGTTGGAAACAGCTCGTTTAATTTCATTTTGAGTGAAAAGCTTCTTTTGAGGTCATTGAGAAAAGCAGTTGAACTGGGGCGTTGTTTCAAGTCCAAAGACTTTACAGAAGAGCAAATTGGTGTGACATGTTAGTTCATTTGCCCCAAAAAGCTTGTTTTGGTCCTCCGAACAAGGTTGTATTCTGTGTGTTTTGTTTGTGAAAGGGAAAGGGTTTCAAAAACAGCATATTGGAGGACAGTTTATACATTTGCCGGGGAAGCGTTTTTTTGAAGTCCTTCACAAAAAAGTTTGTTCACTGCGTATTTCCCGTCAAAAAAACTAAAAGCTTTTCTAAAGTACTGGAAAGGACGTTTAGTTATTTTGCAGTGAAAGCGTTGTAATGAAGAATTCATTAAAAAACATGTGATCCTACATCTTTGAATGTTATTAAACTAAAGCTTAAAGAAGTGTTTATCGATTGATAAATGTTTAGTTTCATTTGGAATGAAAGCATTCTTTTGAAGTCATCACAAAAAACAGTTTGTATTACTGGGTGTTCCAAGTCTATGAAAGTAACCGCTTTACAAAACAGTAGATTGGAGAGACAGGTTTCATTCACTTTCTGTGAAAAGCTTTGTTTTGGAGTCATTCATGAAAGTGGTTGCTCTACTGCGCTTTTCAAGTCTGAGAAACTAAAGGCGTTACGAACAGATAATTCGAAACAGCTGTTTAGTTCCTTTGGAGTATAAAGTGTTCTTTTGAAATCATACCGAAAAGCAGTTGTATTACTGCGTGTTCCAACTCATTGTAAGTAAAGGCTTTACCGAACAGCATATTGGAGAGACATGTTTCTTTCATTTTCTGTGAAAAACTTTGTTTTGGAGTCATTCACGAAAGCAGTTGCTTTACTCCGCTTTTCAAGTCTGAGAAACTAAAGGCTCTACTTAACAGATAATTGGAAACAGCTGTTTAGTTTTCTGGAGGGCAAAGCATTCTTTTGAATTCACACGGAAAAACAGTTGTGTAACTGCGTGTTCCATGTCTATGAAAGTAACCGCTTTAGAAAACAGCATATTGGAGAGACATGTTTCATTCATTTTCTGTGAAAAGCTTTGTTTGAAATCATTCACAAAGCAGTTGCTCTACAGCGTTTTTTATGTCTGAGAAACTAAAGGCTTTAGTGACAGATAATTGGAAACAGCTGTTTAATTCATTTTGAGTGAAAAGCTTCTTTTGAGGTCATAGAAAAATAACTTTTAACTCGGCATCTTTAAGTCAAAAGAGTTTACAGAACACATACTGGAGAGACATGTTTAGTTCTTTTTGCCTGAAAAGTGTTTTTTTTTGAAGTCAGTCACAAAACCAGTTGTTCTACTGCATGTTTCAGTCGTGAAACCATAGGTTCTACGGAAGAGATAATTGGAAACACCTGTTCATTTAAAATTTCGTGAAAAGGGTTGTTTTGAACTTATTCCAAACACGATTCCCTCACTGCGTGTTTCTTGTCTGTGAAATGAAATTGTTTAGAGAGCAGATAACTGGAAAGAGATGTTTAGTTCATTTGGAGTGAAAAGCGTCCTTTGAAGTCATACCGAAAAACAGTTGTATTACTGCGTGTTTCAAGACTATGAAAATAAAAGGCATTTACAAAACAGCATATTGAAGAGACGAGTTTAGTTATGTGCTGTGAAAAGCTTGTTTTGAAGTCATTCACGAAAGAGTATTCCTACTGGCTTTTCAAGTCTGAGAAACTAAAGGCTTTACTTAACAGATAATTGGAAACAGCTGTTTAATTCATTTTGAGTGAAAAGCTTCTTTTGAGGTCATGGGGAAAAGCAGTTGAAGTGGGGCGTGTTTCAAGTCAAAAGACTTTACAGAAGAGCACATTGGAGTGGACATGTTTAGTTCATTTGCAAAAAAGTTTTTGTAGTCCTACCGAAAACAGTTGTGTACTCGTGTTTCCAAGTTTGTGAAAGTAACGCTTTACAAAACAGCCTATTGGAACGACAGTTTAGTACATTTGCCGTGAGAAGCGTTGTTTTGAAGTCTTTTCAGAACGTTTGTTCTACGATATTTCATGTCTACGAAACTAAAAGCTTTACTGTACAGATATTGGAAAGGGATTTTAAGTTGTTTTGCAGTGAAAAGCTTTGTTATGAAGTTATTCATATCAAACGCATGTGACCCGCATCTTGAAGTCTATAGAAACTAGCCTTAAGAAGTGTTTACGGAATGAGATGTTTAGTTCATTTGGAATGAAAAGCATTCTTTGAAGTCATAGCGGAAAACAGTTGTATTACGCTGTTTCCCAATTTATGAAAGAAACCTTTACAAACAGCAATTGGAGAGACATTTTGTTCATTTTCGTAAAATGTTGTTTTGAAGTCATCCCCGAAACAGTTGTCCCTTTTCGTTTTCCGTCTAGAAACAAAGCTTTACTTAACACATATTGGAAGGGGTGTTTAGGTTTTTTTTAGTTTAAAAAACTTTTTTGAAACTTTACCAAAAGCAGTTTTTTAATGGTGTTTCCATTTGAAACAAAGGTTTAAAAACGCATATTGGAAAGCTGCTGTTTATTTTTTGCATAAAATTTGTTGAAACATTCAAAAACAACTCTACGCATTTTTTAAGTCTTAGAAACCAAAGGCTTTAAGAAGTTTTTTGGAAAAGTGTTTAATTCATTTGAGTGAAAATTTTTTGAGATCAAAAAAATTTAAAAGGGTGTTTTTTGAATAAAACCCCTTTAAAAAGGAATTTGGAGGATTTTTTAGTTCATTGTGAAAAGGGGTTTTTAAGTCCTACCCAAAAATTTGTATTTTGGTTTTTCAAATTTGGAAAAAGGGGCTTTCCAAACGCAATTGGGGGAAATTTTTTTATTTCCGTGAAAGCTTGTTTTTAAGTCCCTTTTCCAAAAAATTTTTTACTGCGTTTTTTAGCTAGAAAAAAAAAGGCTTTCTAAGATATTTGGGAAAAATGTTTATTTTTTGGGGAAAAAGGTTGTTTTGAAGCATTCCAAAGTTTCCTGCCTTTTGGTTTGAAAATAAAGCCTTAAAAGGAAAAAAAGAGTGTTTATTCTTTGGAATGAAAAAAATTCTTTGAAGTCATACGAAAACAGTTTTTTAGGTTTCCCCTCTTTTGAAATAAAACTTAAAACAGTTTTTGGAGAGACATGTTTATTTTTTTCTGTGAAAAGTTGTTTTAATATTTTACAAAGCAGTTTTTTCTACTTCTTTTAAGTCTAGAAATAAAGGGTTTAGAAGAGATAAGGAAAAGTGTTTAGTTTTTTTTCAGTGAAAAGCGGCATGAAGACATTCATCAAAACAGATAGCATCTTTAAGTCATGAAACCAAAGTCTTTTCAAAGTTTTTGGAAAAATTTTAGTTCATTTGAAGAAAAGGTTTTTTTGAGTCATA